>WNWU01000291.1:105950-129317 GCA_012654045.1 Ptyas mucosa
ACAGGTCCAATGCATATTAAGAGAGTTTATAATGTTCTGTTAGAAAGAGACTCAGAAAATGAGCTAGTTAAAGATTGTATGATTAAATGGGCACAAAATTTCTCTCAACCAGTTATAATGGAAACATGGGAAAAAATATGGGTTCAGAATGTTAAATTTACTCAGTCACAGAATTTACGGGAGAATTTCTACAAAATGTTTTATAGGTGGCATTTAGATCCCAAGAAACTGTCTTGTATGTACCCTAATGTGCAGCCAAAATGTTGGAGATGTGATTGTTTAGACGCTACATATTATCACATCTGGTGGACTTGCAGGAAAGTGAGGGCTTTTTGGATAAAAATCTGGTGGGTTATGCAAAATGTTTTAAAGAAAAAAATACAATTTTCTCCGCAATTTTTTCTATTGGGTATAGCTAAAGACTTTACACTGGGTGAAACTAACTGATTTTGTATATGGTGACAGCAGCTAGGTTGTTGATTGCCCAACATTGGAAGAGTGATGTCTTACCGACTATTGACCAATGGACTCAGAAGATGGCTGGATTTGCAGAAATGGCAAAGATTTCAGCTTTTTTAAAAGATCAGACGCATGAGAAGTATATACAGGAATGGAAATTATGGATTGAGTATGTACAGAATAAGTATCAGACTAGAAAATATTATATCGCTTTTAGTTGAGAAGGATTGATGATTATGTTAGTAAATATAGAAAAAAGATATGGAAGATTGAATAATATATATATTGTTTGGGAATATTAGCATTGCATATAATGGAAGTCAAGGGGGGGAGGGAAGAGGGTGGAGGGGGAGGGCTAGGGTGGGGGTGGGATGGAATTATATATAGTTTTTAGTATTTTATATAGTTATATAACTATAACTATAACTATACTATATAGTTATAGTATTTTATAATGTTGGGTTGGGGGGGGAAAGGGGAAAGTTTGTATTTGTAAAACTTTTTCAATAAAATAATAATAATAATGAGTTGTGCAAATTGCTCTTGATATATTGCTGCAATCATCTGTATAAACCGATTCCCCAAATCCATTTTTTCCAAAGTCTTAATTATAAAATTCCAATTCACTCGATCAAAGGCCTTCTCCGCATCCAAAAAGACCAGCACTGCAGAGATCTGTTTATTCTTTTCTAAATAGTCCAATAAATCTATGATTTGCCTAACATTCTCCTTCATATATCTGCCTTCGATAAATCCTGCTTGGTCATGATGAATCACCTCTTGGATAACTGGCATCAATCTGTTGGCTAATGCTTTTGCAAAAATTTTATAATCTGTATTTAAAAGAGATATTGGCCTAAAGTTTTCTGGTTTTTTAGGACCTGATTCTTCTTTCGGTATTAACGATACAAAAGCTGCTTTCCATGAGGAAGGTATTTTGCCACCTTGCTGTATATTACAAAATAAATCTTTAAGATGCTCAATCATTTCTGCTTGTAGAGTTTTGTAGTAAATTGCAGTTAGACCATCCATTCCCGGGGCTTTAGCTGTTTTCAATTGTTTTATAGCATAGCTAATCTCATCAACTGTTATTAATTGATCCAACTTTTCCTTTTGTACAAGTGAGATTTTTGTAATCCTTTTGTCTTCTAGATATTTATTTATAAGATTATCTTGTATATTATCTTTAGAATATAACTTGGCATAATAATCCAAAAAAGCCTTTTTAATTGATTCTTGCTGAAAAACTTCCTTCTCACCATACTCAATACTATCAATAGTTCGTCAAGTTAATTGCTTCCTCAATGTGTAAGCCATTTGAAATTGGTCTTTCAAAAGTTTTATAGTTGTTTGTAATTTTCCATCTGTTGGGTTTTTTATCAATAGCTGCTCCTTTTTCTTTATCTCATTTTCCAACTCTATTCTTTTTTTCTGTCTATTTTGTTTATGTTTAAAATTCATTTGTATCAGTACTCCTCTCATATATGCTTTAGCTGCATCCCAAACAATTTCAATAGGAGTGCCTTTGTTTAAATTCATTTTAAAAAATTCCTTTATATGCTTCTTAAGTTCGTCTACATTTTTTCCATATCTAAATAAATTTTCATTTAGTCTCCAAGATCGTCTTTCCTTCTTTCTCATCTCTATTTCTATCCATACCGGACTATGATCAGTTAAAGTCCTAGGAAATATCTTCGTTTTCTTTACTTTGGGAAGTAGATCAACCGTTAGCAAAATAAAATCTATCCTGGAAAAGGATTTATGCCTATCCGAGTAAAAAGTAAAATCCATTTCATTTGGATTGTGCAGTCTCCATATGTCTTTCAGTTCCAAATCCTCTTTCATTTCAAAAAAAACCTGTGGTAATTTAACACCTAATTTAGCCACACTTTTTTTATCCATTTTCGGTTGTATTACTCCATTCCAGTCACCCATAATCAAAATAGATGTAAAGTCCCAACCTAGAATTTTAGAATAAAGCATTTTATAAAAAGCTTCTTGTTGCTGGTTAGGAGCATAAATTCCAACCACCAGGGTTGGACCATTGTCTGTATTCAATTCAATTGCTATATATCTCCCACAATCATCTGCTTCTATTAGTTTAGCTGAAAGTCTTTTATTTATATATATCACCAGTCCATTCTTTTTTTCCGAATTTGAAGCAATAAAGTGCATTCCCAATCTTGAATTCATCAAATATTTCTGATCTTGCAACTTAATATGAGTTTCTTGCAAACAAATAACATCGTTATTAAATTGTCTCAAATAATGAAATACTTTTTTTCTTTTTTTTTTATTAAAAAGTTTTACAAACAAAATTATACATTTTCCCCCCTTTCTCCCCCCCCCTTGATATTCTTAATAATACATACATTTGATTCCCTATTACATTTCCAAATTTTTCCGGGGCCGTTCTTTTACCACTTCCTTTAATCCCACCTTCCTTCCTTCCACCCCTCCTCCCTTCTTTCTTCCTTCCTTCTTCACTCTTCCTCCCTCCTACTTCCCATTCTCCACCCCCACTCCTCTCCTCCTTCCACCCCCTAACCTTCTCCACCACTCCTCTAACCCCTCCCTCTCTGCCTCACCTCCTTTCCTACTCACCATTCCACCCTCTTTAATCCTTCCCCTCTCTCCAGTTGTTCCCCTTTTCAATACAATCTCAAGTGGTATTCGAGCAGCCCCGACTTCTCAGTTGTATTTACATCTATATAAAATTACATCCCCCACCCCCCCCACCCCACCCCTCCCCAACCTTGACCTCCCCAAGCAGTAACAGAGTATTACAGTAACAAACATAAACTTAAACTAAAATATGCTAACATACTAAAAAAAAGTTCAAAATTTCCCCTAAATCCTTTAACTCCTCTAATTAAAATTTTTCAGCCTCCCTAAAAATACAAGTAACATTAATAAAAAAAAAGAAAAAAAAAGAAAAAAAGAAAACCAAACCCAAAATCCTAAATTAATATCGTACCCTTCTCCAAAATAAGATAGTGATGATATTAACTTTAGAATATACATTTGCAGTTTTACATTACATTTTTAAATCATTACAACTATAAATCCCCAACCGTCCAAAAGATAAATTAGTTTTAACTTTGGACACTGTAATCTTCTCCAACATATAATAATAGTATTGATTTTAAAATATGCATTTACAGTTTTACATTACCTTAACAATCAAAACTAACATTATCAACCTTCTTTTTAGCTTATAAAAATTAAACATCGTTTAAGCTTTTAAAATCATCACAAGTATAAACCGCCAGCCTTCCAGAGGGTAAATTATTTTTAACTTTGAACATTATAATAATAATAAAATAAAATAAAATTTAAAGAAAAAAAGAAAGAAAAGAAAAAAAAACCTTATCCATCTTTAAATATTAAACATCCATGACTTTTAAATCATTAAAAATCTAAAAATTACTATTACTAAATTACTAAAAAAAAATTTCATCTTCTTCTTACTAAAAATCATTACTAAAAATCTTTCATCTTCTTCTTAAATTCACATAACAATAAAAATAAAGTTATTAACCATCTTATTAATTTGTTAACATTAAACATCCATAAAGCTTTTTAAATCATTACAAGTATAAATCCCCAACCTTCCGGAGGGTAAATTGTTTTTACTTTAGGCATTGTAATAAAAAATAAAAAATAAAAAAAAAGAACAGAATAAAGACAAAAGAAAACCTCCATAACCTTTAAGACCATCATTACTAAAAATCTTCCATCTTCTTCTTAAATTTCTTCCAATCCTTTAATTGCCATAGTTCTTTCCATATTTTTCCAGGCCTTCCTAGCCATTTCTTAAACTTGCTCTGAGGCTGATGTATCACAAAAATCCCCTTAAGTTTTAAAGTCTGCTCTTTTGGCTTGAATTTGTAGTCCTGATTCCACCATTGTTTACTTGTATCATCCAACAAATTAGTCCATTGTGCATCAAGCCTCCAATTACCAAATAGTTCCTCCACTTGCCTTAATTTATTCAGTTGCAATTCTTCTGTAAACAAATTAGGAATGTCCACCAGAACTTCTGTTTTGATCATATCCCCCAACATACAGGTCTCTGCTTCTTGTATCTCCTTTTGTAAAATTTGTTGAGTTCCATCCTCTGGATTCTCCAACAACATTTCATTATCAGACTTCTTTTGAATTAAAACCAAAATATTAGATATAATTAAGTCTGAAAGTTCTTGAAAAATCTCTGCAAATCCAATTTTTTTCTTTTGGATGGAGAATTCAATCCATTCACATTCCAAGACAAAAATTTAGTCATTTGGGCTGCTGTGAAGTTTTGAGAACAGTTGCTAAAGATCCTTTTGCACACAGGTAATCTTCGGCTTCGTTCCTCCCACAACTTCAACTTGTGCCTTTTCCTTAACCTTCTTATTTCTTTGTGACTTGGGTTTCTCCTGTTGCTGTGCTTCTAGAATTTGCCTAGAGACTGCTCTAGTTATACATTGCTCATCAAATTTACTTGACCCCACATCAAGATCCAGCACCTCCTCTCTCGTAGATTTCGATGTGTCTTCCAAAGGGGAGATTGGAAGTGGTGCAAAGGGATCAGCCAACAAACCACCTACTGCCCCCTGGGTCTCCACTGCTTGCATTTGTGACTGTTTTATTTTTTCCTCGGTCTCTTGATCAAATTCCCTCTGTGCTTGAGCCTCTTTATCTATTGGCGAAGATGTACGAGGAGATGTTGAACCCGCTTTCAAAATGTTATAATAAAAATCTTTTGCTTTTGATATAGTATTTAAGCGGTATCTCACTCCTTGTATCCTCAATATTATGCCAACTGGGGCGTCCCACTGAAATTGTATTTGCTGTTTCTTTAATTCTGCCACTAAAAACCCAAAATCCTTTCTATCCTTTAACATTTTGGGTGGTAATTCTTTAAAAACTCCAATCTCAGATCCATCAATTTGCACAGTAGAAACAAATGAATTTTGCAAAATGGCATTTCTTATCTTTCTGTCTGTAAAATATATCACCACATCTCTAGGCAGTTGCCTATATACTGCCACTCGAGAGTTCACTCTATAGGCTTTGTCAATTTTATAAAGAATCTCGTCAGAGTTATCAACCTTCAGCAACACTGCCAGAGCATCAGCACAAACCTTTCTAAGATCTTCCCTGCTGTTCTCTTTTATGCCTCTAAGTCTAATGGCAAATTTCATTGATCTAAATTGCATCATCGTTATCTCATTCTCCAACCTCTGAGTTTTCTGGTCCACCTCAACAATTTTAGAATCAGATTCCTTGAGTTTAACATCCACGTCTGAAGCAAGTTTATCCACTTTTTTATCAACCTGCAGGAGTACATCAGACAGGCCTTTCACCACTGTTTGAATATCTTTGTTAACTAGATCATATTTTTCTTGAACCATGTCTTTAATCTCCTGCTCAGATTTAGCAACCATGCCTTTAACTTCCTGCTCAGACTTTTTAATTTCTGTCACAATAAAGTTCTTTAAATCCTGGAAGCCATCCTCCTTTGTCTGAGCTTGTGATTGCTGTAGAGGAAGCTGTTCAGACTTATGAGTGGGGGAGCCCCCCCCGCTGCTTTAGAATCTGACTTCATTTGTTTAGACATTTTACTATTTCTTTTTCTTTTCCCAGCACAAATTGCTCCAAATCTTGCTATAATCTCTCCAGAATAGATAAAGTCAATAAGAAAAATCAATAAGTCCAATCTATCTTCCAATCAAGTCTGTTACTTTGTAAGCAAACTACTTTCACTTTCAGCTGTTCTTTCCACTGAAAGCAAGCACCATTTTCCCCCCCTTTGTCTTAAACTTTCTCAGGTTCAACTTGTTCAAAATTCTTTAAAATTGATACGCAGGGCTAGCAGATATATACTTGCATTTGTAGAGGATCCGTTCCACCCTGCTATTTATTCTTTCTTCTTTTGATGCTGAGTACGACGTCTAGCTCTGCAGTTGTAGCAGAGTTTCCCCTTCGTCCGGAACTTCTGCGCTTTGAAAAGGGAGCACACCCTGTTGCCTCCCCAGAAGCAGGAAAAGTGTTCCGGGGGTCTCACAGGGGCTCTACCTGTGCAGCGTTAGTTCTTCTCCCGAATCCTAATGGATTTGGGGGTTTTCGAGCCGAAAAAACGGCTCTTTGACAGGCGAGGGGGCTGGCGGTCTTAAAGGGACTGTCAGCGAGGATCATAACTCAACCCGGAAGTCCCCCCCACCTTTGTTAATAGCCCCAGAAAGACTGGTGCCAATCTATCTACAAGACAAAAGACTCGACCAGTTTATCTACAAAACAAAAGACCTTCACCCTCAGGACATACTGTAATAGGATTAGCCCTCTACCCATCAAGCAACAGAACTCACACATGGCACCTGGAGAGATTTTATCACCCAGCAAGGTTCAACCAAGCCTGATACTCAAGACAACCTACAAAGTTACCCCTGCATGGCCCCATGGGAGTCTGACAACCAATCAGAATACATTTCTTTCAGAGAAACAGGAAGCAAGTTCAAAGCCCAAGAGAGGGTATAAATCTCTCTCTCTCTTTCACCCATGTGCTTGATTGCTGAGAACCTCGAACCATGTGGTCCTGTCCACCATTAAACCATCTTTCCAAATAGCCTCCATGTTTCCAGTGTCTTTCTTCCCACTTGGAACTGAACCCAGATGGACATTTCTTCCAACAACTGTCATTGCCAAATTACTTAACAGACTTCAGATACAATGTGTAGAAACTGAGCCTAAAATAATGGACAAGGCTCTAACCAAGATTCTACTTTTGGAGGGGAAGTTTATGGAAAATTTGGGGAGATGTGGTGGACAGCAAAAAGGCGCTGGGAAGATCTACAAAAATTGGGAGAGGTATGAGGCAGCTGCAGGAAGATGATGGGAAGTAGCTCTGCATAGATTGATATAAATCCTATGTTTACTTACCCTTTTTATCCTTGGGGGAAAATACCTGCATGATTTATTGGGTTTAGTCATCATTTGGCATGTTGTCGAATCCAGACTAATGTCTAGTCTATGTTTAAGCAGCCAATATCCCTCTACAAACAAGATAGGAATTATTATCTAGATATGCTTATATAGATAAAGATGTATTTTTTTCATAATCATTAGCATCTTGAGCAAAGATCAGTTCATTGTAAAATTATTGTATTTCTGTGTTTGCAGAAACTAGTTTTCTATTCCTATCTTTACTTCTCATTCCTTTTTGAACAATCCTAATCTGTTTTTCAATTATTATTTTTTTAATTTGATTTATATGCCGCCCTTCTCCGGAGACTCAGGGCGGCTTACAATGCGTTTCTTTATTTGTTTTTGAGAAAATTCTATAATATTACCACATCGAGGAACACTTTATTTGGTATTACACTTCATTTTTCTATCAACTCATAACTTTAGAAATATTAGCTTGTTTATCATAACATTTTTATCCTAAACATATTTAAACAATGCGGAGGGTTACAATTCAATTTCAAATGAATTATTTTAAAAATACTTAAATCATATGATTAATCATTATTTTCAAGTAACAATGGTACATCTGACAGTTGTTTTCTTTATTCCTAAGGAAAACTGAAAATACAATCTCATTTGACAGTAGGTTCAAAATAATTGTCATAACAATAGGACCAAAAGTAGCTGTTAATGAGATCACAGTAACTGTTCCTCATGTTTCATCTACGTCCCACCTGTCAAGTTTTGAGAAATTATCTTTTTAAAGTGAAACCAGGGGTGGGTTCTACTTATCTTTACTACCGGTTTACAACAGGGCCACGTGTGCGCTCTTCTGTGCATGCGCAGAAGCGTTCTAATGACATCGGTGTTGGTGGGTGGAGCCTCCCGCCGGTTTTACTACTGGTTCTATAGAACCGGTGCGAACCTGGGGCAACCCACCACTGAGTGAAACCCATTACAAGGTTTATCTTGACTAGCATAAGCAGGTATCCCATCCTATTCTCTTTTCCTAGCCCTTTCCTCTCCCCCTTCACTAATCCTTCTAAACAATATACTATTATACATCAGTCCTTAGCTCTGCCTACTGCATTCTTAAATCTTTGACCCCTATAATTTTCTGTTTATTTTTAGCAAACACACAAAAATTCAAATCCATCAAAATAGCCACCAGGACTACAGTTTGTGCCTTAATACCTTTCCTGGACTTTCTGAATTCTTTTTCTGGATGCTTTTATCATACTAGTAGAAGCTAAGTGAAATTCCAGATGATGGTTGTCATTTTTGATCAACTTTGATCAGATCTGTTTATCTAAGAGGCTACCAACTCCTGTTTTGATTCTCCTATCTAACTAGATGAAACAATGTATGTTTTTTGTAAGAAGTTTGTTGTGGCCTTTTTGTTAGCTGCCAAAACTCAATTTGTGGTTTTGAGGCAGGATACAAGTTTATAATAATAATAATAGATTTTTATCCAACTTTTTAAATAAATAAAGGCAGCAAGCATATCTAATACTCCTTATCTTATTACCCCATAACAACAACCCTATGAAGTGGGTTGGCCTGAGAGACAGGCTCAAAGTCACCTACCATAAATACATCAATAAACAACCCTCGTCATTCTGCTGGTCAATAGCAGAGTGCTCAATTTTTTCAGCTTTCAGTTATTGTAAATTAACAAAAGGATCTTCAACACCTCAGGCAAAATGAAATAAATGTACTTATTTATTTCCCTCTCCCAAATGATCCTTGTTTTTGTCATTTATTCACAAAATCTTTGGGAAAGTTGCTAAAGGGGGGGGGGGGGGGGCAGCCGAGATGAAATGCTCCAGGTTTGGACCGGATCGCCCAATCTGGTAGTGATGGAAGTGGGTGGTTTGGAGAACCGGTAGCAAAAATCCCTGCCCCCCCCCATCCCCAGCTGAGCCGTGCAATCATCAGAGGCTTTTTTTTTAATTTTTAAAAGCATTTTTTCTACAACCTCTTTGGCCAAAAAAATGCTTTTAAAAGTAAAAAAAAAGCCTCTGATAATCGCACCGCTCAGCTGGGATCATCAAAGGCTTTTAAAAGCATTTTTTTCCTACAACCTCTTCGGTGAAGAGGTTATAAAAAATGCTTTTAAAAGCCTCTGATGATCCCAGCTGAGTTGCCTGATCGGCAGAGGCTTTTAAAAGAAAAAAAGCCTCTGCCGATCAAGCAACTCAGCTGGGATCATCAGAGCCTTTTGAAAGCATTTTTTACAACCTCTTCACCAAAGAGATTATAGAAAAAATGGTTTTAAAAGTTTTAAAAAAATTGGCCACACCTACCCAATCACATTACCCTCACACAACACACCAAGCTACACCCACAGAACTGGTAGTAATAAATTTTAGATTTCACCACTGTGGGGCAGGTAAATTATTGAAAAGCCTCTAAGCAAATTCCCCTGGATGCAGCAGCCCTATCTGCACAAGACAAAGTATCTTGGACAAAGAAGCCCAAAGGCTAGGGGAAGGGGAAGAGGAAAGGAGGGAAGAAAATCACATGCAACCCCCCCAAAAAAAACAATAGAGTAGATCAAAATGGGGCTTATTTCATTTGTCAGAAAAAAGGGCCTTTCCACAGCTGGGAACTTCATAATCATAGTGTTGGTTAATATTAATTTAATTAATTTAATATTATATTTTTAAAATGGAAAAATAAAATACCTCTATAATTTATTTCAATTGATAATATCAGAAATATCCTTTATGCATGATAGCAGTATTTCAGAGGCTGCCACAAAAAGGGGGGTGTCAATTTTCCAAAGCACCAGATGGCAGGACAAGAAACAATGGATGGAAACTATTCTGACGACTTCCGGTTGACATCGTGGCAGTACAGACACAGAGGAATGGGTTTCCACCTTCCCTGTGCTGACTTCTTCCTGTTTGTGGGCTCTGGAGGGAGCCAAAGCCACCCTGTAGGGGCAGTGAAGCAAAGAGGGATATCCTGTGAGATCAGGGAGAATCACAGCTTTCCTGTCCAGCCCGGGGTTTTTTCTTCCTCTCAGCCACAGCAGGGAGAAGCAACAGCTTAAAGATGGCTGCTGCAAAAGTTGGGACAACCAAAGAACAACAGCTAAGACTGGTGTTGGTGAGAAGAAGGTGAGTTGTGTTGGAACTGGGGGAGAGGATTTTTCTTTCGCTTTAAACCTAACTCCAAGAAACATTATGGATAAAGGATAAAGGAGATTATGAAAAATAGAAAATACTACACAAGGGATGATGAGTACAGACAAAGACTCCCAGGAAAGGGGGGAGCCACAGGAAGAAATGAAGAAGGAAGAAGACAAAGAGGAGATAACAATGAAAACAATAATGATTGATGAATTAAACCAGGGGGAAAACCAGGGGTGAAATGCTCCTGGTTCAGACTGGATCGCCCGATCCGGTAGCGATGGTGGCAGGTGGTTCAGAGAACTGGTAGCAAAAATCCCTGCCCCCACCCCCACCCCCATGCCCAGCTGAGCTGCGCAATCATCAGAGGCTTTTTTTAATCTTTAAAAGCATTTTTTTCTACAGCCTCTTTGGCTGAAAAAATGCTTTTAAAAGTTTAAAAAAAAGGCTCTGATGATCACATGACTTAGCTGGGATCATCAGAGGCTTTTAAAAGAAAAAAAGCTTCTGCCAATCAGGCAACTTAGCTGGGATTGTCAGAGGCTTTTAAAAGCATTTTTTACAACCTCTTCGGCTGAAGAGGTTGTAGAAAAAATGCTTTTAAAAGGCTCTGACGATTCCAGCTGAGTTGCCTGATCGTCAGAGGCTTTTAAAAGCATTTTTTATAACCTCTTCAGCCAAAGAGGTTGTAGAAAAAATGGTTTTAAAAGTTAAAAAAAAAAGTTGGCCACACCCACCCAGTCACATTACCACCACCACCCCCAAGCCATGCCCACAGAACTGGTAGTAACAAATTTTACATTTCACTACTGGGGAAAACATATTAAAAGAGTTGGAAGGTATGTTTGAAATGGAGGCTGGGGCCTAGGTAGAAATTTTAGAAACTAGGCAGTGGAAGCGGGTAGAAGTGGGGGGAATATCTAGATTGGACATCCAAGAAATAGACACAGACAGAGATTTAAGAGAGGAATTTGGGAGGCAAGTCAGGAAAAAAAAGCATAGCAATTAAAGTATTGAAGTGGGCAAGAGACGATGGATGGATGATTCCTTTTTTTGTTGTTGTTGCTGTTCTGAGTTGCTTCTACCCCCTTTATTCTTTTCTTTCTTTTTTTTAGGCAGGTGGCATGATTAGAAGTTAGACAGGTAAGAAAGAAAAAGTTTCATAATAAAGGGTGATATGATTAAAAGCTAGAATAAGTGATAGAAATAAGGGGAATATAAATGTATACATTTTTATCTTATAAATGAAAGTAATAATGAGAAAATATGGAATAATTGAATAATGACAAACTGCAATCTAACATAGATGTGTATTGTTATTAGAAATACATGTTGATTGAGTGTAATAATTATGTTTAATCTGATCAGTTTCATTTGTATTGGAATGTATGGCACCCATGTGCCACATTGTTCACACATTGATTTGACATTTTTATAAAAATAAAAAAAAAAATAAAAACTTGGGGGTGGGGGGAAATGGATGGAAACTATTCAAGGAGAGAATCAACCTGGAATTAAGGAGAAACTTCCTAACAGTGGGGGCAATTAACCAGTGGAATAGCTTGCTTTCAGAAGTCACTGGAGGTTTTTAAGAAAAAAACTGGACAGCCACCTGTCTGAAATTGTATAGGGCCATGATGGCGAACCTATGGCATGGGTGCCACAGGTGGCACGCGGAGTCACATCAGTGGGCATGCGAGCTCAGCTGCGGTATGCATGCGTGCGCCAGCCAGCTGATTTTCACACTGTTTCCAGCCTCCGGAGGGCCTCTGGGGGGTGTGGGGGGGGGAAGGCAGTTTTTGCCCTCCCCAGGCTCCTAGAAAGGCTCTGGAGCTTGGGGAGAGCAAAAAACGGGCCTACCGGGCCCACCATGCCATCACGTGCCAAAAGCAGGGGGAGCACGGGGGGACGCATAGAATTATGGATGTGGGCATGCGTGTGTGTGACCCCACCACGCTCCCCCCGCTTTTGGCACGCGATGGCAAAAAGGTTAGCCATCACTGGTATAGGGTCTCCTGCTTGAGCAGGGGGCTGGACTAGAAGACCTCCAAGGTCCCTTCCAGTTCTATTCTCATTCAGCTAATTTTCTGGGTTAGTAATCGGATGTTTCCTATCGTAAACCATGATTTAAACAACCAGAGGTTATCCTGGCAGGAACAGTATAAAGCATTCAGAAAGGAAAAAGTATAAGGAGAAAGAAGTTGAAGTTTGATGGAAATTCTTCTGTAAAGTCTCCATACCTAAGTAAATATGATTTGGGGAGTTATTAAAATAATCTCTTTTGCAGAATTCTAAAAAAATGGAAGAAATTGAATACAGTTAGCGAATGTGAGACTCCAGAGAGATCAAAGGAAGTAGTCAGTGATGCATGGTTCCTACTGAGACTAGCAGAGCAGTGTTGGAAGAAATGTCCATCTGGGTTCAGTTACAAGTGGAGAAAGACACTGGAAACATGGAGGCTGATTGGAAAGATGGTTTTAATGGTGAAGCAGAACCACCAAGCACATGGGTGATTCTGGGTAGCTGACCACATGGAGTGGAGAGTGAGATATATTTATACCTTCTCTTGGACCTTACAAGAAATGTATCCTATTGGTTGTCAGACTACCAGGGGACTATGCTGGGGTCCAGCTAACCTGGTAACCTTGTGAAGCAACAAGCAGTTTATTGCAAATTGTAAAATATGTTTTTCCAAGAGCAGGTTGCTAACAAGTAGGCACACCAAGGAATACATTTCTTCAACTTTTTATTCCCTCCACCCAAACCACAAATCCCTCCCTGCAGCTCCCTTTGACAAAGACCACAAGATTGCAATCTTCCTGGAATGCCTGTTTCTCCTGAATTTCCCCATGCTTAACCTGTTTCTCCACCTTTTGCACAGTTCCCCTTTTTCCAAATTACCTATTGTCCCTTTTTTATTTCTTAACCTACCCTGTTTCCCCCAAAATAAGATACCCCTTGATAATAAGCCCAATCAGGCTTTTGAGTGCACAGCAATAAGGCCAAGTGCTTATTTTAGGGTTCAAAAAAATATAAGACAGGGTCTTATTTTCAGGGAAACATGGTATTTCTTTTATTTCTTGTTTCCTTACAATCCGTGCAGCATAAGCATAATAAACTGAGACAAGCAATTAATTAATTTCTCCACTATATTACTAGACTGTGGTTAAAACTGTTAACTAATCTGCTTGACCAAGCTGACTCACTTATCAGAATAACAGTTTCTTCCTGTTTTCCAGTCTTGAACTTTTTACCTTTAATGTCCCAATGTCCTACTGAACTTTTATACCCACAATTCTTAAAAATTGCTTTCTTTGAAAAAACAACATTATCTCCATCAGTTTCTTACAATATGAATAGGTTAAATTATGAAAAATAGATTAAAACATTGTCTGTATCTTGTTTCTAATGTATTCTGATTCCAGTGGAATGGCAGTGTCCTGTGGGTCAAGTTGGGCAAAATCATTAGTTGATTCTTCCAGTTTGTTTCCTTTCCTCCCTCAAATATTGCTAGCCAGCAGTGATGCAAGAATCTCCAGCAATGTGCAGATGGTTAGGAGACCTCTTTATTCAGAAGTAATTTCACGGTCTTCAAGAAAACCTCCAACATGACATGTACTTTATTTCAAGAATTCATGAAATCACTAGACTTTGCATTTGGAATTCATATATTGATTCTGTTCCTTCCTCCCATACACCTGATCAACAAATTTTCCCGAAAATGTCTGCTTTTTACAGTAATTGTATGAAATTAATCCTTTCAAAGCAAGAAATAGGAATCAGGCAAAGCGAATAAGCTATTAATGCTTCTTTGTGCTGGTCATTGCAAACTTCAAACCTTTGAAATATGCTCAGACATATTTAAATGCATTTTTCCAGTACCTATCACTTATCTGTTTATTCAACAAGACTGTGTTGAATAAGCAGCTCATTGCTGCTTTTCCTTAAGTAACCCTTTAAATTCAAGTTCATCTTGCCATCAAAAATGCTTTAATCCTCTTCTTTTCTTTGAAGAATAAATCTCTCTGTCCACCTGTCTGTGTCTATCTATGTATATAGATATATACAGTATATAAAGATTTTACATACCTGATAACTGCCACTGGGTGCAACTGGCTTAACATTGACATCAGTACAGCTAAGGCTTTTGCTCATAGGTTGGGACAAAATCTGGGCACTTTCATGAGGACCCAGTAAAAAAAAAAAGCACTTGCCCTTCAAAATAGGCTGAATCCCACTTCAAGAGTCTGGTTTTGATTGAACATTTGCACTTATAGATTTAATTGCAGCTTGTTCATTTCCATCCAGCTTATTATTGAACCCAGGGACCAGTCAAACGATTTTTTTTTAAAATTTGATTTATATGCCGCCCTTCTCCGGAGACTCAGGGCGGTTTACAATGCATTGAGCAATAGCCTTCATACTGTTGTATATTTATACAAAGTCAGCTTATTGCCCCCACAATCTGGGTCCTCATTTTACCTACCTTAGAAAGGATGGAAGGCTGAGTCAACCTTGAGCCTGGTGAGATTCAAACTTGCAGTAATTGCAGGCAGCTGGTGTTAATAACAGTGTGCTTTAGTCCACTGTACTACCAGGGCTCTTTTGAATTGAATGGCAAGGAACAGTAACATTTTTAAATGGCATTCTGGTAGCACTCAAAGGTTGCCAGAGGTTTTGTAGCTACTGAATGAGTAGGGAACAAGATGGCATTCTTTGGGACATCCCTAGCCAATGATCTTTTTTTTTAAAGAGTAATCTGTCACCACTACATTCTGAGTAGAGAAAAGACTATATTAAGTTCTCTAAATCCAGGCCCTAAAAGTATTGCTGATATCAAAAGTTATGATGTGGTCCAAGTGCACTAGCTAAGTTGATTCTCTTTATCCAGTTCCTAAATAGGTTATCTATCAAGATGACCAAATCGGCACCAGTCCCATTTCAGCTGAAAAGCTAAGTGATAATCAACAACTTCTAATTGTGTTTGGAGTCATGAGACACTTCTTCTATCAGCTTATCTCAAAATCATACACCTGAGACAAGCAATTCTAGGTCAAGATGAAGTTGGCCATTTTATTGTAGTAAAAAAATAATATTTCCTATTGTATAATAGGAATATACCGTATTTTTTTGTGTATAAGATGCACTCCCCGCCCCCCAAAGTGGGTGGAAATGTCTGTGCATCTTATACAGTGAATGTTGCCGAAGTCCCACCCACCTGCTGGCCCCCACCCTTCGGCCTCTGCCTCCCAGCAATTTGCCTCCTTGCAGCAAACAGCAAACAGCCTGATCAGCTGTAATAAAGCATTGCCTTATTTAGCACAAGCTGGCTGTGAGTCCCTCCTTGTGAAGTGGGGTCATGGGGTTCAGATGGGTTTGCTGATCACATACCTGGCTCCCTGCCATGTGGCAACAGCCCTGCCCGAGCTCCTCAACGTTATCGCCGCGGTGGCGGTTGATACCCCCAGACTTATGGTCATGGGGGATTTCAACCTGCCGTCTGTGGACGAGACGTCGGAGGTGGCTCGGGAGTTCATGGCTTCCATGACAGCTATGGACCTGACCCTGCTAATTCATGGCCCTACCCACATCGGGGGAAACACGCTGGATCTGGTTTTTGTCTCTGGACAGTGGCTGAGTGATCTTGAGATAGGGGACATAGTCACCGAGCCCTTGTCATGGTCGGATCACTCCCTCCTTCGTCTTGACCTTCAAACCGTTATACCCTGCCGCAGGGAGGCGGAGCCGGTAAGATGGTTCCACCCCAGGCGCCTGATGGAACCTGATAGGTTCCAGATGGAGCTTGGGCCATTTCCTGAGGCTCTGGCATATGCCCCGACTACCGACCTAGTGGCCGCCTGGGACAGGGCGGCTGCTGGAGCTCTGGATCGGGTCGTGCCTTTGCGGCCTCTGACCCGGCGCCAATCTTGCTGGGCTCCTTGGTTTACCGAGGAGCTGAGGGAGATGAAGTGCCAGAAAAGACGCCTAGAGAGTAGTTGGAGGGCCAGTCTTTCTGAATCCGACCGGACACTGGTAAGATCTCATATTAAGAATTACCTAGTGGCAATAAAAGCAGCGAAACATACACATTTTGCTGCTCTTATTGCATCATCAGATTAGGGTGACCTGCTCCCTGCTCCACCAGGAAGCGTGGGAGGACTCCTTGGAGGGTAGAGCTGAGGATTTTGTTCAATATCTGTATGACAAAATCACTCAGATTCGGGAAGATTTGGACTCCAACTGGGTGGTTTCAGGAGGAATGACTGAGGCGGGTCTTGAGAACGTGATCTGGGATGAGTTTGATCCTGTGACCCCTGATAACGCGGACAGGATTCTGGGTGGACTGAACGTGACCACATGTTTATTGGACCCGTGCCCCTCCTGGTTAGTGCTGGCTTCCCGGGAGGTGACACGAGGCTGGCTGCAGGGGATTATAACTGCTTCGTTGGGTGAGGGTGACTTCCCCGCCTCTTTGAAAGAGGCGGTGGTGAGGCTTCTCCTCAAGAAGCCTTCCCTGGACCCGGCAGTGTTGGCTAATTATCGTCCAATCTCCAACCTTTGTTTCGTTGCGAAGGTTGTTGAGAGTGTGGTTGCGCGACACCTCCCCCAGTACCTGGATGAAACGACGTGTCTGGATCTGTTCCACTCGGGCTTCAGGCCTGGGTACAGCACAGAAACGGCATTGGTCACGTTGGTTGATGATCTCTGGAGGGCTCGGGACAGGAGTTGCTCCTCTGTCCTGGTCCTATTAGACCTCTCAGCGGCTTTTGATACCATCGACCATGGTATCATGCTGCACCGGTTGGAAGAGTTGGGAGTGGGAGGCATTGTATTGTGGTGGTTCTCCTCCTTTCTCTCCAATTGGTTGCAGTCTGTGTTCGCAGGGGGGCAGAGGTCGACCCCAAGGCCCCTCATATGTGGGGTGCCACAAGGGTTGGTCCTCTCGCCCCTTCTCTTCAACATTTATGTAAAGCCACTGGGCGAGATCATCCGTGGTTTTGGGGTGAGATACCACCAGTACGCTGATGACACCCAGCTGTACATCTCCACCCTGGACCACTCCAACAATGCCCTTGAAGTGATGTCCTGGTGTCTGGAGGCCGTGCGGATCTGGATGGGGAGGAACAGGTTCAGGCTCAACCCATCCAAGACCGAGTGGCTGTGGTTTCCGACGTCCCGATATAGTCAGCTGGCGCCATCGCTGACTATTGGGGGCGAATCATTGGCCCCCACGGAGAGGGCTCGCAACTTGGGCGTCCTCCTGGATTCATGGCTGTCTTTAGAAGAGCATTTGATGGCCATGACCGGGAGGATTTTTCATCAGGTTCGCCTGATCCACCAGTTGCATCCCTTTCTGGATCGGGACTCCTTACACACAGTCACTCATGCTCTTGTCACTTCCCGCCTGGACTACTGTAATGCTCTCTACATGGGGCTCCCCTTGAGGAGCACCCAGAGGCTCCAACTGGCGCAGAGTGCAGCCATGCGGGTGGTTATGGGAGCGACATGGCGCTCCCGTGTGACACCTCTCCTGCGCGAGCTGCACTGGCTCCCAGTGGTCTTCCGGGTGCGCTTCAAGGTTCTGGTTACCACCTTTAGAGCGCTCCATGGCTTAGTACCTGGCTACTTACGGGACCGTCTTCTACCACAAACAACCTCCCACCGGCCGGTGCGCTCTCATAGAGAGGGGCTCCTCCGGGTGCTGTCGGCCAAACAATGTCGGTTGGAGGCCCCCAGGGGGAGGGCCTTCTCTGTGGGGGCACCCACTATCTGGAATGAGCTCCCCCCGGAGATACGGAAGATCCCGGATCTGCGCACCTTCCGCCGTGCGCTTAAGACTCTCCTGTTTCAACAAGCCAGCCTGGCTTAACCTCTTCCCTGTTTCTTTTAAAAAAATTTAAAAATTGGAGTTTTAATCTGTTTTTGGGATTTTAATTATTCGGGCTAAATTATTTAATTTGGTTTTATTGATGGTTTAACTTTTGTATTACATATTTTATTCTGTGCCTGTTCACCACCCTGAGTCCTTTGGGAGTAGGGTGGTATACAAATCCAAATAAAACAAAAACAAAACAAAAACAAAACAAGCAGCTGATTTGTGGTTGGATCGGCCTCCTGGAATACCGCCTATCAGCTGTTTCAGGCTGTGGGGATCGCTACAGCCCATTGCTACCATCACTACACATTGCAGCTGCCACCTATTGCTGCCTCCGTGCACCCCATTTTTGGCCCCCACACATCCCATTTTTGGCCTCTGTGCAACCCATTTATGGTCCCTGCGTGCCCCATTTTTGGCCTCTACGTGCCCCATTTTCATTCCAGGCAGTGGGGATTAATGCCGCCACCTATCCCCGACATTTGGAATGGGCCAAAAAAGAGGTTTTTGGCACTACTGGTGTGTTTTATTGACTCAGGAAGTCAGAACACACATGTTGAAACAAATCCAAAGCAGTAGGACCAATAATTGCCAAAGTTACATCACTGCACTCTGCCATGAGTTCCATTCTATATCAAGCTAGATCGGTGTGACTTTAGCTACAAAGAATGTTGCAAACTGCTCACAGTGAGCCGCAGATTGCTGAGGTTTCCCCTTCCCCAAAACAGCCTGCTGGAGGATAAACTGCATAGTGTGCAAAAGCAATAGCTTTTCTGTATGGAGGCAGTGGAGAAAGAGAATTAAGCATTCTTTGCTGCCTTTGGCATATTATTGTCCCAAATGGACCTTAGTTGATGTGTGATCCAATTTATGCTGAGTTTCTCCATTTGGCAAATCAGTTAATTCAGCTAACTCTTATGGCTCAGTGAAGACTATGCTCAGTCAGTAAGGAATGTTATGCTGGCTGATTTATGAAGAGGAATCATGTAAAGGTCACAGGAAAGAGGAAACAAAACAGCAGAGTTGGCGGATTGAAGCGATAATCACAATTATACCAAAAGAAGATACAGATCTCCAGCAAATTCAAAATTATAGACCTATCTCATTACTGAACACCGATTACAAAATATTTGCAGCAATTTTGGCCGAAAGAATTATATTAGTACTAAATACATATATACATGCAGACCAAAATGGATTTCTGCCAGGACGCCAAATAAAAAATAATATGAGAATAATACTTAATACTTTAGAATATTATGAATTACACTCGGAGAAACGGGCTTCATTGGTTTTCCTTGATGCTCAAAAAGCTTTTGACAACCAAAATTGGAAATTTATGGTTAGACAATTACAAAATATGCAAATTGGGAAAAACTGGAAAAATCATAGAAGAAATTTATACTAACCAATCAGCAAGGATAATTATGAACGATGACATAACAGATAAATTTAACATAACAAAGGGAGTCAGACAAGGTTGCCCATTCTCTTCTTTACTGTACATCTTATCATTGGAAACTCTTCTGAAAAAAATTAGAGAAGATCAAGGAATTGAAGGTTTAAAGATTAATAAAGAAGAATACAAAGTTCAGGCCTTTGCTGATGACCTAGTGTTTATAACAGAAAACCCTATGGAATCTATACCAAATTTGTTTCAAAAAATAGAAGAATTCGGAGAAGTAGCCGGACTAAAAATCAATAAAAGCAAATCAAAATTAATTGTAAAAAATCTTACGAAAAATCAAGAAAAAGAATTAACAGATAGTATACAAATCCAAATAATGAAAAAAACAAAATACTTAGGAATCTGGTTGTCCACAAGAACTTCAGCAATAAAAGAAAATAATTATGATAAACTAATAGAACAAACAAGGAAGGATTTATAAAAATGGAAAAACTTACACATTTCACTCCTAGGAAGAATTTCGGCCATTAAAATGACTATACTGCCTAAATTTTTATACCTGTTTCAGGTTACTCCGATAAAAATAGATAAATCATTCTTTGAAAATTTGAATAAAATGACATCTAAATTCATATGGCAAGGGAAAAGGCCACGAATAAATTTTAAGTTGCTTCAGGACACAAAAGATAGAGGAGGAGTTGCACTTCCAGATTGGGAGACATATTACCAAGCAGCAGTATTGCCTTGGGTCAAAGACTGGATAGAATTAAAAAATTCTAGAATTTTAACAATTGAGGGACATGAACTTCAAACTGGCTGGCACTCATTTATGTGGGATGAAAGATACAAAACACATTCATACTTCAAAAGACATACAATAAAAAACTCATTACTACAAATTTGGCTTAAAATTAAAAAACAACACTATATGAAAATACCAAGTTGGTTATCACCGGTAGAATCAATTAGACACCCAAATCTAACAGATAAGACAAAAATAATTAGATATAAGATTTAATTGACCATCAAGGTAAATTGAAGACAAAACAACAATTGGAGACAGATTTAGATAGGGAAATAGATTGGTGGACTTATACCCAAATACAATCTAAATATAGAGAACACATAAAAATATATGAAATTCATAAACAAAAACAAGAAATAGACAAAATTATATTAGATTCAGAAAACAAACTAATCAGCAGAATTTACAAATTTCTTTTACGCTATAAAATGGAAGAAGAGACAGTTGGAAAATGGAAACGATTAATTGGGCTCAAAACGTCAAACATACAATAAATTTGGAAAAATGGGGAAAGTTTTGGCAAGTAAATATAAAATTAACAAGAACAATGGCGTACAAGGAAAACCAACTGAAAATGTTTTATAGGTGGCACATGTCTCCAACCAGACTGGCAAAAATACAGCCCAAAAATAATTCGATCTGCTGAAAATGTAAGAAGACACAAGGAACCTTCTATCATTTATGGTGGACATGCCCGGCAGCAAAGAAATTTTGGTCTCTTATCAAAAAATGGTTGGAACAAATAACAGAAACACAGATAGATAAAGAACCAGAAACGTTTTTACTAGGAATTTTTAATAAATCATACCCTAAAGATATTAAATATCTCACAATTCACATACTAACAGCTGCAAGAATAATATGTGCAAAAAACTGGAAACAAGAAAAAATGCCAAATGAAACAGATTTAATAGAAAAAATTCTAGAATGCGCTGAAATGGACAGGTTAACCAAAGAAATACAAGAAAGAGAAGAATCAGACTACTACAAAATATGAAATAATTGTTATAATTGGTTAAAAATTAGAAATAAACAAAAAATCTAGAGGGGAAATGTTACCGGTATAGAAAATGTCATTAGACTAAGGAGAGGGGAAGAAATATATAACAAGCAGAATGTCACTTTGAAACAATGTTTAAGAAGGAAACATAATTTCTTTTTGTTTATATGTTGTATAAATGTTTGTTGTGTGTATGTCATGTTATGCTTTTTTAATATTTATACTCTAATAAAAATTTCTTTTAAAAACAGAAACAGGCGTTTTTCCGAAAGCTTGATAAGCACATTCAGAAGAAACTTGCAAAGTTTATTCTGAAACTTTGCAAGTTTCAGGTGGACAAACAGAAAGCATATCAGCAATTTCTTCTATATCCCCCCCCCTTTTGTCTAACTGGTTTTTTTTAATTCTGCCTAATGGGGCTGTACAGTGGCCATGGGAATGCAGTAGAATTATCTCCTTCAGCAGAAGCTGATGATTCAATTAAAGATAGTTTTGGGGTGACAATTTTAACTTTATAATCAGGTGGAGGGCTTGTAGTTAATTGTTGCCCTTCCAAAGCATCAGAGCCATATTTTTCTATTGCTTGATGACATTGATACCATTGATGTAATATTTGCAATGAAGCCTTAGGTTCAAGATGTAAAGCATGCCCTATTTTTGTTATATCTCTCAAACAAGGCATCCCCTGTTCCGGATAAAAGGGACAATGTTTCCCTATCTCAACTACCAGTTTCCTTTTGTCAGTCTGCACATCATCATGCCAGACTTGTGCAATAGGAATCTAAGTTCCTGCACATGAGCTTTCTGATATTGAGACAGATTGCAACCAATACTCACCATTAGGGATCCCTTAGGACAGTGGTTCTCAACCTTCCTAATGCCGCGACCCTTTAATACAGTTCCTCATTTTGTGGTGACCCCCAACCATAAAATTATTTTCATTGCTACTTCATAACTGTAATTTTTTACTACTGGTTCTGTGGGCATGGCTTATTTTGTGGGCATGGCTTGGAAGTCATGTGACTGGGTAGGCGTGGCTAGCTGGTCATGTGACCGGGTGGCCATGGCTATGTGTATAGGGACTACTCAGAGGGCTGAAAAAAGTCATTTCTGACAGGTCCTCGTACTTTTGACTGGTCCTGACACTTATGACAACCCTCACATTTATGCTGGTGCAGCATTCTTAACAACCATGTCACTCATTTCACTTCTCTTCACCATGGTGACAAGATAGGGCAAATACGTAAAATGTGAGGACAGTCGTAAATTCGAGGACTGGTCAAAAGTGCGAGGACCAGTCAAAAATAACTTTTTCAGCCCTCTGAGTAGTCCATGTGCACAAAAGGACTACCCAGAGGGCTGAAAAAAGTGATTTCTGGCAGGTCCTCGCACTTTTGACCGGTCTTCGCACTTATGACTGGTCATCATTTATGCCCATTGTAGCATTCTTAACAACCATGTCACTCATTTCACAACTGCTTCTCTTCACCATGGTGACAAGATAGGGCAAAAATGTAAAATGTGAGGACAGTCGTAAGTTCGAGGACTGGTCAAAAGTGCAACGACCAGTCAAAAATAACTTTTTCAGCAGTTATAAAAGAATACAGCAATAGAGAGGGATGAAGGAAGGGAAGGGAAATTAGAGTAGGAGTGAGGGTAAGAGAGGGAGGAAGAGAGGAGGAGAAGGAGAAAGGAAGAGGAAGTAGGGAGGAGAAGAAGAGGGGGGGAAGA
>WNWU01000292.1:0-73873 GCA_012654045.1 Ptyas mucosa
AGTAGATTAAATCTAGCCATTCAGGAATTTGAGCGTGTTCTCTTCAATATATGCCTTACAGTTCTCTGCTCTTAATTTCTGCTTGTTCTCTTTCTTCTATGCCCCCTTTCAGTGGCAATAAGACTTAAAGTAAAAGAGTCATGAATACAAATTCAGCTTTCCCAATTTCTTAATGCAATCGATAATATAATTAATGATCTCATTTAAACATGACCAGCACACGTTGAAAACATTTCAAAATAATTTCATTCTTTCCAGCATTGTAGCATCTTATCAATTATCAGCATATTTTCTGGACTGTCTGAATATACCCACAGGCATTTTGCCCTGCAATAACTAAAAGTCACCATGAAAAAAATGCTTTTAATATTTTGGTAAAAAACAATCTGTTATTACAGCTGTAAAAATGCATGATTTTTTAATTAAGAGAAAAGCAAAAGATGTGTTCTTTCCTCCACAATGTCAAATGATTTCCATGAACATACACTGTACATTAGACATCTATTAACCTAAAAATAACAGGAAGTTATGGGTCAATAACATTCCCATTTAGCCTAATGTATCCCTCAAAAAATCAAGCTTTCTACTGAGACAGATACTGTGCACATTCTTAAGCACACATTACATAACTCAGGATTTTCAAGACTATTAATGTCACTGTTGAAAAAGATCAAAAGTTGTGCTTTTTAAATTTAAGACTTATGAATAAAATTTGGTTAACCCGGATAATGTATGGGGTCGTGATGGGTCGCACATGACTTTGCAACTAACAACACCACGGATAATGTAGTATTTCCCCGTTTTCCTCCATTACCCAAAACTACTTATCAGAAAGTCCTTTTTACCCAATTAAAGCTGCACTTTAAATGTCTCTGTTGTGATTGAGTAATGGGTTCAAAGAAAATACACTTTTATCCAATTTGGGGTAATTTTCCAGGTTGGGAAGCACTGACCCAAAGGAAAGTAAGGTTAAAAGCATACAGGTTTATACCACTTGGGCTTCTATTGTGGATGAGTTTTCTAAAATAATGATTTACTGGGATAGCAACATATATGTTTGCATGATGGTAGCTGTAAGACACAGATAAAATGTAGGGGTGGGAAGCAGATATCTTTAGCAATGGAACCAACAAGTCCTGAAGGATAACTCCAGATTTCAGAGCATATATTTTATTGTCTCATTACAAAAACAGGAATTTTATAATGTTCATGTAATCTTTCTTGTCCATCAATGCACTTGAGCAACATACATTTTATTGCAGGCTCAAGCTAAAATTATTCCTCCACTTCCAAAAGATAGGGCAACTGACATCCAGGCAACCACTGTTATTTTTTTACTACCATTCAGCAACCACACAGGCTTTTATAGTAAAAGGTCAAGATCTTCTACATGAATTCCTGACTTTCTTTGTATTGCTCCTACCAGGCATAAACAGATTTCTGATTTACTGCTGCCATTAAAAGAAGAAAACCATCTATTTTTTCTCTGTCAGTTACCTAATAAGGCATAGATGGTTCTCACCTAACTATCTTAATCAGTATCAAAATAATTGATGAAAGGGTGGGGGAAAGAGACACTGCAATGGTGTAACTTCGTGGATCAGACATCACTACCATTTGCTCAGGGTTGCTGAACGAATGGTTAAGAGATGATTAGGTGGAGTTGGGTTTGGTCCAAATGCTTGATTTTCTGGCAGTAGGAAGCCAATAATTTGTTTGCTCTCAAATATTCATCCAATCAGAAAAGGAGGAAAAAGGAGGAATCCTAGAAGACTCATGTATCTTCTACCTGTTTATAAAGGGAAACTAGTGAGGTTGCCCCCTGCTACCTCTTTTTTTAAAATCCATCTTCTCTTGTGGATATACCTACTGTCACATTTTTTTCCAGGTAGACAGACTCATATAAAAAAGAAGCACCAATACTGGAGTACCATATCATATAACTACTCAGGGAGCAGGCATAGAGGGGTTCCTGTAAATAAAGATGATGCTAAATGCTGCTCCTAACTATTTGCTTTGTACAAAGCCATGTATGTATTATTTTAATTAAAAACAAAAACATAAACAAAGAAAAATTTACTAGCAGCTTGCTGTTTTTTGTAAACAATAGTTTACCTGTACGGCCCTTCCTTTTTGATCTTTCTGATACCTTTCTTCTTAAAGTTTTTTCCTGTCTTAAAATTTTCAGAAAGGTATTTTTTTTAAAAGGCTTGGATGCATGATCTAAATTTGTAACATCTTTCAAAAATCAATCTGCCATCTGAGGATTTTTCAGAAAGATGTAGGGCAGTGATGGCTAACCTTTTTGCCATCGCGTGCCAGGAAGGGGGGGCGGGGGAGGTTCATGTGCACATGTGCCCACACCCATAATTCTATGTACCTAGCCCGCGCATGTGACCTCCCCTTCCCCCCGCTCCTAGCACACGATGGCCCGGTAGGCCCGTTTTCCTTTCTTACCTGGCTCCAGATCCTCTCTATGCATCTGGGGCGGGTGAAAACAGCCTTCCCTCACTCCCTCGGCCCGTTTCCCAACTTCTGGTTGGACAGGAAGTGACTTTTTTTGCTGTCCTCAGCCTCCAGAGACTCCGACGCATGCACACCGGAGCTGAGCTGGTGTGCCAGGTGACATGGTTCCACGTGCCGCCTGTGGCACGCGTGCCATAGGTTCGCCATCACGGATGTAGGGTATGCTTTTTCTGGATGTGCTTTATTTGAAAGATTCAAAACCGGACAGAATGCCAACAATCCAAGAAGTAATGCCTCTATGACATTCCAGACCAGGAAAAACGTTCATAAGCTTAGCAAAAGGATTTCCTACAAATTTTGATTTTGAGATGAGCTAGACTTGCTTAACTGGTTTAATGGCACTTTGGACAAAGACACTTTGTGAATATTTTTTTAAAAGTTGTATTTTTGGAAATGGTTATCATGCACCAATTATTGAGTCATTGAGACTATTAGATCAAAGCTTTTAAAAAACCATTTTCAAGAAAATACACTGGTAGTAATATTTTTTTCCTTTAGCAAGAAATATCAATTTAATTGTTTTTCTTTAGGTACACCGAGAGCATTTGTGTCCAACACTTGGCTATTGGCCAAGTATTATAGTCTAATTCTAATTCTATTTCCTGACTCAGCAATGAGAGCGGTTTATGTAAGGTTTCCAGAGAACCTAGAAACTGAAGATTATAGGATGATAAAAAACAAACAGTCTGATAACGTAACAAGAACCAAAGCTGCAATTTGAAAAATCTCTCATTTTATATAGAAAAACGAAAAGATCAGTCTCACAGTGACCAAATGTCTCTCAAAAGCAAATTCGTATACTTATACAGTATGTATAAAGAGACCTTCAGACAGTTTTAAATAATGATGCATTGGGAAAAGATATTGAAATAGCCTAAGCAAAACAAAAGAAGTTTTAGATAGTTAGCTGCCAAAATTTAACAAGTTAAAAGGAATCTTTTCAGAGAGATTGTAAATGAACATAATCCCAGTTGCTGCTTTGTAATTGCTTGTGCCAGGATGATCCTCACCCTAATTTCTCTGCCTCTGCCTCTGCCTCTGCCTCTGCCTCTGACCTTCTCTCTCTCTCTCTCTCTCTCTCTCTCTCTCTCTCTCTCTCTCACACACACACACACACACACACACACACACACAATTCTATATCTATTTTTTGTTGTTGTTTTGATTTCTTCTGTTTTTGTTCTGTTGTTAAGGAAAAAAGGGCAAAATAGAAGGAGCATTGGTCTTACCTGATACACTCCTTCTTGGTGTGCTGAGAGAGAATCCAAGCCATGGATGTTAGCTCAGCTTCTCTGCCTGGAGACTGAGTCTGTCATTCTTCTTGACACGCCTCCCTTGTCTGGCGGTTGCCCAGTTTCAATGAAGGCGTAGCAATTGACGAGTCCTATTACCTGTATTGAGTTAAGCCCCTCCTAGACCCTGGACCAGAAAGTCATCAGGGTGGGGTTGGATTCTCTCTCAGCACACCAAAAAGGAACGTATCAGGTAAGACCAACACCCCTTTTCCCGTGTGCCGAGATAGAGAATCCAAGGAATGGGACATACCAAAGCTGGCTGTCCTAAGGGCGGGTAGCAGTCTGGTCCTGGGTCCCCAAATCCATAAGCACCTTCTGGAGCACCCTTATGCTGAAAGCCACCTCTGCTGAAGTGAAGGCATCTGGCTTGTAGGGCTATACAAATGGGAATGGAGGGGAACATCGATAGAGGCCTGTGTTGCCTATGCAGCTGTTGTGGCTGCGCTTCTGGTGGAGTGGGCTATCACCCATCGAGGCAACCGAAGAGCCTGGAGCTCCTAAGCCTTGGCAATGCATGCCCGTATCCATCTGCCTATAGTCGAAGGAGTGACCTTCTTGCCTAGTGTAGAAGGTTGGAAGGACATGAACATAGATATCGTCTTCCTGATAGAGGAAATCGTCTTAATATATATGTGGAGGGCCCTCTTAACATCCAGGATGTGCCACTTCTTCTCCAGGGCATGAGTGGGACATGGGCAGAAGTCTGGCAATATTAGTTCCTGAGCCCTATGGAATGAGGAATTCACCTTGGGAACGAAGGAGGGGTTCAACCACAAGATCACCCTATTGGGGTGAAATACACACAGGTCCTTTCGTACAGAGAGGGCCGCCAGTTTGGAAATTCATCTGGCTTAGGTGATGGCTACCAGAAAGGCCACCTTGCAGGAGAGGAAATGCAGGCTGGCTGATCTTAGTGGCTCAAAGGCCCTGGTGAGGGATTGCAAGACTTTGGGCAGGTCCCAGGTAGGGTACCTGTGCACCACAGGAGCTTTTAGGTTCATTGCACCCCTAATAAACTTGCGCACCATAGGGTGTTGTGCAAGGGACCCCAGATCTCTGCACAATAAAATCAAGGACAGGGCTGCCACCTGTCTACAGATGGTGTTGCCCTTGTCTAGTCCTTCCTGGAAGAACTCCAGAATCTCGGCTACTAACATAGATGTGGGAATAATGTCTGCCCTGAAACACCAGCCACAAAAGGCCTTCGAAGTGGCATCGTATATCCTATTGGTAGAAGGCCTCCTAGAAGCCTGTATGGTCCGAATCACTCTGGAGGAAAAATTTTCCTGGCTCAGGACCCTCCACTCAAATGCCAGATGGTCAATTGGAGCCATTGTGGGTCCAGATAGGCCAAGGCCCCCTGGCTGAGGGAGATTCTGTCCTGAGGAATCCTCCATGGCCGGGCCACCGACAGGCTGACCAGGTTGGCAAACCATGTTCTTCTGGGCTAGTGGGGGGCCAGGAGCAAGATCTCTGCATTCTCCATCAGTACCTTCCTGATCACCCCCAGAATGAGAGGAGGAGGGGGAGTCGTATAGCAGCCTTCTGGGCCAATGACTGTGGAATGCATCAACCCCCTCTGCAAAAACCTGGTATAGAACCTGGGTAGCTGGCTGTCGGATGGCGTAGTGAATAGGTCCATGACCGGAAGGCCAAAACGCTCCGTCAGCTCCTTGAATAGGGACAGATGTAGGCGCCACTCTGAGTGGTCAACTGTGGCTCTGCTGAGCCAGTCCACCTGCACATTCTCCACCCCCAAAATGTGTCTCTCTGCCCTGAGGCCTAATTATTCAGCCTCTTGCATGAGGGCCCTGGAATGGGTGCCCCCTTGGCGGTTGATATGGGCCTTGGTGGCCACATTGTCTGTTAAGATGAGGATGTGCCAACCAGACACCTTGTCTGGAACCGTCTGAGGGCCAGGTGGGCTGCCCTGAGTTCCAGCCAGTTGATGTTGTGTCCCCTGTCCACCTGAGTCCACTGTCCCTGTGTTATCAGGGTCTGAAGATGGCCCCCCCCAGCCAAAAAGGCTGGCATCCATACTGATGGCCAGGTGGTTGAGCTCCTTGAAGATGCAGCCTCTGGTGATGGCCCATAACATCCACCACTGGAAGGACCGGAGCACCCCTGGTGGGACTCAAGAACTTTGCAGGGGAGTTGCTCCTGCCGACTATTGGTAAGGAAGGAGGAACTGTTGCAAAGATCTAGCGTGCAGACGTGCCTATGGGATGATGGATATGTAGGACACCATCTTGCCCAGGAGCTGAAAGTGAAGCAATGGGCACTATCTGCTCCCTTTGGATACAACTTGCTAATGACTTTAGGCTTGTCTGGCACTCAGTAGATAGATAGACCTTGCACAGACTTGTGTCTATGACTGCCCCCAGGTGCAGCAAATGATTGGGGGGAGACAGGTGGCTCTTGTCGATGTCCTGGAGGACCCAGATTATGATCTGAAGTTCCTCCCTTGCCTGGGGCCAGAGGAGGATTGAATTAGGATGTCGTCCAGATAGCACGGGAAATGTCTGGAGGTGAGCTGCCAGCAGTTTGATAAATGTCCTGGGCACTGATGATAGGCCAAATGGCAGGGCCTGGTATTGGTAATGCCTGCCCATGTAGTGGAACTGGAAGAACTGCTGGTGGGTTGGCAAGATCGGCATGTGGAGGTATGCCTCCTTCAGGTCTATTGACGTGAGGAAGTTGCCCTCTCGGATGCTCTCCAGTATAGACTGGAGGGACTGCATTTTGAACCTTTTGTAGATGAGGTGATGGTTCAACCTCTTCAGATCCAGAATTGCTCTTCACCCCCCCCCCAAGGTCTTTGGGATCACAAATAAAATGGAATAAAATCCCTGCCCCTGTTGGTCTTCTGGGACTGGTTGAATAGCCTGGATATCCAATAAATGTTAGATTGCTGCCTCTATGAGGCCTCTTTTTGTTGTATCCTTTGATATGGGGCAACATATAAAGAAACTCGGGGGTGTGAAGAGAAATTATAGGGCAAAACCGAATCTCACCATATTCAGGACCCAGGTGTCTGTTGTAGTTGCTTCCCACTGATGGGCAAATAGGCTTAGGCAGCCACCGATGGGAGGGCTGGACCTGCAGTCATCTGGAGCAGTGAAAGGGGTGACTTCCTGTGCCACGAAATGGCTTCTTGCCCTGTGATTGTTGCCGGTTCCAGAATCTGGCTATGAGCCGGCATGAGGAAGAGCCCTGCTCTGCTAAAGCACGGGAATGGCAGGGACTTCAGCTGCTGTTCAAGCTGATAAGGCTGCTTGCCGGCAGACCGGGAAGCCAGCCATGTGAAACTCTTTCCAGTAAAAGTCAACCCAATAGCGCTTATTCTCACTGTTGTGCTGTTAGAGAATTCAAGGAAATATGGTTATGTGTAGCTGTTTTTGCTCAAGCGTCTCTGCTGGGCGAAAACTGAGTCGAACCTGGGCAACTGCCAGATAAGGGAGGCATGTCAAGAAGACTGACAGACTCAGTTCTCCAGGAAGAGAAGCAGAGCTAACACCCATGCCTTGGATTCTCTACCTCAGCACATTGGAGAATGGTAGATTTTAAAACAATAATGTATTTACAAATACTTCATATAGCTCTGAAATATATTTAAAACCTATATCCATGAATCCATGAATCACACAATAATGTGACAGGTTTCTATATCATTCAAGAGAGAATGGCATAGCAGAGTGTATACAGAAGTGTTCTATGGGCAATACTAGTAGTGTTTAGCTCAGTGTTTAGCTCAGTACACAAACTTAAGCTGAATTGACTTAGACTTCCGGAATTCTTCAGTCAGAGTTGAAGTCCACCCATTGCCAAGACTGAAAAACAATGGTTTAGCCTATCAATGATGGTTGTCTCCCAAAGGCTGCGAGACTTCAAAGAATACCAGTCCCTAGTGTAAGCTGCATATTTACCTGAATAGCTTGGCGGCCCTGTTGTGCATCTGCTAGCAGCTGAATAGTAAGAGTTCTGGAGTCCTGCAAAGCTTCTTGGAGGTAGATAAAGCTATGGCCGACATGGCGTCCCATGGTGCATTCCCGACAAATGGGAACAGAACAAGCATCACAGTAGAAATGCAGCACCTGAGACAGAGAGAGCATTGAATAATATGCACGTCAACAGAAGATGTAAGATTTATTTGTTTTAAAAGCCATTTCCTAAATGGGCAATCTGTAAAGTACACTGCAGAGGGGACAATAGAAGTTCCTTTTTGATTTAATTCAGGGTTATGAGAATAACTTTTTTCTTTTGATTATATCTTTCTTTATAAACCATATACTTCGAAGTGTCATTAGATTTATATAATTCCTTCCGGTTAAGCTCTTAATTTACTGTTTATTTAGATGAAATGTTTTGGTTAACCACCCTCAAACAGACTCCAGTGAACTTTCCCAAAATATTGTGTCAAGGGATTAACTGATTTATTCACCAGCGAACTACAAAACTCTTTTCACATTTCATCCAGCAGAGGGAAGCAACAGAGAGCTGAGAGTGCTTCTCATTTAGGTATTTTTTAAGAACTCCATGTTTACACCATCTTTTACTGCTCCAGAACAGTTTGATATGTTTATTTCTGTAGAACACAAATAGTTCAAATTACAAGAAATGTAATACTATAATTGTGTTCTATAATCATGTAAAATAGTGTGGCATTCATTATTCCTATTTTCTTCGCATATTCATTATTCTGTAAAACTAACCATGATATTAAAATATTCCAATTTAACAAATCAATGTCTAACAATCAATCAACAAAAATCATGAGTTTCAGCATTAATAAAACTGTATTTGAATATTACTTCCAAAATCAAAGTTTAATGTCCCTTTCAAACAAAATGGAATACATAGTGTACATATCCAAGCCTATTAGAAGAATATTAGGCAATTCAATTAATTACTTAATCATGCACACATTAAAATTCACATTACAAAAGTTAAGTATCCATAAGCTAAAACTTCTTTTTAAATGAAGACCATGAATCTGTAGAGCCAGAAATAACTATCAGTGTTACTATTACCTGGGATTCCATAAAATTCAACATTTGTTCTTTGGCAGAGCATAGCGGCATCATTTTTATTTGCTATCTGATTGCATTTTATTTCCAAATGTAAGTGTACTCATTTTAAAAAAAATCCTACACAGAAAAAAAAATCCTAAAAGCACAGAAAGAAACTCATGCAGGCCACCAGTATAATATCACAGTCGTTGTGGTAGTTAGAAAAATCTCCCCCCCCTCGGTTTAAAGGGGCCAGCAACCACAAAGAAAATGGCGTCAATATGAGTAAGAACTCTGCTTCAAAGTAAACCCACTATTAACCCTCTGAAACAGTTAATGCCAGAAGCAAAGCTAGGTCAAAGGCCAGAGAGCAGTGCTGTCATGCAGATCCAGATGCTACTTTCCACAGGGATACAATGTAGAAGTCAGTGCACACTAGCCACAAAAGAGAGGAAAAAGTAATCAAAACAATTAATAGATCGTTAAAGAAAGCCTCTAGTACAGCTGACTGTAGCTTAAAAAATGGTTTGGCAGTAGTGAGAACTACCTAATGACAAACAAATCATTTTTTATTATAGAATATAGAACTGATATGCAAAAAATGTTTTAGTGTTTTGAGAATACAACTGGTTTAACAAGTGAAATTGTAAAAATTTCTACCGAAACACTAGGTTGCCAGAAGAATCATTAATGAAATGAAGAACCACTCTTTCCTCTCACTAGTTGTGCTAACAGATGTTGATGTTAAGATACGGTGAAGTAAAAGATGATCTTTGGATTGTCTTTGTCATGTTCAAACTGGTCGGTAGACTTTTTAGTAGCATCTCTCCATTATTAAAGAAAATAATAAATGTCCATCTGTAGTGTGTTCTCTACTGTTAATCCTTGAATTACAACTGTAATGGAGTTTGTCCATTAGGGTCAAAGTCACGACAAACATTAAATGAACTGCCTCAAGTAATGACCAGGCATCACTGCTCTTGCCAGTGAATCGTTAATTGAACGTGTGCACCATTAAATGAAGCCTCAGGGGTGGGTGAAGCTCCTGGGAGGCCTAGTGCCAAGTAAGCCCACCTGCCTAAGGCATCTAAGGGCTCTCTCAATCCCTTAGATACCCCATGCTGTCCCCATGAAATTCTAGCTGGATCCTACAGGCAGTCAGGCAAATAGCTAAACGTTTTGCAAGTTGCCAGCTTCTATCCTGTTTTTGCTGCATATGGCTAAACTTTCTGAGCTGATCTTTTTTCTGAAGCTGCTCAAGTCAAGTCAAAAAGCTGCAGAAAGAGTTTCTTTGCTTGCTTCCTTCCTATTCAGCCTGGAATCAAGGTAAGGTTTTTAAGAGAAATATTGGTTGGAAGGCAGAGGTGGGGAGTTTAGTTTTAGCACCTAAATTTTGGATGGGGTTGAAGGAGAAAGATCAAGAAGTCTTTCCCTTCCAGCTTTGTTTTCTTTATTGAAGAAATATGGCTTTTTGGGATGGAGGGGGGGTTAAAGCTAGGGAAAGCTTTTGGGAAACTCATCCTGAAGCTGCTGCTTAGCATGTAAGAGTCTGATTTTCCAAAGCCTACAGGAAGCAGTGGTTTGCAGCCGATCTGGGCAAAAAGCTCTGAAAACAGCCTCCATTTTCTGTAGGAAATAGGCAAAGCAAATGGTGGCTGCTTCCAGGGGGAATGGGTACCAGGCCCAAGCACTGAGGTTGTGTCAAGGTGGGAGGAGAAGAGAGGTAGGGATGCTGCAGCATCTCCATGGTCGGTTGTATGGGCAAATAGGAGTGATGCAGCCATTGTAATTTTGAAAGAGGACAATATATGTAGTTTGGGGGTTTCTGTAATAACTTAGAACTGACCTGTCTTATCTACCAGTACTGCCCTTTGTCAATATGGACCTACCAGTGGGCAGAACCAGTGACATGAGATAGGAATTATAGTCCAAAAGGTCTGCAAGGTATATAGTTGTACCTGCCTACAAGTCTTTATAGTTGTACCTGCCTACAGTGACATAGCAAACTTGTACCTTTTCTTGCCTTTGTTCAATATACTTCCATATTTGGGTGGTGGTAATGGTTGTGTAATAATACTTAATAATACTTAACTACTTACGTCAAAATGCATGAAATATCTACTGGCAATTGTCCTATAAAAATGTATTCTGTCTATCTGCTGCCGTATAATATTAGGTAGTAGTACAATACTAAGTGCTTGCCAACACTTCTCCTCCCAGCTGTTCCTTGCCATGTCCTCTGACTAAGAATGTGCAGTTCCACATAGACTGACAGCAGCTTTTCACCCACAAAAAGGAATTCAACTTAACTGGTATTTTGTTCTGCCTAACAGCATTCTCTCAACTGGTCACTTTTCCAGTTCACCTAACCATGGTTTATCAAATAAATTACAACAGTGGATATTTATTCATTATTTAAAATATGCTATATGTCAATTGCTAACTGGATTGTACCTTCATTTGTTCCCATTTGTTGCAGAGATGAGCAAACCAGACTCTATTCACAATACAATACCTTTCCAGCAGAAAACTAATTCTGCATCATAGAGTATTCCAAGGTTATTCAAACTTTTGCAAGGAACTTTTAAGAAAATAATGGAAGATTCTGATTAGAAAGTGAATTTACCCTCTCATAAACAATATGCTACTTCTCTGTGTCCTGGCCAAACCGTTGTTCTTGTTGTTATTCACAGAAAATAAGAAAATAATTAGGTATGACATATTAAGGCTATTTGCAACACTTAAACAAAATGAAGTTGCCCAATTATTTCTGATGTAATAGTATATTTCTATATTTATTTATTTGTGTCTATTTCAATAGAAGACACAATTTGCCTATTCATATCTGGACAAGATGGTTAAATAGGTTAATTATTTAGACAGGCAACCACTACAATTAGTACACAATTTACTACCACAATTGGTAGTATTTCTGGTGCTAAGTGAGACAGTTGTTAAGTGAGTTTTGCCCCATTTTACAACTTTTCTTGCCACAGTTAAATGAACAACAGAGCAGTTACTATGTTAGCAACGAAGTTGTAAAGTGAATCTGGCTTTCCCAGGGACACTGCAACTGTCATAAAGATGAATCAGTTGCCAAGCGTATGAATTTTGATCATATGACCATGTGAAAAACAGTCATAACTCATTTTTTTTGTGTTGTAACTACTAACAGTCACTATATGAATGGTTGTAAGTCAAGCCTATAGCAGGAATCCTATGACTCTAGACAAGACTGTCATGTCAAACAAAATCCCAGAAAAAGGCAATGAGAAACCCTTTTGTACTAGATGTCGCCATACTGTTACTAGGATTCAAACTGTTTGGAATGCAAAAGAATGACATTTCTAGGAATTGTGGGGGGGAAAGACATAATAGTTACTTTATAAAATGGGGACAAGACAAAAACAAGAACTGCTACATGCAAGAAGCCCACTTATTTGTTTAAAGGCTGGTTTTAATTAAAAACTCCACTTTGCAGGTCATTCATAGAACATTCCTAAATCTGACCCCCAGATGATATTGGTCCATCTAGCCAATGTCTACTTAGTTACTAGTGTTAAAAAAACAACTAAAAAAAAAAAGCAAAACTAGATATAGAAATGGAGTCCAAAAATTCAGATCCTGAAATGCAAATATTGGAAATAATCTGGAATTACACTAAAATAGTTAAACAAAACTGTTTAAAACTTTCATTATTATAGAAAATATATAAAATAGAATAGTATTTCAGATTCCCTGATGTAGATTAAGTCTTTTAAGTATTTCAGCCCAAACTTAGCTTTTTAAAGATCATTATCAGAAGCAGTAACAGTGACAAAGAAGTAGTGTGTATTTGTGCTAAGAATTATTTGCAAATGCTAAAGCTATTTGCATTCAAGACTTGCATTAATGCCCATTTCCTCAGCTAGGAGGAAATGTTCTTTGAATTAGTCATGTACATTCAAACAAACAAACAAAACTCTACCTACAGGAACCTGCTACATTTTCCAAAGTGGTAGGGCATATCACATGGGGCTATTCATCTTTTACAGCCGCAGCAGGCAAAGGAGTACCAGAGCAAAGCTATAAAGTTGATTGCTCTAGGATAGGGCTTTACAGTGCATAGTAAAACAAAAAACATGAATGTTCAAGTGTCATACTCCTTTTTGGCCCATCTGTTTTCAAAGAGCTAGGAGGGGGGTTGGGTAAGTAAAATGTCTCCAAGGATTGCATAGCAATCAACCAACATCTGATGAATGGCCACTAGAGTTAAACTCTGACCTGAATGGACAATTCCTAAACCAGTTACCCTCCCCCACATTGTCCCCAATATGCCCCACCTACCTGCCTCCCCTTTACAAATGTTTTAAGTACCAGGCACAATTAACAAAAGCAATGGAATGTGGATGCAGTTTCCATTGAAAGCTGCAATGCAAAAACAAAAACAACATCCCACACAAAAAAGCTGAGGTTCACTGGGAAGCCAATGGAGACCGATGGCTTAATTGTACTACTTTGCCTTATTATTCACATATGGACATAAGAAAAGAAAGGGCTTGATTGTTGTGCTGTGATTAAGATGACAGAACAAACAGAGTATGAATAGTTAATAACACTCCCAAATATGGATTTCAAATGGAACGTAAGACATGGGAATAAATGATAAAAATGTATAATAATTTAGACATTATATACAATTACATGGACTCATGGCACAACAGAATCTATTTCCTGTATTTTTTAAAATAGGGATGTTAGAATCAGTTTTATTTTCCCTTTTCTAGTGAAATATTCAAATCTTTCTGATATTTCTATATACAAATCTTCTTTTCATTGAAATGGACTTCACCTCCCTGGATGTTGCCAAATTTTGTAATGCTGCCAGCAATAAAGATTCAACTAACACCCCTATAACTCTGAATATACAGAATTTATTTTTTGCCTACTTTTGTCTTAATTTCTTAGATTTGTGTCATAATATTAAGTAACTAAGACAAATAACACTCCAATTTTAGCTTGAGAGATCCAGTTTATATTAATAGCTATAGTGGCAATAGTAACATAATATTCTAACCTTTTAGCTGACATTTCATACCTGACCTTCCTCTTCTACTTATAAAGAGTTCATCGATTGTTTTGTTTTACATTGTCTTTGATCAAAATAAATTTAAAATTGTTTTACTGAACTGAATTGAGTCTTTTCCTTTCACTTGAACATATTCAAAAGGATTATGGGTTTGCTAGGGCTGAATAATCCATTTCAGATTTAAAGAATTCTAGCTCACTTATCTACAATTATAAAAGCTTTTTCATCAGCACTACACAACTATTAAATAATTCTGTCACTGGAATTGCTGCAGTAATCAGATAAAACAGTATTTATTTACTAAAAAGTAGGATGATGGTGTGCCCTTTGTTAGCTGGTAAAAGTTAAATGGCTCTTTATTTTATGCTCAGTTTTTGACTAAGAGTCTATTAATTTTCTTGGCAAAGTGTATATTTGCTATTTTATATGATGATGGAATTGGTAACATCAAAATTACCTTGTAATATGCCAATCAGTCACTGGGACAAGGTAAATAATAGCCAGAAAGAACCAATAGGTGGAATAAAGTCTTAATATTTTAGTTTTTTCAAAATATTTTCATTCAATGGACCATTCTATTTAAACTCAGTATTTGTTCTGAAGATTATATTGCCTTGGATTGTATCTCAGCTTTCATTTTTTAAAGCAAGACTTAACATTCAGCTCAATTTAAAAAAATCTTATTGTTTATAATTTCCCAACATATTTTTTTTGTCATATTACTATCAGAATGTGAAATACTATGTTCCTTTGGGCAAGATTATAAACTCTCCCCAACTGCAGATTTGACTCATCTCATTGGCAAGCTCCATTTCATTTATTGAACTTTAGACTAAGGTAATGCCTTCTTTGTGGCAATAGAAAACTCCAAATTTGTCAGATTTTAATCCTCTTTCAACAAATACCCAAAAATATGCCATTGAAAAATATGGCATTTGTGGTTTACCTTTTAAGTAGCAATTCAAAATTCAAGCAATTCCTTAGATATGGGTAATTTCTACATTCACGGATTACACAGTATGAATGGAACTCTATTTCTACCTCATATCCATTTTATCACATTACAGTTCCCATGCAAAAAAAGTTTTATCAAGGTTGTCTATGGCTGATGAAAACTGATTTAAAATAAAGATGATTACTTTGATGCTTTCTTTTGACTTCAGCATAACTTTAGACACCAGATCATGTTTATCTTGGCTCTAACATAATCTTATTAATATTAACAAATATTAATATTAATGTAAATTTCCCCTCACATTTATTATTTAATCACACACTGACAGAAGTTACTGTATTTCAATCTCTTTTAAGCAGCAATCAGACTCCAAATTTAATTCATCACATGATACACTGAATAATTAATATAGCAGTACCAAACCATTTTGAAAGGTACTTCAGGAACAGTAATTCTGAACCAATTTCTTGAAGCATCACATCCAGTTGAAGGTCCAGAGTTTAAAAGTTTTCCCTGCATGATCTTAACTATAGACACAAATGACACTTCTGCTGATATTATCACCATTCTCCAAATAATTTGGTATTACGATAATTAATTCATAAAGTATTAGACTTTATTTAGCACTCTTTCTCCTTAAAATAATCACTGTTCAGCAAGGGTAACAAATAATTACAATTTTAAAAGTTCTAAAACCAATTCCACAGTTCAATCTTGAGCTACATATATTCTCTTCTTATTACTCCATATTAAATCATGGATAATAATTTTTCTATATTGCATGTATAATGCATGCAAGATGATGTAAGTACAATTTAGACTTTCATACAAACTAAAACTTAGTTAAATACCTCTGTTACAGTAGAAACTCCAGCATTTCCCCTACCCCACAAATTTAAAAATGTATTAATCAGGTTAGTAAAATAGATGGGTATCAGTCAAATTAAAAAAATCTTCAGATTATGCCCTGTAAACAGGTTTGCATGTTTTTGAGGTATGCCGAAATGCGCGTGCACACACACTCTCTCTCTCATCCAATCTATCAAATTTAGATGGCTGCCTGTAACAAAAGTTACTATGGACATGAAAATAATGAATTAAAACAATAAATATACAAAGCAAATAAACTATTAAAACATAAAATAATCATTATTAAAATATAAAAACCACAAGGCGTAAGAGAAATTGAATATTGGAGCCATCTTAGATATTTAACCTGTGCCTGGCGATATTACCTCTGTCACCTACTTTTCTTAAAATCTATACAATTTAAAGGAAATACATCCTGCTAAGATAGCTAAAAATAATCATGAGTATTGTAATGAAGCAATCTCCAAATAAACATTAGAATATGTTTTAATGTGATGTTCAAAACCATACTTAAAAACAATTTTATTTTTCTGCAAGGCTAAAATGAAGGTGAATATTTCCCATTTACTAAATCCTTTCCAACAATAAAATACAATTAGCTCTGAAGCTTCCTTGGAGGATTGAAAGAGAATGAAGATCTGACTCTGAGGAAATACCTATTCCAAGGCGAAAATGCACTTTTTCTCAAGTCCCCTGGAACACATCCTGGAAATCACAGCATTACAGATCCAACAGTACTTGACACTGACAGCAGCAAGGGGTTAAGGACTTGAACGGAGGACCAAAGAGAACTACAGCTATATATTTCCCTGGGTGACTTTAGGCAACACTCAATCTCCCTCAGCACAAACCCATTACTATAGTTACTGTGAGAATAAAATGAAACAAGATATCTAAGGTGCATCACTTTGAGATGTCAGTGAAAAACATTATAAAATAAATCTTAAAAAATCAGATTTAATTATATTATATATATATATATATATATTCAATAAATACAAAAAAGAAACAAAAAAACAAAGCACAAAGAAAATAATTATGGAGTTACATTATCAAAGGAGATTTTAATTAACTTAAGGCAGTAAGAACTTTTTAAAAGGTTTATGTGATATTTGTGTGTTCAAGAAATATTTATGCAGAGTTTTATTATTTATATTTTATTATATATTATATTTCATAAATGTATATAATATATAAATATATAATTTGCATTATTTTTCGTAAGTATACATTTGCAAAGGATATTTTTCCAATACAAAATGTTTGTGGAAAGCACATACCCTTCCTATAGCATGTAAAAATTAACATTTCCATAATGAAGCCGCACAAAACATTATATGAATTAAATTTAAAATATAATTAAGTAAAAATAGAGTTCCAAGAATCAAGAAGATAGGAAATAAATTCTCACTAATCTTATTCTCACTGGGAGGCTATCTCTTTTTTAATATAGTCTCCGAATACAAGGCTTTGCAATGGAAAAAAACTAATACCTCTCAGTACTACCAACACTTCTTGCGATTTCCCTTTCAAATAAATAAACTAAGTCCTGATTCACTACAGCAATGAAATGACAATTCTGCTCTGCTCTGCTCTGTTCTTCCCAGCCAGCTTCTGACAAGCAAAGTCAATGGTTGAAGCTGAATTTGCTTAACAACTGTGTGATTCACTTAATAATTACAGTAATTCGCAAAAAAGATTGTGAAATCAGGCCCAACTCACTTAACAACTGCCCTTCTTAGCGAAGAAAATTCTGGTCTCAATTAATTTATATATCAAATTTATTAATTGTCTATCTCCCTCACAGAAGGACTCTCTGGTTATAATTGTTTATTATAATTAATTTATAATTAAAATCATTTAATTTTGAAATTATGTGAAATCTATATTCCAAGTAGATATATATAAATTTCAATTAATTAATAAAAATACAATAACACTACCAGTATCACTGATATTTTCTAAAATGTAAAATTGTAACTATTTGATGTCATTCTGTATCACATGCTATTTCACCTTGTTTAAAACAGAACAGAACACTTTATTGGCCAAGTGTGACTGGACACACAAAGAATTTGTCTTTAGTGCATATGCTCTCAATGTACATAAAGAAAAATAAAATACATTCATTAAGAATCATAAGATACAACACTTAGTGATAGTCATAGGTTACTAAATAAGCAATCAAATCATACTAGGAAACAAATAAAACAATATAAATCATAGAGATACAAGCAACAAGATTATAGTCATAAGTGGGAGGAGATAGGTAATAGGAAGGATGAGAATAATAATAGTAATACAGTCTTAGTAAATAGTTTGACAGTGTTGTGAGAATTAATTGTTTAGCAGTGATGGCATTCGGGGAAAAACTGTCCTTGTGTTTAGTTGTTCTGGTGTGCAGTGCCCTATAGCATCGTTTTGAGGGTAGAAGTTGAAACAATTTATGTCCAGGATGCGAGAGGTTTGTAGATATTTTCTCAGCCCTCTTTCTAACTCGTGCAGTATGCAGGTCCTCAATGGAAGGCAGGTTGGTAGCAATCGTTTTTTCTGCAGTTCTAATTATCCATCGTTGAAGTCTGTGTCTGTCTTATTTGGTTTCAGAGCCAAACTAGACAGAGAGGTGCAGATGACAGACTCAATAGTTCTTCTATAGAACTGAATCAGCAGCTCTTTGGGCAGTTTGAGTTTTCAAACTGTTTGAAATCTATATACTTTTTTTTTTGCTATCCACTATTTCAAAATAGTGGACAGCAATAGCAATAGCACGTAGACTTACACAGTTTCACAGTGCTTTTTACAGCCCTCTCTAAGCGGCTTAGAGAGCCAGTATTTTGCCCCCAACAATCTGGATCCTCAATTAATGACCTCGGAAGGATAGAAGGCTGAGTCAACCTTGCATCATGTGATCCTGGGATGCTGTAATCATCATAAACATACGCTAGTTGCCAAGTACTAGAGTTTTAATCACATGACCGTGGGGGATACTGTAAAAATCATAAGTGCAAGGACTGGTCATATCATTTTAATGCCTTTGTAACTTTGAACAATCATTAAACAAATGATTATAAGTTGAGGATCACTTGTGAATATCAAAGCTTTCAATTTTTATTTTTTGATTTATATGCCGCCCTTCTCTGGAGACTCAGGGTGGCTTACAATGCGTCAAGCAATAGCCTTCATACTTTTGTATATATTTAAACAAAATCAGCTTATTGCCCCCACAATCTGGGTCCTCATTTTACCTACCTTTGAAAGGATGGAAGGCTGAGTCAACCTTGAGCCCGGTGAGATTTGAACTTGCAGTAATTGCAGGCAGCTGATGTTGATAGCAGTGCTTTAGTCTGCTGCGCCACCAGGGCTCATTATAGTAGTCTTCAACTTACAACTACAACTAAGTTCAAAATTTTTATTGGCAAGATAGTTGCTAAATGAATTTTTTCCCATTTCTTCTTGTTACATTTGTTAGCTGAATCACTGCAACTCTTAAACTGGTAACACAGTTGTGAAATGAATCTGACTTCCCTTTTGATTTTGCTAGACTGAAGGTTGCTAAAGGTGATCAGATGATCCCAGGATACTGCAAATATCATAAATATGTGCTACTTGCCAAGCGTCCAAATTTTGATCACATGATCACAGGGATGCTGCAATGTTTGTAAGTGTGAAAAACAATCATAAGTCATTTTTTCCAGTGCTGTCATAACTTCACTAAATGAATAGTTATGACACATGACTACTTGTATGCATTTATATATAATGGGATGTGGGAAAAAGTATTTAAATTAGAATAATAATAATAATAATAATAATTATTATTATTATTATTATTATTATTATTTTATTCCTATACCGCCCTTCTCCCGAAGGACTCAAGGCGGTGTACAGCCTATTACAAACACAGAAATACAGATATCTATTTAAAATAATTAAAATTATTAAATAATTTCGGCCCAAATTAAAACCCAAAAATTTAAAACACCCAATTTAAAATCATTTACATTGATAGCCCGGCCTAGCAGAATAGCAGGGTCTTGAGGGCACAGCAAAATACAGGAGGTCGGAGATCTTGCGCATTTCCAGGGGCAGTTCATTCCACAGGGCAGGAGCTCCCACAGAGAAGGCTCTCCCCCTGGGTGTCGCCAGCCGATATAACTTGGCCAATGGCACCCTGAGGAGCCCCTCTCTATGGGAGCGGACTGGCCGGTGGGAGGCTACTGGTGGCAGAAGTCGGTCTCGAAGGTACCCAGGTCCTAAGCCATGGAGCGCTTTAAAGGTGGTAACCAACACCTTGAATCGCACCCGGAAGACCACTGGGAGCCAGTGCAGCTCGCGCAGGAGAGGTGTCACATGGGCACAATGAGTCACACCCATAACCACCCGCGCAGTTGCATTCTGGACCAGTTGGAGCCTCCGAGTGCTCTTCAAGGGGAGCCCCATGTAGAGAGCATTACAGTAGTCCAGCCAGGAGGTGACAAGGGCATGAATGACCGTGTGCAAGGCGTCCCGATCCAGAAAGGGCCGCAACTGGAGAGTCAGGCGAACCTGATAAAAAGCCCCCCTGGCCACAGCCGTCATATGCTCTTCTAAAGACAGCCGTGCATCCAGGAAGACACCCAGATTACGAGTCCTCTCTGTGGGGGGCAAAGATTCACCCCCAATAGCCAGTGATGGCACCAGCTGACTATATCGGGACACCAGGAGCCACAGCCACTCAGTCTTGGCAGGGTTGAGTCTGAGCCTATTTCTCCCCATCCAGACCCGCACGGCCTCCAGGCAGCGAGACATCACATCAAGGGCATCATTGGGGTGGTCTGGGGTGGAGATGTACAACTGAGTATCATCAGCATACTGATGGACTCTCACCCCAAAACCACGGATGATCTCGTCCAGTGGCTTCACATAAATGTTGAACAGAAGGGGCAAGAGGACCGACCCTTGTGACACACCCCAAGCGAGGCACCGCAAAGTCAATCTCTGCCCCCCTGCCAACACAAACTGTGAGCGGTTGGAGAGGAAGAACCACCGCAGCACGGTGCCCCCTATTCCTAACCCCCTCAATCGCTGCAGCATGATACCATGATCGATGGTATCAAAAGCCACTGAGAGATCTAATAGGACCAGGACAGAGGAACAACCCCTGTCCCGAGCCCTCCAGAGATCATCCACCAATGCAACCAATGCCATTTCTGTGCTAAACCCCTGCCTGAAGCCCGACTGGTACGGGTCCAGATAGATAGCTTCATCCAGGTACTGGGGAAGCTGTCATGCCACCACACTCTCAACAACCTTCACCACAAAAGGAAGGTTGGAGACCGGACGGTAATTAGCTAATTCAGCTGGGTCCAGGGATGGCTTCTTGAGGAGGGGCCTCACCACCGCCTCTTTCAAGGCAGTGGGAAAGGCACCCTCACTCAGAGAAGCTTTTATAATCCCCTGGAGCCAGCCTTGTGTAACCTCCTGGGAGGCCAGTACCAACCAGGAGGGACACAGGTCCAATAAACACGTGGCAGCACTAATCTTACCCAGAACCCTGTCCACATCCTCAGGAGCCACAGGATCAAACTCTTCCCAAAGTGTTCCCAAGACCTACTCCCGTCTCCCCCCCTGGACTCACCCAATCAGAGTCCAAGCCTTCCCGATTCCAAGCGACTTTATCATGCAGGAATTGCACAAAATCCTCAGCACGACCCTGCAAGGGATCTTCCCACACTCCCCCCCGAAGAAGGGAGTGGGTCACCATGAACAGAGCGGCTGGGCGGTTCTCTGCAGATTCGATAAGAGCAGAAAAATGCTTAGATTTTGCCACTTTTATCACCACTAGGTAGGCCTTGATATAAAACCTCACCAGTGTTCAGTCAGAATCGGATTGACTAGTCCTCCAAATGCTCTCTAGGCGTCTTTTCTGACACTTCATCTCTCTCAGCTCCTCAGAGAACCAAGGTGCCAATTGAGATCGGCATTGGGTCAGAAGCCACAAAGGCACGACGCAGTCCAAAGCTCCGGTGGCCACACTATCCCAGGCGCCACCAGGTCTTCAGTCGAGTCATGTGCCAGGGTTTCAGGAAATGGCCCAAGCTCCATCAGGAATCTTTCGGGATCCATCAGGCGCCTGGGACAGAACCATCTAGTCGGTTCTGTCTCCCTGTGGCGGGGGTAAGCGGCTGGAAAGTCCAAGAGAAGGAGCGAATGATCTGTCCATGACAAGGGTTTGATGACTAAATCCCCTCTACCAAGATAATTCAACCAGTGACCAGAGACAAAAATCAAGTCCAGAGTGTGTGTCCCTGTGTGAGTGGGGCACTAACTGGGTCAGGTCCATGGCCACCATGGAAGCCATGAACTTCCGAGCCACCTCTGATGCCTCACCAGTGGATGGCAGGTTGAAATCCCTCATGACAACAAGTCTGGGGGTATCAACTGCCACCCCAGCAATAACGTCAAGTAGCTTGGGCAGGGTCGCCGCTATGTGGCAGGGAGCCAGGTACGTAGTCAGTAAACCCATGTGCACCCCACGGCCCTACTTCACAAAAAGGGACTCACATCCAGCTATCTGAGGAACAGTGGTCTCCCTCGGACGAAGACTTTCCCTAATAATTGCCGCCACTCCCCCACCCCTCCCCTGAGCACTTGGCTGATGAAATGCATGGAAACCTGTTGGGCACATATCAATGAGGGGGACCCCCCCTCCTGGCCCAACAAGGTCTCCGTAATACCTGCCAGGTCTGTACCCCCCTCCAAAATAAGATCACAAATGAGGGGGGCTTTGTTAACAACCGACCTGGCATTACACAACATCAGCCACGGACCCAGGGCCTGAAACTCTGTGCAACCCAGGACACGAGTCATGCATTGGGGGCCAGAGTGCACAATTGCTTGTAAACAGCGTGTGCGCACCCCCGAAACATGATATGGCCCCCTGCGCCCATCATACCTGCCCCTCCCACTCATTGTTTCAATTACACTGCCCTTCCTATCACTCCCCTGCTCCCTGGCCAAATTACCATCTATATCCCCTCCACTGTGCCCAACTGACCCACCACCAGGTTCAATGGCTATATGGACCCCCCAGGTCCACCTCTACAGCTCCCTCCCCCACAGGTCCCCTTAAAATTTTCATTAGAAATTTTGTTTAAAAACCCCTCAACCCCCTCTTCACCACATGCCATCTCTCGGGGTTCCAAAACCTGTCATCAAGATAGGCCCTTGATAACATGGAGGGCCAGGCCTGCGAGAGGAGGGAATCTCGCAGCACTAGAAGGTCGGCTTTTGTGAGCATCAACCGAACCAAGGATGGGAGGGAGGGGCCAGTCCGGGGTTTATCCATAGTCCAGAGAGATAACCGTGCACAAAGATCGCAAAATGTCCATGGTAGAACTGGACTCCTCTGTCCTCTCATGGCAGGGAGAAGGTCCAATGTCCTTTTCTCTCCAATGGAAGGCAATGTCCAGACCATCCTCTCATGATGGCTGGTCCCATTAAAGGTGGTCATACCAATGATGATGTTACATCTCCTCTGTCGGGGTATAAGGAAGTCCCTCAGCTCCCCCACAGTCGTGCTTGGTCTCTCCATCTGGCTAAGGGCTAGGTGTAGTTAGAAAGTGGAAAGAGGTCCTGCGTAGTAGTTCGTAAACCCATCCCATAAGGGAGAGGGATGGGAGAGGCGGGGGGAGGGAGGGGGGAACAATATCCCCAGAGGAGGATAACATTTCCTCCTCTGCCAATTTCTAAGTCCTGGCCACCCTCACCTCATCTTCTTCCCTCACAACTCAGCTAACGTCCAGCTGTTGCAGCATCCTGCCACAGACGCCAGCGACGGCGCCAGTGCCACATCACCACCCCCACACCTCAACAGTCCTAGCAATCCCAGCAAACTCCAGGATAACCACATCTGTGGGTCCGGGGGTGGGTGGGTTTCCAACACCAGCGCCGTCAGCTAGCCTCTGCCACCGCCCCAGCTCTGTCGCTTCGAGTGGGGGGGGTATCGCCTCTCGACTGCTCGCGTCACCGCCAGAGCCACCATCCCCCTCCAGACCCCCCTCTTCTCTGTTGTAATAGGGAGCCGCCGCAACCCAACATCCAATAAAACATACAACATACAATAAAAAACCTTTCAAGAACCTATGAAATACATTGGCATACTGTGGCTCCATCAGACTAACCATTTAGCATACTAGTACACCAGCGAATTGCAGACTTCTTACACTAAAGAGTTACCTACTTCTGAATTATCAGGCACAGTAGCATAGCTTGTCAACCAGAAAGTTGCCAGTTTGAGACCCAAGAAGTAAGTTCCTGTTCCTGTCCCGCCTTCTGTCAACCTAGCAGTTCAAAAGCATGCAAATACAAATAGATTTTATATATGTATATAAAATACACACACAAACACACAAATATACACACACACCTCCTTTTGGTGGGAATGTAACAGCTTTTCATGCAGCTGTGTATAATTATGCCAACCACATGACCATGGAAGCATCTTCAAACAATGGTGGCTCCCTCAGCTAGGAAATGGGAGATGAGCACCACTCTCTAAAGTTGAATAAAACTTGACTGGAGAAACCTTTACCTTTATTTTTTATTTCTGAATTCAAATACTTTAGTTCATGTTATAACAAATATAGTAAGATGTTAAAAGAACACAGAATACATAATGTAAGAAATCCCACTTCAGTCATAACTAATAAATCTGGCATACTACAATAGATCTATAACTATTGAAGATAAATTCTCACTCATATCGTATTAAAAATTATGTTTTTTTCTTTCTCAAATACTTTTAGAGCAAGAGGGCATATCTAATTTAGTAATAAACTATTAGATATACCTGGAAACAGACCGAGCTTAAAATCTAGCACATTGATAACTTAAGCTTAGGTCCAATTCAAATGGATGAGAATACTGAAAGTCAAACTCACACCAAATCATTATTGTTTGTAGCTGCCACCAAGGCAAAGAGCTAAATTTAATTTTAATATTCTATGATAGGATTATATTTAAATCATCTAGGTTACAACATTGGAATGAGGATAAAATATTCCATTAAAAAACAACTCTTAAACAGATTTAAATGTTAAATGTAATACAACAATGAAAAAAGCTGATTTTCAAATATTATACAGATTGGCTTTGAAATGAACTGTAGTTCAATACAGCAACAGAGACTGAGAATTAAAGTTGTAAAACTAATTGACCAATCTCAATATGAATCAAGATGAATATAAATCAAACTGAAGCCTATGTTTAATATTTCTTTGGCAACTTTATACATGCTCCATAAAACAAGTTTTTTTTTAAAAAAATCACGTAGTCCTTAATTAGCCAAACTAAAACAACTTCCATTAACTCTCCTAATATTTCATCATCTTGCAACACCAACCTTCTCGCTTTTGCCAAGAGGAAGCTGAATTTATTATTCTCAATATATATATATGATAGACCATTCTCCAGGTTTAAAAAAAACTTTATATTTTGGAAAATACAGAGAATATGAAAGTAATTAATTAAATGTTAAGTATTTTGGGGAGGAACATACAGGATAAGAAAACACCAAGCTACAAAACTGTCAATATAGGCAATTCATCTTCAAAAATTAAGTAATTTCTCCATGGTCCGCTTAGAAAATGAAAGCTGTAGCAAAAGTGTGTCAGAAGATCAAAGGAATTATTAATTAAACAGTGGCCAAGGCTGCCACCTGCCTGTCAAGAGTGTTAGCAGATAAACCTTTATTAAGTCCCTTCTGCAGGAAATCAAACACCTGAGGGATGGAGACCGATGTAGAAATCAACTTCTCCTTCCTGCACCAGCGACAGAAGGATGTTCAAGTAGCGTCATAAATCCGATTCGTAGATGCCTGGCGAGAAGCCAGCATGGTCTCAATCACCTTCTTGGAAAAGTAGCCTTCGTCAGGATCTCCCTCTCAAGTGCCAGACAGCCAATTGAAGCCACTGGGAGTTCAGATGTTGCATCTCCCCCATGGCTGAGGGAGATCCTGTGAAGAGGGATCCTCCAAGGGTGTGAAATGGACAGTGTCACGAGATCCGCAAACCATGGATGTCATGGCCAGTGAGGTGCCACTAGTAGCACCTCTGCCCCGCCTCCAAAATCCTCCTGATAACCCTCGGAATGAGGGGCGTTGGAGGAAATGCATACAGCAGACCAGAAGGCCAAGGGTGAAGGAGGGTGTTGGTACCGTCTGCTGTTGGCATCCAGAAGCAGGAGAAAAATCTCGGGAGCTGGGCGTTCTTCGGAATGGTGAACAAGTGTGAATAGAATTGTCATGTGGTGGAAAAGGTGAAGATGCCATTCTGACTGGTCTATTGTCATACATCTTAACCAGTCCGCCTGGGCATTGGCAACTCCAGAAATGTGCTCTGCTCGCAATGAGAGAAGGTGCTCCTCCGCCCACATGCACAACTCTGTCGCTTTGTGCCTGAGTGCCTTGGATCGAGTTCCTCCCCGATGATTGACATGCGCCTTGGCGGTGACATATGTCATAGCACATGCTGGCCTATTAACATGGGTTGGAAATGCTGGAGCACCAAACGCGCCGCTCTCAATTCCAGCCAATTGATATCATTGAGCAGCTCCCCCAGCAACCACTGCCCTTGAGTCACTTGATCATCCAGGTGACCTCCCCTGGCATCCGTAGTCACGACCTGCCTGATTGCTTCGCTGAAAAGGCAGCCCTTTTCTTTTCTTTTTGAAAAATATTTTTTATATTTTTCCCCAAGCATAAACATAAAATATATCTTTTAAGAACGAAGTCTTGATCTGGTCATAGATAGGTACAATCGCTTACAATCCTTTAACAAGCTGTATTCCCAATTTCCCCGTTACATCTTTTAGAATTAAAAATCAAAGCAAAATTTTTTAACACAAATTCTAACATCTTATTCTAAACCAGTCTATTATATCACCAAAACCTTAATTTCCAAATAAACTCTACTCATTTTTTATATCCAATTATCAATCAAAATTCTATCTAGCTTAATTCCCTCCCTTACATCTTTTAACATAAAAATCAAAAACACAAATTTTAAAAAATATTCTAACATCTTGATCTAAGTGTTTACCTTACTATTTTATCACCACAAATCTTAGTTCTCAAATATGTACAATTCTATTTTTATTTCAATTTATAAATCAAAATTTTATCTATATTCCTTAATCTCTAGACCCATTTCATCAAATCTTTAAGACTTAAACTTTAACAATTACACTTAATTTTTTTTTAAAAAAATTGTCATCTAATATACATTTCAATTTACACAGATTCATCTCATACTCATTCCACTTCATTTTAGTTGTCTTCCAACATATTCTTTTTCATTCCGTATTATTTTAGGTATTTTCCAACATATTCTTCTCTATATCTCCAACTATTTATTTGGCTGATTTCCAGCATGTTTTATTTTAGCTTATTTCGAGCATAATCTCCATATCTCCACCTATTATTTGGCTGATTTCCAGCATATTCTCCTCCATACCTCCAACTATTGTTTGGCTAATTTCCGGCATATTTTATTTTGGCTGATTTCCAGCATTTTCTCCTCCATACCTCCAACTATTGTTTGGCTGATATCCAGCATACCTTATTTTAACTGTTTTCTTTTCAATATATTTAATCTGTTGTTTAACTTTTTCCTAACATACTTTTCCAGGATTACTCCCAATATATTTCTTAATATTAATCATTTCTAGCATACATTAAGTTCAATCACAATTGTATATCTTGTTTTATCATCCAATAATACATTAATCATTCAAATTTAATCATATTTACCATTCTCAACTTTGTTTACAAGTTAAAATTAAAACATATTATATCAGGCATATTCTTTTCTTGTTCTCTCATAATCTAATAAATTTTCTTAGGTTTATCTCATATTAGTATATACTCGACTTTTTATAAAGATCTCATTTTTAACCACCTTTGCATCAAGTTTCTATTTTAATTACTTTCTTTTATTCTCCATCTTTATTATTCTATAAGCACCTCCTGTTTATATTTAAGTCATTTAAACATTTGAACATTTAAACATTACATTTAAATTTTATCTATTTTATTTCTTAATTTCCCTATCTGTCCATAAGCATTTCCCTTCAAAATCCGTGTTTCCATGGTTTCAATTTTAATAGTTCCATATTTCTTCTTTATCAAATTACCCATAGACAGAATAGGAATCTCCAAAATCCAAAAGTCCATAGTTATTTTCAAAAAATCATACCAAGTAGCAAGCCAGAATATTTCTTTTTTCAAGCAGAAGGCGAGTCTCTACAATCTACACTTTCGCTTAGTCACAGCAATCTCCATTTTGTATCCATTATGTAACCATCCATTTGTCTCTCTTCTTTTAACTTTTAAAAGTGTTAAATCCATAGTTATCGCTTTTTGCTTTTTCCAAGAATCAAATCAATTCCAATTTAAAGAAAAACCCAATTTTCTAGTATATTAATAATCAATTCTACCAAGTCAGTCTGTACCAAGACAAATTTCTTAATGGGCCTTTGTTTCCTCTTATTACTTTGTCAGATCTTCATGCCCCACAAATCTACAGCCGCTATTTAAAGCTGGGGGTCTTATTGATACAAGTCCATACTCAAATGTTGCTTCCCGACAAGGTTGGTGTCACTCACTCGGCTTCAAAGTACCTCGTTCTTTCTTCTTTCCTCCTGCACAATTCTTTTCCCGGTTTGTCGCGGCTTCATGGCAGCCGCCATGGCTGCTGCCCCCCACTGCTGACTCAGAGGGTTGCCTCTGGCCTCCGAGGAACTTGCTTGTCCCTCTCAGCCATCTGAGGTGCCCCTCTTCTTCCCCCCATCCCTGCAAGACAGGTTCGGTCCAAAGACCCATCGGCGGCGGTTTGTCAGTCAGGGTTTTTGCAGGGCTCATCAGAGCCCGCTATTTCCCCAACTGCATCGCTGCGACGCCAAACTGGAAGTCCTCCAAGGCAGCCCTTTTCCAATACCCCTGACATCCACCAGTCCACGGACTGAAGAACTTTGGCAGGAACTCTGATCTTGTCGCTCATGTTGCAGTGGCCTGATCTTTGACTGGGCAAAAGAAGCCATTGAAGGGCTCTGGTATGGAATTGGGCCTACGGAATGATAGCCAGGCAAGAAATCATCTTTCCCAACAACTGGGAAAGAACCAACACTAGCACCCTTCTCAAGGTCCTGGCCTGGAACACCAAAGCCCTTGTCTCTGCGTTCCTGAGAAAGGAAAATCTGAGAAGTCAGCATATTGATAACTGCCCCTAAATGAGTGATACTGGTGACTGGAGCAACTTGGATTTTGTCCCAGTTAATAGAAAACCCATGAGCCTGGGGGGTCTGGACCATAATTTGTAGATCAACCTGTGCCTGCGCTAAGGATGAGGATTGAATTAAAATATCATCCAGATAGTATTGAAGCCATATAGGCGTCACCCGCAAATGGGCAGCTATAACATCAAGAAAATTAGTAAAGGTCCATGGGGCTGAAGAAAGGCCAAAGGGAAGTGCCCTGTATTGCCAATGGCAGCCCACATAAGCGAAGCAGAGGAAATGCCTGTGAGATAACCTAATGGGCACATGGAGGTATGCTTCCTTAAGATCAATTGAGGTTAATAAATCACCCCATCTGATGCCAGCTAAGATAGACTGCAGGGATTGCATCTTAAATTTTCTGTACCTGACATGCAAATTGAGATCCTTTAAAGTTAAAATGGCCCTCTGCCCCCTGAACTTTTGAGAACCAGAAAAAGGATGGAATAATAACCGCAGCCCCTCTGTTCTGCTGGCACCTGTTCTATAGCCTTGATATCCAGCAAGTGCTGAATCTCTGCCTCCATAAGACCACATTTAACCAGATGTCTAGAAACTGGGCATTGGACAAACTAGCTTGGTGGAGTAGAACAAAATTCCAAAGTGAGCCTGACCCTCACTGTCTGCAAAACCCAAGCATCTGAAGTAGTAGCCGTCCATTGATCGACAAAACAGTGTAAACAGCCACTAATAGGAATCCCCAAAGGGAAATTACTTGGAACAGCGGTAAGGCCGGTTACTGGCTCCCCAAAAGGGATGCCTAGATTGTGGCTGTCTGGCTATGTCCCAAAAGGATGACCTATTCTGGGATCTATTCAAGCCCTGAGAATAGGGCCTCTGGTAAGGAGAGAGGTTAAAAATTTTGGAGAAGGAATCACTTCCTGAGTAGTAACTGGCTCAGTAAACTAATCTGTGAGAGGGTAACGAGGCCTCGAAGGGTCCCCTTCTGTCTCTCTAGTCACCCCCATATTAGCTGTGGCCTTAGCCTTTGTCAGCAAAGTCCTGAACAAGTGAGGCTTGAATAGGCCAGCATATGTAGGCTTATCCTAGGATGTGCCTTCCTCATCTGACATTGCATAATCACCCATTTCTTCTTCTCCCTAAAAATGAAACTTCACTATGGGAAGAATGCAATGGGGAATGAGGTTCAGGCACAAAACCCACCTCAGATTGTAAAGGAGGACGAGAAGAGGTAGGCAGGGGTGATCTCAAAGGCAATAAGGGAACAAAGCCTCTCTGTTGGAGAGCAGAATCAATGCCTTGTGAAATAGTCTGAGCAATCAAAAAACGAAGCTCCTGGGACAAATCTGACCCCAGATTCTCTTCAGGCTGGAGCCCTGCTGCTGTAGGCGTGAACGTGGCTGAAGGCCCAGAATGCCTATGGCTGGAAACAGGCTGAGGAACATGATGTTCCTGAAAAGGAACAGCATGAAAACTCTGTGTCCCCACTTCAGCTTCAGGAGGCCAATTTAACTGATCCTCCTGAGCTCTAGCAGTGCTAGCTTCTATGGCAGGAACTGGAACTGGATTGGACCTGGCTGCCTCTGCCAGCTTTTGAGCTTTGGCAAATTGCTTCTCCAAGGCTTTTTGCCTACATAAGGCATCTTTGTCAGCTGCAACAGATGTAGAAACTTTAGAAGCTTTAGACTTAGATCTGGTTGTGGTTTATTAGACACTGATCCAGCTCTCCTGGAATCAGAAGCCTCTGATCTCTGTCTGGAGGAAGACTGAGATGAATTGCTGCTGCAGGATCCAGCACAGTCCGTCATTTTGGGCATTGGCTGTTGCAAAATTTTTTTTCCTGCTGAAGGTAGGCTGGGAACACCCAATCCTGGGATTAATCCCTGACACAGTCAATCCTTAGCCACAGTGCACGAAAAATTCAAAAGCAAATGATGATTATGCAGCAGCAAATGGCCTCAACCGACAACACAGTTGATATGTGGCCACAAATTGGAGGCATGGCAGCAGCAGCAGTAGAAAATGGTACAAAGCCGGCAAAATGGCTTCTCTGCACCTCCTCCCAATTGGCAACACGGTCAGAAATGCTGCAAAGCCTCCCCAGATAGCGCAGAGCCAACAAAACGACTCCTCGGCACTGCGACCTGATGCCCACACTCACGAAAGACCAAAGCCTCTGTCTGCTGAATCCACAGGTCAGCGTCTGACTACAAGCAGGCTCGCTTGAAACAAAATGGCCAGTTGTTGTGTCATCAGGCTGCCTCCCAACTGCGATCTCCTTGTTGCCTGGCTGCTTGCGCTGCCTACACCAAGGCATACTTCACCAGCCTGCCAAATGCTCCAGAAATAAAAACAAACCAAAAATATCCCAAAAGAATTCAAATAGACATCTCTCTAGGCTGACTGAGTTGAAAAAACTAAGGATCGTCTGGGAGGAAGAGGCAGGGCCAAAGATTTTGCAATTTAGTCTCTGGCCAATCAGATGCTTTGAATACCCATAGCTTGGACTCTCCAAGCAGCGCACAGGAGAATCACTTGGTACTAATATTTACTGATTGGCCGCTTAAAATTAAAAGTTTAAATTCAACCATTAATATAACTGAGTCTTGATTTTTTTAAAAAATTATTTTCATATAAAAATTGATATAAAATTATTTTAAAACATATACTAAAAAAACTAACATCACTATTTGCAAATAGCCAATTTAGATAGCACTTGTCACTAGTATTATTTTGCCTTTTATACAGTGGTTTCCTTAGCAGTAGAAATCCAGTAAAATCAAGCAGAGAAACTAGAAAAACCTCCAAGGTGCCTTCCAATTCCATGGCTCTCTGGGTTATGGAGAATTCTGGAATGACCAAGAGAAAAGCCAGATGTAAATCCTTTTAGATACTTTGAGTTGATTTGACATGTGTTTTGCATGCAAAAAAACCTCTTCAAATATTGCAGATGAAAAAAATTCTACATGATGGGACAGGGAAAAAGTCTCTCAGCTGAGGTAAAAGACTGGTAGAAAGTTATAAAAAAGGCCAAGGGTGTACTTACTTTTTCTACAGAAGGAAATGACAGATATTTTAATTTTATGTTATTAAATGATTGCAAAGTCAATTTTAAAGGCTTATCTTTATATTTAAATACTGTTTGAATGAAGGTAAAATATTGTTATGACCACATATATGTCCACATTTTTTAAAAAAATACAGTTTACTTTTCCAAATGACTGTAAGTGAAAAAGTAAATTTTCTTCATTAGAAAATCTATATAATTAATTGAATGAATACTCATTTATAAAATAATTGTGTAAGGTATACTTTGTTTACAATCAAACTTATTTTTAACAAAAGCAAAGGCAAGGACACATTTTTTTTTTTTAAAAAATCTGGCTTTAGGGCATTTTCTTTAGAATCCCCCTAGAGTAGCAGGACAGAAAACTGGAGGATTTTGGAAGATGGTTGGCAAAATAAGTGCTTAGGTAAAGGTAAAGGTTCCCCTTGCATATGTGTGTAGTCGTTCCCGACTCCAGGGGATGGTGCTCATCTGTTTCAAAGCCGAAGAGCCAGCGCTGTCCAAAGATGTCTCCATGGTCATGTGGCTGGCATGACTAAATGCCAAAGGTGCACGGAACTCTGTTACCTTCTCACCAAAGGTGGTCCCTATTTTTCTACTTGCATTTTTTTTTACATGCTTTCAAACTGCTAGGTTGGCAGAAGTTAGGACAAGTAACGGGAGCTCACCCCATTACGTGACACTAGGGATTCGAACCGCTGAATTGCCAACTTTTTGATCGAGAAGCTCAGCATCTTAGCCACTGAGTCACCACGTCCTTTGTAAGTGCTTAAGGGCACCCAATTTAAAGCACCCCAAACTGAGGGCTTGCACCAATCAGGGTGATGTGTGAAATTGCATTAAACTTCTGCTGAAGGTGAACAATAATTGTCCCTCACAAAGCCCACTCAAGCTTTTTTCACCTCAACTATTATTTATCATTTATCTTCCATTGTTCTATAAACAAAGGAAAAGAAGGGAACGCCTGCTTTATATTTTGATAAATCAGCTTGGACTGCAAAAGTCAGTGAGCATGAGATGGCATAAAGGAACTACTGAAAATTCTATTTGCTACTTTCTATTAGTCGTTTGAATTTTTGGCCCCCACAGCTGAATTTATGCTACAGGATTTCATTATGTTCCTTATTTAATGAATTTGCTTAGAATTATCACAGTTTAAAAGCAAGCTTAAGGAAAACTAATGGACGGCAAAGAACTTCTAATATTCTCAATATGTACAGTAAGTATAAGAGCAGGAGGGCAAGAAAGAGTTGTAATAAATTTAAAGATGAAGCTAATAAGCAATTAAATGAATCTATTTTGTTGGTATGCTAATGCTATTATTTATTTGAATTCCCAATGAAGACAGAGATTCATAATAGTTTATGGAGTTAATTTATGGTCCTGCTTTAGAAGAAATAAGATAAGAGGATCCAAATGAGGAGTTACACATTTATTCTTGCACTGTTTAGAGTGCTTGGATACAGTTACAGCTGTATCAGGCTCAGTGAAATAAAACATTTGTCAGTAAGGCTTTTTCTGCTACCTTTGCTAAATTGGACTTTAATACAGGTTTAATACATAATCCACTTATGACTACAATTGAGCTCAAAACTTCTATTGCTAAGTGAGACATTTGCTAAATGACTTTTGCACCATTTTAAGACTTTTTCTTGCCACAGTTGTTAAATGAATCACTGCAGTTGTTAAACTAGTAACATGGTTGTTAAGTGAACCTGGCTTCCCCATTGACTTTGCTTATCAGAAGGTTGCAAAAGGTGATGAAGTGACCCCTGGACACTGCAACTGTCATAAATATGAGTCGGTTGCCAAGCATCTGAAATTTTGATCATATGACCATGGGGATGACTTAACGGTTGTGTGAAAAAAGGTCATAAGTCACTTTTTCAGTGAAATTGTAACTTCGAACGGTCACTAAACTAACTGTTTTAAGTCAAGCACTACCTGTAAAAGGGAGAAAATGTATTCCCAACTATTAAGAACAGTCCTTTAAGAGAGCAAATAAAGTTCCATCCTTCCCTAATTGCCCAGTACTATCTCACCTTACAAAATACGAGTTGTCATTTTGCTAGCCTGCCCACCAAACTTTCTTTCCTGCAACTGTTGCTTTCTTAAATTTCCACCTTATACCAGGGGTGAAATGCTCCCGGTTCGGACTGGATCGCCCAATCCGGTAGTGATGGAGGCGGGTGGTTCGGAGAACCGGTAGCAAAAATCCCTGCCCCCCCCCCATGCCCAGCTGAGCCGCGCGATCATCAGAGGCTTTTTTTCTTTTAAATGGCTCTGACGATCCAAGCTCTGATGATCCCAGCTGAGTTGCCTGATTGGCAGAGGGTTTTTAAAAAACCCTCTGATGATCAGGCAACTCATCTGGGATCGTCAGAACCTTTTGAAAGCATTTTTGAAAGCATTCGCGGAAGAGGTTGTAGAAAAAATGGTTTTAAAAGTAAAATAATACTAATACTAATAATTGGCCACGCCCACCCAGTCACATTACTCCCCCCACCAAGCCACGCCCACAGAACCGGTAGTAACAAATTTTAGATTTCACCACTGCCTTATACTTTCACTTAGTTCTGGATCCTCATCTCTAGAAGTCAGTTTCAAATTATGTGTTCTGAAGTTGCAAAGCTGCGGCTATATTTCTTATCATTTTGATATTTCACAATATCAAAATAGAGATTATAACTATGTTCAAACATAAAACTAAGCCAATTTTTTAAAAAATCATAACTGATTAGCAAACATGATTGGACAGTGTATCAGGTTGGCTGAAAAAGTCCAGATGGTTACTCACTAGATGGCAACAAAGACTATTTCAGCATCTCTGCTTCTGGCTATTGCCCATCTAGATTTTTGTAGCCCAGATCTTATGGACCTAGGCTTGTCTCACACAACAACAAACAATGACAAGGTAAGTTTACACAGCAGAGTTTAGCAAACCCCCTCATCATTTCTTTGTTCTGATATATATCCTATTTTTCTAGTCAAATAAGTTAATAACAATAAAACATTAGACAGCACTTGAAGTATAGTACCTTAAAGTACTATAAAGTAACAATCTGAAAATGCTAGCTAAGAGAAAAGTCTAGATCAGTAGTCCCCAACCCTTCCAGCTCCATAGACCAGCAGTGGCCAGGGGGAGGGGATGTTTCACATGCCTGCGCCTGCCGCTTGCACAAATGGAATTTCACATGCTTACATGTCACTTGTCCAGTCCAGTTCCCAACAGGCTTTGGACCAGGTCTGGACTGCAGACTGGCAGCCTGGTCTGGATCATGGCCACGGTGTCTGTATGTTTATAATAATGAAATAGGAATGACAATAACATTACACAAAAGCTATAACTTATGAACTTGCTTCAAACACCAGGATTCAAATTCATAATGACATTTGGATGACACATGTCATCACTTTGATGTCATTGTGCTGTGCTAAAGATATCTCTGGTCTTGCTGATCTCTTCTAAAAATTGAAAGAAGAAAAAATATTTACAATTCTTGAGAAAAAAAGGTCGTCATAGTTTGAGAGCAGCAGAGAGGAAGCCTTCCCCATTACCCTATTTGATGGGATTAATGATAAGATATAGTTTTGGTTAGCCTAGTTAACCTTTTGCCCAACTCAAGTGTCTAGATATTAAAGGATAGCACCACATAGAGAAGAGTAATCAAGGTGGAATATAATAAAGCCATGAGTAATTATTTTCATATCTGATTGACTTAGGGACATAACAACCGTTGTACTAGGTGTCATTATTGCAAACATAATTCTTGCTGCTGCTGCTGTAACTGCTGATGCTCCTTCCTGGGAATTCAGAGGTAACCATAAATCCAAGAGTAACTAAAAGATAGCTTTTGCAACTTCACCTATAATAGGATCAAATCCCAATCTTGGAGGTCTGTTTTCTACTGACCAACAGTGCATCAATTTTCTCCATGCTTAATTTCAATTTATTCTTCCTCATCTAGTTATTTTTGTATTAAAGCAACAATTGTCTTCCCTGGAACCGAGTTAAACTTAAATGGCAAATAACAGGAATCTACACCTCACTCCAAAGATCTGGATGATTTCTCCTAACACTATCATGTAGATATTGTGGAACCCTTATGGGGTTTCCATAGGCTAACTTTATGGGAGGAACTTACCTTATCTACATTGCTCTACAGTAGTTCTGAAAGCACTGTGAAACTATTACTCTGAAACCCCAGCCCTATTAGGCTACCTGGAATAATCCTGTGATAACTTTCGTATTATGTGTTAATCAGGAACCCTGGTGGTGCAGTGGCTAGAATGCAGTACTGCAGGTTACTTCTGCTGACTGCTTTGGCAGTTTGAATCTCACCAGGCTCAAGGTTGACTCAGCCTTCCGAGGTTGGTAAAATGAGGACCCTGATTGTTGGGGGCAATAAGCTGACTCTGTAAACCACTTAGAGAGGGCTGTAAAGCACTGTGAAGAGGTATATAAGTCTAAGTGCTCTTGCTATCCGTCCTTATAATTTTCCCTGTCAGCCAACAATGTGGCATTTAATAATAAACAATTATTCTGTTATTACTGTTTTTCAACCTTAGCAATTTTAAGATGTGTGGCCATGCTGGCTAGGGGATTCGGGGAGTATAAATCCATGCATTTTGAAATTGTTAAGGAACATTTAAGGAATATATCACAAGGTAGAAAAGAAAACAATTGGGAAAGATAAGAAACTCTCTCTCTTTATATTAGTAGTTAAACTAGATCAATACAGCAACGGATGTATCATATGCTAACCTTCTTCATCCTGCTCTCTTCCAGATGTGTTCCATTTCAAATATTAATTTCGAAACATGGAGAAGATTTGACTAGTTTTAACATAGGTATTTATTTGCAGTATCCCAAATGCAAATAGAAAGATGCCAGCCACAATCAGTGTAATAAAAATTACCTGGCACTGATTATCTTTCGCTTTCTCACTCAATTGCCCGGACAAAGAAAGCACATGGTGCAGATGCTGCAGCCGTTGTGCTTCATTGGACAGCTGGGCTTTAGCTGCTGACACACAACTGTTAGGATAGATTTCATTTTAACTCAATAACTACTGACATACTACTCTGCAGAAATACAATACTTCAGAAAGAAAGATATTTTTAAACAGGATTACATTCTGCCACTCTCTTCACACCAAGCTGTTAAAGAAAAGCAACAAATGATTTTATTCCACTCTGTATTAAGTTTGCCAAGAGTTTTCAACTGACTTGTTTGTTGAAGACAAATGGCAAATTGATCAAAAGAGTAGAAGAAGTTTAGGCCAATGGGCACAAAGTTTAGAGTTAGATTTGAATCCATTTTACTAGACTTTGGTTGGAAGTATATGGGATCAAAATGGGATCATCTCTCTTCCATTTTGCCCTCACTATAACAGCTTTGGCTTGTTAATCTTTGCATCTCACTGCCTCCACCCTCAACATTCACATGAGCACTTGACAACCACTGGCATTTATCAGTGCCACTACTTGGTTTCTAAGGAAATGTAACTTCCTGGTTTTCATTTAAAACAGAATTAAGATGGCAGGCTTTTGGAGGCGGAAGAATATGCTACATACGAAAGTGATGTTGGAAGTATAGTTCCATAATTAATATTCCTAATAATATTGTTCAATAACAGTCTTAAATCACAAAGAAAAAGAAGAAAAATTAACACTGCAAATAAATCTAGTAGAATATAATAATTAAAATTTGAGTGTTTCAGTTTTACAAAAATTAGTATAGGAATAACGTCAATCAAGATGGTCTCATCAGGTCGTTTGTAAATTTAATAAAAGGTCATGTTACTTTCACAGGACAGGTATATAGATTCCAAGAAGTTCAACAAGACTATTTTTTTCTTGTTCAAAATGCCCCCAAATTGTTCTCGTTTTATGCAGCAAGGACAGATTCCTCTAACTTTAGACTCATATAGAAGGGATTTCTTGTGCAAAAATGTCTATGTGTCAATATAGGAAGAGACTGGAAAAAGTGACTTGGAAACAATTGAAGTTATTTAATAAAGTGAAATTTCATCTAAGATATTAAACAGGTTACAAATTTATTCAATCATTACTTTTCTTTAAACTCAACAGCCACTACATAACTACATTTCCACATAATTCTTTTTACTACAAGCCATTAGACTTTCCCTAAACATAATAGCAAATAAAACATAGTAACTGCTGTAGTCAAAACTGGCACACAGGAAAATGTGCCACAACTTCCAAGATATAACACAAATACTTACTCAAACAAAATCCTCTTATTTTACAGTGCAAGTAGGCAAACTACATTAGTGTACAACCTTCAACCTGCATTTTTGTATACAAACCTGTGGCACTATTTTATTAATAGAGCCAACTCTAATCCATTACTTTGTCTCACAAACAAGTAGCACAGTGCCAACTCTCTCTGGTTCACTAAAACAAAGCAAGACTAGATTTTTAGCACTAGGTTGGAAAAAACTGTTTAACTCTTATTAAAACTATTATTTATACTGAGTACTTGCAAATGCATCATCAGGTGTAAAATATGTTTCTGCTTGCACAGTTCAATCAGCTAAGCCCATTTACAGAAGAATATACAAGAAAAAGTCAACAGGGGCACAAATGCTAAATAACCTCATAGACTCATACTCTGTAAGTATGTGTGCAAATCCAGCTCTGCGTGTTTAAAAATATTTCAACTAATTCTTTTTAAGAGATGAAAGTTATCTCATAGAAACAGTTGGTAGAAATAATTACTTAAATTTGGCTCACCCATTAAAACCCAACCTTGCTAATCCATGCAAATCAATACCAGAGATAGTAAGTTTGATGCATTTTTAGTTGTAGGTCCTTTCCCTCTCCTCCCTTCCCCACTACAAAGTCATTGTGTTCAAAACTATTTGAGCCTCAGGGAAATGTTTAACTCTCTCATTTTACAATCTCCAGAGTCAAATAGTTACTTTTTCACTAGTGGTGTTTTGATGTGACCATTGGGATCACTTGTTATGATAGCTGGCACCATGCAGTCTGTTGTTCAAACTTTTTCCCAGAGATAGTCAAACCTTTTAAGTAAACCATTTTTATTATTCAAGTCCTGTGGTACTGCCAAGTGAATCAAAGAAGCACTTTGTAGATGCCCTAAAAATATATACCAGTAATATAGTTACATAACCAAAACTTAACATTACAGGGCACTGGAAATGTTTGTAACACTGAAAATATCATGCTTTTAAAAATTCTCAGTTGTGTACATAATAAAGTATGCATGTTAACACACACTCTCTCACCCCCCCCTCCCCACTGAATATTAATTATGTGTTCTAAACTACAAAACTAACAACTACTTCATGCAATGCACACAAAGTACAATAAACATCCAACAAAAAAGCTAGGGAAGAAGAAATCTTCTCCCATCCTACTTAAAACAGGAATCTTATCAGAAACTTAAGATCTCTGATGTTAGTTGGAAACACTAATTCATATAGCCTGAAACTCAGTCAGGCCAGGCAAAACAATTTCTGAAAACAAAGTAATCAGAACACATCCATCTCAGAAAAAGATAAAGTATCCTATAAGAACATTCATAAGCAAGTGATACTCCATTTCCTTGGTCTTCATTTTTTATGCTCCTGTTTTAACTTCTTAACCCAGCCAACTACTTTTAGATAAACATGTTTGCATCTTGTTTGAAAAATATATCTCCTATTCAAGGATAATTCTTTACTATAACCATCTAGGAAACACAAAAACAGAAGCAGCAAGTACACTGACACATACCAAAGAGAAGGCCCACTAGAGACTAGACTAAGCTTCCCAGAATAGTAGAGTTGCAGAAAACAAAAATTAAGGGAGATCAACAAATAGGAAAATATGAATACCAATATTTACTCTTTAAGAAAGGTAACAGTGACCACCAAAATTATAAAAGGCATAGAAACTGCTTCTAATTCCTATAAAACAGTTTTCAATTTGTGATATTTAGATGAATAGGTTAAAAAAATCCCAAAATTAAAATTAAAGGTCTGAATAGACTTATTCACTGAGCATAGGACTTACTTCTAAGTAAACAAATGATTGTAGTGTTCTAGAACACTATAGATGTACAATGTTTTAGAAAATCTCCAAAATATAAACTACATACTTAAGAGCAGCCTTTTTCAACTGGGACTCTCTAAACGCTCTCTCAGAATTCTGGGAGTTACAATCCCAACCCATTCAGGCATTCAGTTGGAAAGCACTGGTCCAAAATTGTTAAAAAACAAAAACAAACAAATAAAACCGCAGTCCTTCCTGTGCAGGACATTGTTTAGATAGATTTATGTGATGTGTTTTTTTTTCTACTGCTGTTTAGTAAACAGTCAATATTTCAGTTTTAACTTGCATTTTAAATGATTCTTTAAAAATAATGGCTATCAGAATGACTCTTAAAATACACTGCAAGTCTGTCCATGACATAACAGGCATTCTGAAAAACTGCTATTAATCAGTGATGGAAAGAAGTAGGCTAAGATCATGTAGTACTCTTGAGAGGATTGCCAATACAAGTCATGCCTAGGTCCACTTTCATAGAATCTCTGGGTTAGAGATTAAATCAGAAATAAAACTGTTGCTGAAATTCCACACTGGCTGAAAATCAGATGGGCTGTCTTCTTCAATAGTGTCAATTTATGCTTGTTATGGCAGCCCTTGGCTTAGAATAGTACATCATTTCAGAAGGTTTCTTAATCCTCAATAGCCGCTTTTTAGGGAATCCAGGAGGTTGTAGTATGCTAGCCCTGTGCAAGCAGAAATAATGCAAAGTATCTTTTAGAACACCCCTAATCCCTTTCTTCCATAAAAATCTTACAATTAAATGAAAAACTTTATTATTTATTCCCTTTACACAGATTCAATTTTTTTCACAACAAACACAAGTCAAGACTTTAACGCACAATTGTTTTTTCATTAGAAATGGTCTCAATTCTATTTCCTATTTATTTCTATTTAGTTATTCCTAAATAAGCATATCAAGCAAATAGTATTGTAGTGAAGTTGTACTAAGAAGTTACTGGTGGACTATATATTCCAAAAGATCTATCATAAACCAAATGCACAAAATGCTTTCTACTATCATAATATGATTTTAAAAAGACAAATTATGTGAAGTTCTGAAGTAATATTTTTAAATGTGGAAAGAAATTAACAAGCATTGTTGAGTATACATTGATGTTTTTCAGTATGCACATTATTTGAAATGCAAGCATTATGATAAAAACTGAATTACAATACTTTGTCCAAGATACAAAGTATTTCCCCTGAAGAATTCCTATAAAATGAATCTACTGAGTATAGTGAAAACAGAATGAGGAAGCGAGGGTTGGAAGATGTTTTTTGATGTAACTCCTTCAGGACAGCAGAAATATTCATGCACTTACTTATATTGTCCCTGTAAATAATACACAAATTACTTTTGTCATTCTAAATCTTGTATTTGGAGTTCCAACTTTCCTTCAGATTGATAAATATTCCTATTTGTTTGTGGGAAATGCTAGAAAGGTCAGGGGCAGATAGCCAAATGCCAATGTTTATATTTCCTCAAATTCTTACAAAACTCTAATAAAAATTCTTTTTTTAAAAAAAAGACAAAAATAGACATTCTTTTCCATTTTGAAATAACTACACAAAGTGGCAAAAGTTGACTAGATGTAAACAGCCATTTATTTTCAAAATAGATCATAGTGTACTTTTCCTCAAGCTACAGAGTATCTAAATAGCAACAACCAATCATTTATTTCCCAAACCTGGTTATCTTTCAGTAGTAAGAATCAATCAGGAACTGTAGCATGGAGCAAGCTATCCTCTTAACAATGAGGCTAGTGGAAAATTCCACTGTGGTCTATGCAACCAGCAAAAGAAATGGAATGTCGGCTTACAAGTTGAGTTCATGAATTCAGTACTGGGACTTTATTCCTTGGGATTAAAGCAGCAATTCTCAGTTAAAATAATTCTTTAAAATCTATAAACAACTGATTTTTTAAAAGAGCAGTACTCTCAGGAAATAACTGATTGGGCCTACTTGATACTCTGATGTCAAACCTTTTATTAATATATTATTATATGAGATTATTCAATATATTAATACCATCAGGTCATTCAACTTCACCAAACACATGCAATCTCAAAGCATAATTCTCTATAGAGAGAATTATAATCAGTACACCAATTCTCAATTCACTTTCTTGCTAAATTTTTCATTTTGCTTCTGCTATACTTTATTGATCCTATCTCTTGAAAATAGAAAAAAGTTTGTTAGAATAGTTCTTCAGATATTTATACCTGGTTCTTGACTAATTTTTAAGAAATAATTATAAACAAATTATCTTGTTTCAAGATGTTCTCCATCTTTCAACTTTCAACATAGCACTAAATCCTATGCAATAAATTAAAGAATGTTTTGTATGCACAAGCAATAACAGAAACTCACATAGTCTGCCCTAACCCTCTGAATGAGAAGTAATTCATCCAATACTTCACACATGCTCAGAAACACCAGCATCAACTTCCACAGTTGGCTTAAAATCACACTTCTAGATCCTTCCTTCATAATCCATTTTTGGAAGGATACTTATGTTTAACCCAAACTCTATATGTTAAAAGTTTGTCAATGCCTTACTTCTTCATTTGTAGCAGTCTGCAACTGATCTGTAATCAGCAGCTAAGTCAAACAGAGTGGCAAATATAGCGGTCTGTTTATTTAAAAATGTAAACTACAGGGGAGAGAGACCACGAAATCCTTACTGAGCACTTTGTCCATCTCAAGGACATCTGTAGTCCTGGGAATGGGCGCAAATTGGCAGAGGAATATGGAGCAAAAAACAGAATGATGTCTCAGGAATTAAGACTGCCACTTCTCACATTTAAATTTTCTATCTTGGTATCCCTGAAGAAACAATGTATGCACTTATTCTCCAAAGCATTGCAAGAGGAAACACGTTTCCCTGGTTTGCAGCAGTAACACTCCCCCGCCCCACACACACATAGTTGGTGCTGTTTTTAAATGGCTACATCTATTTCTGCCCCCTGCAGCACATGGAAAAGCTCTGCTGCTTGTAGAGAATTATGATTTACACAAGTTAAGCTTGGACAGCTCCATGTGAACAAAGGCATGGAAGAAAGAGAAGTAGGACTGGAAGATGCAAAGTGTGACCACCTATGGCTATGCAAAGGAAAAGTATGAAAGGGGGAACTATTTTTTTCTTTTTAAAAAAAAGGAAATTAAAGCCACCAGATACTCTGAAACCTGAAGGGCATTTCCTGTTAATGTGGAGAAGGAGAGATTGGTTGACAATTTTATGGAGAGAAAAAAATCATGTGTAGCCTGTCAGAGGAAGTACAATGCAGTTCTAAGGTAAGAAATTTATACTGCATAGCCACAAAATTACAAGATGAAAGAACTGCAGAAGCCTCTTGCTCAGTTTATCAATTATCCAAATTCTTTATAGTACATTGTAATTCTCACCAAATCCCACCCCCACAAACAAGAAGTTCTGAAGAGTTTAGCACCTTTGAACAACTTCCAGTATGTATAGAACACTATAACCCAATTATTTTGAGACTGATACAGTAAAAAAAACCCTAATATATATGAATGAAAGTTTATCTTGAAAACCTACTGTGCCAATGTCCCTTTTTATTTAGCTGTCCTTTAATCCAGATTATCACCACAAGACTCAACCTCAAAGTCTAAGAGTCACCCCTTACTACAGAATGTTTTTGTCTATTTGAGAAGAACAGTTTTAAATATTTTTTCATTAGGTACTGCCGCGATCAAAAACTACTTTGCAAACCCATCAAAAACCAACCACTTCTTGGCCATTTAGGGTGGGTTTGAAGATATAATTCATAGGATTCCCCCTGCTCCCCCCACCTGTTGGCATTCTTTCTGCTTTCTGGTCTGGGAAAGGCAGAGCGCCTTTGACACTGCCCCTCTCCAAAAAGTAGAGGATGAAGGAAAAGGCCACTTCTTTAACTCCCAACGTTTCTGGTGCGCAAGATGACGAGCTAGGACTCTTTGAGGACTAGCCATTTGACTTGAACGGTCATGCTATGAGGAGAGTAGCATGATCGGGGCACTCACCTCGTCGTCGTGGTGCTGGCAATAGTTGACTCGGTCCGGGAAGACGGAGAGGATGTTGTAAGGCGCGGCGGAATAGGGCGGGCTGAGAGCGAGCTGGGAGGCTGCCGAGGCGGGGCCGGTTCCCGCCGTCGCGGGCGGTCCTGGGCCAAAGCGCTCGATAAAGTGGTCCTTCGTGAGGCGAACGCGCTGGTGGGCGCGCACGCAGTTGTCGCACAGGTGCTCCTGGCAATCGAGGCAGCGGGAGCTGGCGGCGTTGCCTTCGTCGCACGAGTTGCAGCGGGGCTCGCCTTGTCGGCTGTGGGGCCGCCTAAGCAGCAACGCGGAGCCACTGCCTCCCCCGGACGGCGCCGAGCCGGCGGCAGAACCCGGGGAGGAGCCGCCCGCAGCGGCGCGGTGCTGCTGTTGCTGTTGAACAGGCTGCTGGCGGGGATGAGGGTGCCGGTTGTTAGCATTGCTGTTGCTCGCCGCTCCGCTGCCGCCTCCTTGGCCGCCACCGCCCGGACGACCGTTGTTCTTCTGGTCTTCTGCGGCGGCGGCGGCCACGACGACCACGTCGAGCAGGTTGCTGAGGAGAAAGTTGGAGGAAGGCAGCGCGTCCATGCCCGACGGCTCCGAGATCACCACCTTCTGGTCGCAGATGGGGCAGCGCAACTTGAGAGAGTTACTCGCGGTTGGGTGGCGCTGCGCTTCCAGGCACTGGCGGCAGAAAGCGTGCAGGCAAGGCAAGACGTGGAGTCGCCTCGACGGGGTGCAGGATGAAGACCCCCCTCCGCCGCCGCCGCCGGAAGAGTTTGAAGTCTGAGAAGAGGACGACGAAGTGGACGAATTAGAGGAGACAGGAGCCGGCGAGCCGCACATCTCCTTACACAGCGGACAAATCTGGAAATCCGACTCAGGGAACGAAGCCATTGGGAGGGGGAGGAGGGGGAGGAGGCAGCGCAAGAGAGCGCGGCTAGTAAGGAGGCGGCAGCAGTAGCAGCATGAACCCAAGCGAGCGACGACGACCCGCGTTGCAAGCCCTGGTGGGTGGCATCAATTAGTCGCTGTGTGGGGGCGCTGCGAGACTCCTACTACTCCAAACCACTCTTTGCGAGCTAGGCGAGACGGGAGCCGCTTCAGCCGCCGTTCCTCACGTCTCCTTCCTTAAGTAGCGTCAGGAGGAAGACGCTCCTCTGATTTGCCCCCTCCTTCGCGCTGCGTTTAAAGCTTCTTCCCACCCGGGACAGCGCCTTCTTCCTTCTCTGCCGCCTCAGCGTTTCTCGGACTGCGAGGCGGAAGAATGAGGGTTTCTTTAACAGAAAAGTGCATCGGGCCCTACTCCTTAAAAATCCAGCGTGAACTGGATCCGGTCGCGCGGCTGTTCTTCGCTTCCTTCTAGGGGAAAAACTGCAGGAGGGGGGGGTTTAAATCTTCTCTTTAGTTGGTGTATCAGAAGAGGCGGGTTGATGGCGAGGGAATGAGGAAAGGGCTCGGTCGGTGAAGAAGGAGAGAGGCGAGAGGGAACAGCGGGACCACTTGCTTCACTTCTCCTTTCTTCGGGACTCCAGGAGGTTTCGGGAGACACGGAAATTGTCCCGGTAGACTTCTCCGGCACCGATCCGCCCCTGTGGGCTCCACGACCGCATGTCTTGAAAACGAGAAGCAGAGATGGCGATCCCTCCGGCTTAGCTTTCTGGGCAGGCGGGCGTCCGAAAGAAAAAGACAGAGTGTGGGTGGGTGATGCGTGTGAATGAATGAACGAGCACGCGATCTTACTCTCCAGAGATCGTCTTCCTCGCGGGTCCACGCCTTTTCCAGGTCTCCAAACGGATCCCCCGGGAAGCCGAGTGAGCGCATCGATCAGGTCCCTTATTCTTTCTCGGGATTTCCCGAATTTGCTCCCTTTTTGCTGCTGCCGCCACTAAAATAAGGGCGGCAGCGACACGCACGCGGTCTCGCTCTTTCCTGTAGCTTGGGCGCACATGCGTTTAAACCGGCAAAAGGAGCCGCCAGAGAGAAGGATGGCGGCGGCAGGTTCCGGCCGGCCTTCCTGAATTATTCACGGGGGGCGTATTAGGTTCGCTTGCACAAATTGCAACAGCGGTGTAACGCTTTCCCCAGGCTGCAATCCGGCAGCAGCCTCCTTTTGCTCCTGGCTCCCTAACCGCTGCGATCACATTTCCTTTGTCATTTCAACTCTTCGCGTGGTCTTCCAGAAATAATGGAAAACGAAATCTTTATTTTACCCTCCGAAGATGAAAAAAAATCCTCGACGTGGTTATCAAGAAAATCTATGGGGGGAGGGGTTTGGGAGCGCCCGCCGGCCGTGGGGTTAAATTAATAACAGTAATGCAAGAGCGTGGAGATCCCATTCGATTCCGTTGTAGCCATCGTGCCGGTGAATGAGTGGTTTCGCTCCCCCTACGTTGCTTTAGGTTTCCCACCTCTAAAAAAAGAAAAACCTTTTCCCCTCCCCCCGACCCGATTTAGGTGAGCCTGATTTTTGCAGGGCGCCGAGATGCTCGCATTCCTGGTCGACCTCTTTCGGAACGTCTGTTATTGAAACCGATCGAGTTCGGAATCCTTTTAATCTCCAAAGGAGCGAACTCACTTCCGCCTGAGCTCTGAGGGGGTGGTTAGAGGGAAAGAGGAGGAGGGGAAGAGGAGAGCTCAAAAAAGCAAATAGGAAACATTAACCCTCTGGGTACCGCTGCCTTTTGTGCGGGACTGCGTCTTCTCAAGCTAAACGTCGCAGGTCTGAAAGTTCCAGCAAGCGAGCGGTCTACAAGGCGGAAGAAGCGACAACTGTATGGCGAGTCCTTTTTCAAGACAACGGCACAGATGTAGGAGATTAGAGTTAGCGCCGGGGAAGCGCGGTTTTTTAATGCCTACCTTTAAAAGCATTAAGGTCTTTAAAGATCTTAAATTTTGCTCGGGCTACTCCCAAGCACCCAGCATGTTTTATCCGAAAGAAGCCCAATTCAAGCTTTATTTAAATGTACGCCCCAGTTTTCTAGTAGAATTCTCTTAAGTAACTTCAGTCTTGCAACATAAGATATTGAAAGAATGTTAGTTTTTAATTAACATTTGAACGGAGAAGGAATAAAACCACGTCTCTAAAACCTCTTTTAAACAGGTATAATTAAAAGGACAGAGTCTTGAACTTTAGTTTACATATTTATTCCTTTTAAAATAAAACATTTACTCTTCAAAGAAGAGTTCATCCAGGTTAATGACCAGAAACCTTAAACAGTTACAACACAACTTTAAGTAGCATTATGAAACACTGCTTCTAAATCAATTTCTGGAGTGAAGGATTCACAATCTTATTCCTAATTAAAAAATTAGGGGTATCTCAGGTTAAAGGACTGGACCCATAAGATTTTGCAGCTGATTAACCAATGCAGCTGATTAACCAGTCTGTATTTGTGAATAAATTCATCCTGAAGGGAGTGAAAACCATTTTCTGATTAATAATCTGCATACATTTTTATAAAAGAACTCAAGAAAGATAGTTCCACAAATGTCAACCAATGCAAAGAAGGAAGATTTAATTAAGATGGTGATTGATGTGAATTATTGGATTCAATGTTACTCCATAGAACAGATCTGTTGTTGAATTCTGGATCCTATTATTTTTAAACACTTGTATTTAAAAGTAATTTCATAAGCTGCAGTTCAATTAGAATGTAGATGATCTGATAAACACTGAAGCCCAGCCTTACTGATTTTTGAACAGTAGTTAGGGATCAATTATATTTTACCAAATTTTCTTTTTAATGCAGGAAATAATTTTCTTGAGTGTAGTTTTAAGAATATTTGCTTTTCATAAGATATTTGTAATATAACAAATATCAATAGCAAAGCTGATTATATTTACAAAGGAATAAGCTCCATTGAGAACAGTGTAACTTAATAAAAATGTGCTGATAGTTATAGTTTTAGAGTAAAACTTTTAAATTACAAGATGTGTAGTTTACTATTCATTGACTGTTTTCAAACTACAGCTTTCATACACCATGTTAAAAAATAATCAGTCATATGCAATTATTTTATTCCTATGAAGTATACAGAAGTGATTGTTCATTCACTGGAGCCAGAATAAAAACTGAAATGCTGTGACAGTAAAAATACAAACTTTTGGGGAAAATCACAGCTCAGTGACTGGAATATTGATTTGGAAGCACCAGAAATTTTAACTGCAGAAAATTTTTTCTTTATTACCTTTTGCCTCTAAAAATAAAAAGATTTTTGATTTCTCATCTTATGTTCCAACCATGTGATTACAGATTCCTAAAAAGAGTTTTGTAAAATTAGCAATCAAATTTATTTTAAGTAATACTTTAATGAATTGTGGTATAGAACTAAATTTCCCAGAATGGATTGCTTATGCGTTAAACATAAATATATTTTATCTAGATATTTTTGGTCAAGAAGGGTTTGTGCAGACCACTTAGAAAGTGCTGTAATTCATTATACTTCAAACATGTTTCAAGCTCCCTTCTTGCTTCTTCAGTACAACTTTGCTTCTTAGGGCTTTATGATGTCCAGGAAACAGTCTTTGGGAACCACTCATATAGATTACTTCACAGTAGTCTTCTACTTGGCCTTTCTAATTAAATGGATTACAGACCCAGTCATCACGAGCTGTGGGGCTCTTTTGAAGACAATCCAAAAATTTAATATCTTATGTGGAACAAATATGGATATATGATACTATTTCCCCCCCTTTTTATAAGCTTCTAATTAATTTTCACATTTTGACCAGAAAAGCTGTACCTGGTTAGAAACCTAAGGAAAGCTCACAGACTCTGAAATCAAAGCTTGTCTTTATGAGATAATAGAAGATAGATCATAAATTCATGACTTGTGGCTGTTCATTTTTTAATTTATTAAGTTGTGAGTCACCTTATATCAACAGATATCTTCATTATGAAATGTTTGCCATAGAGATTTTGCCCAATTTACAGTTTAAATTTTTATTAATATTCTTTTAAGATATCATCTGAATGTTCCATTTCAGCTAAGTGCTTCATTTTTAATATTTACAAGATCTTTAGTTCTCAACATATTTGGGTTTTTTGTTTTTATTTGCACTGTTTATTATTCTCTGCTAGACTGCTATTTCCTTAAGTAACTTATCCTTTATAATCTCAGACTGGCATAATTTTATCCCTTTTTCTTAATAAATTTGGCAAAGCATATTCAGATTATTTTAGCTTTTGAAATGTGTGTACCTAAGAAAATGCAAATGACAGTTTAAAAGATTTACGTTCAAAATAAAAAAAAAAGAAACCTGCACACTGCTTTACACATTACACATATTGAAACTGCAACCCTGCATATATTTATTGTTCACTTCCATAACAAATCCTAGAGATAACTGCCATCAATAATTTTGTTAAGCAGAACCCCTCCTTTTGTCTTTTTTGTCATGTATTCATGCAACAAATGAGACAAGCAATAAAACTTCAGGAAAGAATAAGCCAACCAGATTCTTTTCCAGGATGTTTTATTCCAGAATTTGCTTGGTGATCATTGGTATTGTATGTCATCCCACCATCCATTCCTCCATCCATCCATCCCAATGTAAAGTTTGGTTTTCCCCACCTGATAGATACATTTTTCTTGTTTATGGCTGATGTTCAGAGAAGAAATTCACATTTGAAATTTATGATGATCAGGAATTAATTCTGGCATTATCTTGAGCTTACTCTGCAATTTAGACAGAAATTCCTTTTTAAAAAAAGGTAAATTAGTAGTATAGATGTAAAGAAGGGGAAAATATACAAGATCGCCTACATCTTCTAACTGGTAAAGAAATATACCTGACCAAAATGGAGATACATTGCCGAACCTTCTTTTGGCCTTTGTAGTCCTTTCTTGTAAGCTGAGGAATTTATGACATTAGTTAATGTCATGGAAACTCTGTGCTCAGGATGGAAGATGAAATTGCTATCTAAATGACAGTCTTAAATATCAAAATTGTATTGTTCAGGTAACCCAGCTTTTTGACAATTTCACTTTAATGTTTTGGAAAACAGTGAGATAGAAGTTGGTGCACTGGGACGCTGGGCAATAATTATGTACCCTGACTTGTAAAAGTTTTCAGTTAGAAGATAAAAACAATATATATGATGGTCAATCATTTCAGTCTGTTCTTGAGCTTATTTACTCAGCTGTCATGCAATTCACTACTATTTTATTTATAGGAAGGCTAACTTTTCTGACATCAGGGGGAACCCTTTCAGAAGTAGCAGAACAGAATGGCTGCAACAAGAAAAGAACATCTGCCTTATATTTCTATCAGTTATAATATAGAATATAAATGTATATACAAACAGGACAATATTGTGGATAAACATATACATGATGGCTTTACACCATAAATTGACAGTGGAATTTCACTTCTATGTTTATTAAAAATTGCTAGTCTTTTTAGTTTAATTCCCTTAAGAGTAATAATTATTTTTTTGAAAGTGAGATTAGATTTAAAGGAAATGAGAGGCTGAAATAGTAACATATTGCCAATGTGACCTTCTGAGAACTATATTAAAAGGTGTTTTGCCTTCCTGGCTCATTGTTACTTTGACCTTTTGATATGATGGTGAATGTGGGTATCACTTAACAATTTTTAAATTTATATTTAAACTTAATATCCAAAGAACAAATTACACAAGAATAAATTTCTATAAATATCATATTTTTAAAAATAAAATTGAAAATGTTGAATTTTTAATCTAAAATAACTAGTTTTAGCTCTACATACTTTCATTCTACATAGCAGCAAAATAAACAAAACAAAAAGCAAGCAATGAGCACATGCTGTTATATAACAAAGGCCTTCCCAATGTGGTGTGCTATTTTGCTGTTTTCTGCCCAAAGGAAAACCTTTAATAGAATACCTGTATTTGCTCAAATCTACCAGTGGGCAAAGGAATCTCTAGCAATTCCACAGGCTGAAAACTTTTTAATGCCATTGAAATACCTGTCTATGAAGCAGTTAGCTTGTTTTTTCTTTTCCCTTTCTTCAAGTATTCGAATTATACAGTGCTTTTTATATTTAATTACATTTAAATCAATGGATTTAATTTAATTTTCTATTATATTGTGTTGCTAGAGGCAGATTGACACAACATACTAACTAAACTTTTATATGCTTGATTTGGATTTAACTTAACGTTAAATAAGTTAAATAAGTTTCTTAGCATTTGTAAGAAATAATCATACCCTCTGCTGATTTCATAAAAATTGTGTAGAAATCCATGTGAATTATTAGTTATATTTAGCTTATATTAATTTCAATAGATCTGTTCTAAGTTCAATTGTTTAAGAATTGTTCCTTTTTTTGTTGTCCTTGCATGTCTTTGGGATTGAACTGCTAAAGTTCTTGATGGTTTTATTTTGTAATGAAATTTAAATCTAAAAATGTCTAGATAGGACTTATTTTTTCTTTCACTTTGCTGATATATTTTGGTGAGTTTCTATTATATGAATTTTTTCTATATGTTGCTTAACTCAGTTTACACCTGTAATTTTAAGTAAAAAAAAAGTACCACATACATCTCTTTCTCTCTCTCCTTTTAAGTTGCAATTAATTTTATTGTTTATCCGTATAATTATTCTTCAGGGCATGACAATAATCAAAATGGTGAAAGCTTTCATACAGAAAATCATTACCTTTTACTGAAAATGATGTTGGAAAACCATCTGGTATTTCTAGAGATAATTATGATTATGGTGGTCCTCAGTATATGCAATTATGTATTTTTCCTTTGCTAAAGAAGGCAGGGGAAGAGATTTGGGCTAAACATTGCAAAGAATGTCTGGATGGTGACAGAAAGCTACAACAAAGTGCAACCAGAGGTGGTGGGAAATCCTTAAGCAGAGACTAGAGAACTATCTGTTTAGAAATGCCAGAACTGCACCTAATGCTGATCATGAACTGAATGGAGTAACCTTAGATTCTACTTTTATGCTTTTGGATACAATCATGAGAGTTTCATGTTTTTGTTAAAATTACTTTTTTCAGCCTCTAGAGATTTGGTGGTGATAGATTACATCACTAGTTAAGGTGGAACTGATATTTCCAGTTCTTTTAAACTGTGGGATGTTAATATCAATATATGAATATTGCTGAAAGTAAAAACTTGGTGATTCATTTCAGGAGCCGCAAAACAGTCTTTAAGTTGTCCACCATAATGCAGACGGTTTAATCAACTGACTGGGGCATGATTTAACTGATAGAAAAATGAGAGAAGGATAATTCATGCACATCCAATGATAGTGTCATTAACTGGGCAGTGGTGAACTTCAATTGAAAACTCACTAAGGGCTCAACCCTATACCTTACGGAAGAGCTTTTGGGGGCCAAGAAAACCATTGGGGTTCAGTGCATAGAGCAGGGCTGTCAAACTTGCAGCCCATGGGCAGGACGCTGGCCATGCCCATGCCCAGTTTAGCAAAGGGGGAATAAGTCCCAACACGTCACGTGATACTGCCGTGATGACACCCCTGGTTTAGAGGAAAAACTAAGGGCAAGCAGGGACAATGGTATTAAGGCTTAGCTAAATTTAGATTATATGTTATAAAGACCTTCATATTGCTGCCTTATTGGTATTTCATTTCTCAGCAATTATAAAGTATCCCTTATCAATATAGTGATATCCTTTTTTAAAAGTGCAATTGGCCACAACATCACACTAATAAATGAAAACATATGGGAGGAGCAAAAGGTAGTGTGTGCTGGTTCCTGACTGCTAGGGTATCACACTGACATAGAAGGTTACACAAAAGAGAGTCTTGATAGGAATTAGTGTTAGAATTTCATCAAAGATGCCCCTTCCCCCAGCATAAACATTGTTCCTGAAGTCTTGATGTATACTTTTTAATTTTTGTTTGTTTTTGCATTTAAGAAACCAATAATAGTTTTCATAATACATGTATATTGCATGCAGTATATAAAATATTTAAAATAATTTATACCACTGTCTGTTCCTCCTCCTCTACCTACTTCTGTGGGGCCAACAGGATTATCATTAAAATACAAAGAGCACATTTGAGCCCTTGGGCATCATAACATTGGAACTCAATGTTAGTAGTAGATGTCCTACAGGGCCATGGTTAGCACTCAAGAGTTTGGAAAAGGCTTTTATATCTAAATACAAATGTAACTAAAGTGTTAGTTACTTTCTGTTATGTCCTTACTTTAGAGTTCTGAAGAACTCAACATTTTGTAAATATTATTCCACCTGGCAGCATTTCCCCCCAATAATAGCAAAACCAAGCACCCTCTAGAATATAAAATATATGTGCCTGATCTGTGTCCTCTATATGTTACTGCTTTCAGTTACATATGGACCACCATCTTTTCTTCTAGCAGACTGGCTGGAGCAGCAAGAGTAGGATCACTTCACTATTTTGCTGCTTAAATTCATATGAAATTGAAAACTTCAAAAGCTACCACATCTTGGTGTAAAAATGTAGACCACAACTAGAAGGCGTAAACCAAGATGATCAACTAAATATGAGGAAAGAGAAAAACGTAACACTGTTTCTATTTAGTGTTTAGGCAAAAAAAAAATGGGTCTACAAAACATTGAGAATCTAGCATTAAAGTCTATCTTCAATATTCTGAAATCTCTCTCAAATAAGTTATATTAGACTCAAAAATATTTATTCATTAAAATTCTAACATCATCCAAAACAGGGATTGTTTGTTTCCCGCTGCATAGTTTTATGGATTTCTATTTCATCTCCTATATGTAATTCAGTGTAAAATATTGAATCTATTCAGATCAAAATTTAGTTATACTTTGAGAAAAATCCAATAATGTGGACTCCACACAGATTTCCTGGAACCACTTGATTTCAGAAGTTGTATCCTCCATCACTTGAGGCGTTTAAGAAGAGACTGGACACCCATTTGTCTGAAATTGCTTGAACAGAGGATTTGACTAGAAGACCGCCAAGGTCCCTTCCAACTCTCTTATTCTGGTGCAGGGCAGCAAAACATTAGTATTTTGGTTTATTATTTGCTGCCATCTTTACAGCCCAAATTGATTATTATAACAGAAATACAATTGACCGTAAACTATGTTGAAATTAATAAGTAGATTGATAATTGAGTAGCACAAAAATTGACCTGGGAAAACCCAAGTTTGGGCCCCATTTAGTCACTACAGAGTTTACCATCTTAAAGCAATCTGATATATTTCAGACCAGTGGTGAAATGTAAAATTTGTTACTACAGGTTCTGTGGGCATGGCTTGGTGGGGGGCGAGGGGGGTAATGTGACTAGGTGGGTGTGACCAACTTTTTTTTTTAACTTTTAAAACCATTTTTTCTACAACCTCTTCGCCTGAAGTTGGATCTGAGATTAATGAAATTACTGGACTGCCTTTTAAAAAATAATTAAATTACATTAAAAGCATTTTACTGTTAATATTTAGCATGTCTAGCTGTAAAAATGAATAGAAATATTCAGTTCATTTGATTCAGATATAAATCATATTCTTTTAGTTTTCCTCTAATGCTTTTTAATATGCAAATGTAATTTATTTAAATGTAAGCAATGTATTGAGGAAAAGCAGATGATTAATCAACTTCAGATTTTTATCTGGCAGGTCATTCTTGTTGCTACAGTTATTAATTCATGTTCAAATTGTCAAGTGAATCATTATTACTATAAAATCAATTAATGGAATACAACACAAGAAAATTACTACGGTATTTTATATCTAATGCAAGATTTCAGAGAAAGAAATAACTAGCACTATTCTGAAAAAAATAAAGAATAACATGAAAATAGAAGAAAAGCCTATCAGAAAGAATGGTTAAATTTTAAAAAATCTCCCCCAAGACTGAGAGTGATGCCCAACTACAGAAGGCTAGAAAGCCAGGAAATGAAGGAAACAGATGGGATTGAATAAGACTGGGAGAGAGAAGGCAAACTGAAAGAAATAACCTGGAGTGAAAAAGCCAAATTCATTTTTCTTCTCCCTCCTTGTTCCTCAATTCTCATAATCAAATGCATGGATATTCCATTCAGTTGCCAATGGACTCAATAGAAACAAACCTATGTATTATTTATTGTAGCAAAAGTATAACTTAATCCAGCTAAAAACCATACTTGCCTATGTGAGATATGCTGGAGACTGCATACAAGAAGTTGGTAGGGCCAGAACAAGAATTTTATTATGCAATTTAAGATATATCAGTTAAATACAATTGGTATGGTTTCTACTCCTTATTATTTCACATTTTTGTTATGTTAGAAATTACAATTTGGCTTCAAAGCAGGGACATCTGCTAGGAGTCCAAAAGTTTAAGATGGCATCCATGATTGGGTAGTCAGTGTTGCACTTTTATTATCTTGGTCTGCATCTAAAGGGGGGGTGGGGGTGGAACTTCGTATTGCATGATTGCAACCACCATCTTGACTATTGTAGCCCACCCCCTGTGAACACTCTTCTTTCAGTGATCTTCCAGGGTCACACTACAACTGATGGCATCTCTGTCAAATCACGGCAGGTAAATCAGTTTGACCTTATTTATGTCCACAAACATTATGCACAATGATTTCACACAGATATTAAGAAATTTTGGAGATTGGACATTCTCTGCAACTGCAGTTACTGAAGCCAATAATATTTACTCAGAGTTAAACAATTGCAGCCTTAGAAGGAGAGGCAGAGTTTGCCCACCATATTAGGCTAAAATGTGTTTCGCCCATTTGTATATCTATGCTAACTTAGGCAGTTACATTCAGTTAATGTCATTCAGTTAATCATCCTTCAGTTAATCATGGACTGACATTATGGGACAATGTAGCCAGATGGAACTGTTGGAGCTTTGGAACTCATTCCAGCACTCCTATCCATCTATAGACCATAAAGCTACCATAAAGCTACCAATTTTTATTGAAGAATTACTCCAAAGTTCATTACAGTGATAGGAAGCCAATCTTCCTTTATTCTTCCCCTTGTTTTTTCCCCCTTGTCATTTCTTGCTTACACAATGGCTGATTTTGTACAATAGGTTTCACATATTTGTTGCTTTTGTAAATCTAATGCTAAGTTACCCAAACAACACTTAAATGTCTCCTGTTTTTGTTTTGTTACTAAACTTATTTATTAATCACAATGCATATGTACCATATCTAGAGCCAATTTTTTTTCTAGTAGTTTGGAACTAATACAAGCTATGACCTATAGTGCCTCTGTTCTCACAGTGTGTTGTGATTAATTAAACCTTGATGTACAACATGCCAAAACCTAAACATAGATCAAACTAACTGTGTTTATACAATGCCATGGGTTAATATTGGTTGGCTACTTTGTTAATCTATTTTTTGCAAATTTTGTAAAAACTTGATTTGGGGGTGGGGGGACTTGAACCTGGAAAAAATGTGAAGAAGGCTCCCCGTACAATTCAATACATGTCTACCCAAAAGTAAGACTCATTTTGTTCAGTTGAACGTCTGCATAAATGGCAGAAAGCTCCAGAACTCAAATGTAGTAGCCTCTTGGAGTAATTTCAAGTCCATTAACCAAGATTAGTTTAGCTCTTTAAGAATTAGTGACAGCACCTATCTAATTTTGACTGTCTTTGACAAAGCTAAATAGATCATCCTGCTTAGTTTTTGAATAGGAGACAATCGGAAAATCCCACAGGTATGAGCTAAAGTAGGAAATCAAAACAGCATTTCAGAAGAAGGCAAACCATTTCATACTGAGAATATTTCTTATCTATCTTTCCTTGAAGATTAGGAGAGATAGAAGAGAAAGTCAAAAGGTGGGGAAAAATTACTACCAAGGAGAGACTAAGTATCCTCACCCACTGCTTCTCTCCTGTACACCATTCACTCTCCCAATATACTAGGGCTAGAAGGAACATGGCCCTCAACAAAATAAAGTCCTCACCTCTGATGCACTATAAATCTCACTCCAGTTCTATGTTTGTATTGTAATCAACATGCTTTTGCTTTTGATTGTCATAAAGCATAATTAACATAGAGAGCAAGTGGCGCACAGAGCCATGTCATCTGGCATGCACGGCATTTTCGTTTCTCTTCTGGGTTTCTGGCGCGCATACGTGCACAATAATCAGCTGGTCTCTTTGTATGCGGCAGTGCCAGAAACTAGAAGAGCTGGCCTTCCATTTTCCTGTGTGAGCACGCATGCAAGCCAGCTGATCGTCGTGTGCGCATGTTCACCAGAAACCCGGAAGAGTAGCTGGCTGAAACTGGAAGTTCAGTGCATTTTCAGGTGCATGCATGTGCCCTGGGCAACTCCTCTTCTGGGTTGTGGTCCAGACATGTATGTGCGCGCTCCCTTTTCAGCACTCCATGCCGAAAAGATTCACTATCACTGGAATAGGGAATGGCCTTCAAGGAGAAGAGAAAGAATTACTTTCTCCTCTCCTTGAAGTTAGATAAGCAAGGCTTGAGACCCAGCCAAGAAACTAATTTGAAAAATTTTTCAGACAACCCCCCCTCTAATTTGCAGGAAGATAAAGTAAGGGATGAAGGAAACAAATTCAGTCTTGCAAGATTCTATGATAGTGGCTGTTATAATAAAAGCTGTGCTGACTTATATGGCATTGGTTTGTTAGTCAGATCTATCTTGTAGGGCTGACATCTGTGTCTGTACATTTCAGGCTTTGGTTGCCCAGTTGTGGCTGCCATCTTAAGTTTTTTACCCACATACATACCCCTGTGGATAACCCTGAAATTACGGCTGATCATTTTGGACTTCAATCATGTCTTATTTTAAATTATTTACTCCTGAGTTACTTGCACTATGCAAGCTAGGAATCCTTATTTAGCTTAAGCCTTGAAGCCCCTAGGATGCCACGAAACTGTTGAACACATCCCCAAAGACTTCCAAAAGGTCATTAATAAACTTTGATTTTAATGAAACAGGAATCATAAATACAAAGGAGAATAATAACATTTATTTTTAATCAACTCAAAATGAATTATCAAATCAAATCTAACTGTAGTTTGGTTCTAGTTCCTAACACTGAGTCATGGACATAAATATTAGTATAAGGTAGAACCATTTTCACTAGAAACTGAATTTTCAAATGATCTAAGCCATTAATCTTGATTTACAGATGTCTATGTCTGTGTTTGGCTTTGCATGACATACTAACCAACACCAGCTGTCTGCAATTACTGTAAGTTCAAATCTCACCAGGCTCAAGGTTGACTCAGCCTTCCATCCTTTCTAAGGTAGGTTAAATGAGGACCCAGTTTGTGGGGGCAATAAGCTGACTTTGTATAAATATACAAAAGTATGAAGGCTATTGCTTAACACATTGTAAACCACCCTGAGTCTCCGGAGAAGGGCGGCATATAAATCAAATTTTTTTTAAAAAAACATCATCTGGTTCTGACACACAGCGTGGTTTGTTTCATTTTGCCTTGTCATGATAACAGAGTCATTCTGGATTGTAAACCAGATTTGATACATTAGTGGTCTGTAAGCCCAGCCAATTGTGGGAAACTAAAGAAATATAGCACATATAGGCCAGCTTGCAAAACAAGCAGCATTTGTAGCAAACCAAGATGAAATCAAAACGATAGTGTATGCAAGTGCACAGTTATAGCATTGTCATGATGACATCATCACTCCCAGGTCATGCTTTGCCTCCCTTAATCACTCTGCAGTCATCTACTTGTGCATCAGATTGATCTGTTGGGGTTTTGCGCCATTTTCCAGTAACTAACTCCCACTTCTAGTCTCACCAGGCAAAATAAGATTTTCTTATCTTTATTTGGATATGCAGTAAAAATTGAAATCAATATTCTTTCAAAGTTTAAAGTAGCATTTTTATATCTATTTATTTATCTGTTATTTCCAGACTTAGCTTTCCATGCTATTGTTCTCTTTGCTTTATGTTTCTTTTTTTAATTATTCCATGTGTTGGAGAAAGTAACTTTTTTAATCTTATGAACACAAGTCAATAAAAAAACTTTAAGACTCAGAGGAGGAATGGGCCACCTTATCATTCCAGGTTCTTTTCAGAAAAAGAAAAAAAGATAAAAATAGCAAAGATTAATACAGAATTATATTAAGGCATACTTAAAATATGCATCAACTGAGTGTTTGACTCAAATAGCTAAAGTATGGCCTGCTATAGAATGAAAAAACGGTTTGAGTTGTCTATAAATTAGTTTCACTCACTTTCTTGGATGTGTGGATGAATCCTATGTATGTTTTTTAAATAAGGTGACCAATTTTAACATTGGTAAAGAGGGACACCATTGACCGGGGGAGGGGGGGTCTTGATTAAAAATTTGGTCTATATGGAGCAACAAAAATTTTCATAGAACGCAAAAATAGTATTGTAATATATTTTTTAAAATTTCAACATAAGTACAATTTACAAATATAATAAAAAAATTATGTATAGTATTATTCTATAGGGACTACTCAGAGGGCTGAAAAAAGTCATTTCTGACAGGTCCTCGCACTTTTGACTGGTCCTCACACTTATGACCATCCTCACATTTATGCCCGTGTAGCATTCTTAACAACCATGTCACTCATTTCACAGCTGCTTCTCTTCACCATGGTGATAAGATAAGGCAAAAATGTAAAATGTGAGGACAGTCGTAAGTTCGAGGACTGCTCAAAAGTGCGAGGACCAGTCAAAAATAACTTTTTCAGCCCTCTGAGTAGTCCATGTGCACAAAAGGACTACCCAGAGGCCTGAAAAAAGTTATTTCTGACAGGTCCTTGCACTTTTGACCGGTCTTCGCACTTATGACTGGTCATCATTTATGCCCATTGTAGTATTCTTAACAAACGTGTCACTCATTTCATAACTGCTTCTCTTCACCATGGTAAAATGTGAGGACAGTCATAAGTTCGAGGACTGGTCAAAAGTGCGAGGACCAGTCAAAAATAACTTTTTCAGCCCTCTGAGTAGAAAAGAGAAAGGTGGTAGGTTTGAGGAGAAAGATTGCTGTACAATAAAAAAGATGAAAGGGAAGAAAACCAACCCCAAACAAATATAAAGATATTAAGATAAAGAATGAATTGTTAAACTTTAAAGAATAAAAGAGAACAAATATGAATAAATAGCAATAATTAGAAACATACATACAAACATACAATGTATTTTCTTTGAACAGAGTATTTGGCTGGTTCACAAATTTAAACAGTGTTTAGTCATTTCAATTAAATTTACAATTTCTATATTTCCTTTTTGCCATATTTATTCCTCATCTATTTTTTAAAAAAACCAATATTACCCTTCATCCTCATCTCTAATCTTAATCAAATTCAATTTTTCACTTCTATTCTATATTATACCCCTTCCCATTGTCATCTATTTTTATATCCATCCTCACATTGATTAATTATGTAATATTACAGTTGTTTAATACAAATTCAACATTTTAATATAAATCAGTTATATAACTATCTTTTTTGTATATTAATCAATATGAACATGAATATTCCAATTATTTCCATGCAATCCAATTTCTTACAAATCAATTAATTATATTTACCAATAATAATAAACCAAATAGTTTCCCCCTTATATTCCTCCAAACCACAACTTAACCATTCCTGCTTTCAACACAATATACAATTAATAGTATCTCAATTATTACAATTCCCTAGTTAAATAGAGCTTTTTTTCTTTTTTGTTTTAAAATCTTGAACTCTCCTCTTTTGCCATTTGCCATAAATTTCCCATTGTTTGCACCTACCTTTTTTGATGAGGAAAAAGAAATCTGCCTTTCCAACGTTGCAAGCAAACAGCAAAGCCAACAAGCTGCTTTACTTTCGTTTTCGTTTTCAGCTTGAATTGCACAAGGAGAAAAAAAAATCTGCTCCAGCAGCACTCTTTGCAGCTAGCAAAAGACCCCTGCCAAAACAGCTGAGAGCAAATCAGCTGAGAGTCGGGAGGCTGATCTAATCAACTTATGGTAATTAACCAATGCTGAAGCTGAAAGGGGCTGTTTTTTCTATTTTTGTAGGCACCGGTCTACTCATTTGTTTTCTTTTAACACTGATCAGCTGTAGGGTGGCCCTTTGAAGCCCGGCAGCAAGAATTTAAATAGGTTTTTTTCCCTCTAGCCATCAGCTGGGACTCAGGAGGCAGCAATAGATTGGGAGTGGGCGGGGTAAGCAAACCCGTTCTCCCGCCAATCGGGACTTTTTAAAAACGCCGTGGGACGCGGGACAAATTGTTGAAAATCGGGACTGTCCCGCCAAAAGCAGGACGTCTGGTCACCTTATTTTTAAAGCATGGTATATATCTTAATCCAGAATGTCAACCAACACAACTGGAATTTAATTAATAAACAGACATTAAGCAAATCCTGGCCGAGCAAATATTCCTTAAGTGCCTTTAAAGAAAGTGAATTGGATCAAATACAATTAAATATATTTCTATTTAATTGAAATCAGTGAAAATTCAGTTGTTACTTTAAGTGGAAATATTTCTAAGGTATTCTATATCCCACTGCAAATCTGGACTCAACTCTATTTTTAAAATATATTTTTAAAATTCCAGATTGGTAACTGGTTATAAAATTAAATAAATCTGAATTAACAATTAAGCACTACACTTTATTATCTCAAAACCTCAATCCTTCATTAAAACAAGCTTTATCTCTTAAACCTAGCAACCACTCATATTAAAATACTTACAACATGTTTCTTTTCTGGGTAATCATAAACTACTGCAAATATTTAATCTCTTTAAGCGGAGAGCAAATAATTACAAAACTTACACTTCAAACACACACACACACACACACACACACACACACACCATTAACATGAAACTGCTGACAATAATATTGTGTATCCTATGTTTAAGAGTTATATACAATTTAGAAGCTTTTATTTGCACTCACTAAGTGGTTTGTGTGGCTTTAGCTTTTCACGTAGCCTGGGCAGGAAGCCTAAGCACACACACCTTACATTTTTCTTCTCCCCTAAATCCTAAATTGTCTTCCACTTTTTGTGTATGCTCTTATTCTGAATATCTTAGGCTGGTTGTAAACCAAACTATTTTACACTGTAAATCATTATTTAGGGCAGTTGCAACATCCAGGCTAAAGAGAAGCTTACAATATCTGAACTCTTATTTTTGGCCTTCAGGGTCTTCTTCTAGCCCAATATTTTAAAATCAGCAGGGTATTTCACCGTTCTGAAGAAGGAAATGCAAAAACTTGATTAAACCAGAAACCAGATTAAAATAATACAGCAGCAGCAGCAGCAGCAGCAGCAAGACAACTTCCCACAAAATAAAGATTGTGTGTTCCAGCACTTTGGTGACATTTTCCCACCTCTTTTGAATCTTCATTTTAACTACTGTTGGATATTTGATCTTCCTCATCTCATATGCTTAAGAATAACCAGAAGACTAGTCAATCTGAGTTAAGGAAAATGTAAACTTAGTGAACTTATACCTATCCCACCAATAATATTTAAAACCACAATTTGTCATGATTTGTGATGACAATTGGTTTTTTTTAATTTAATACAAAGACAGCACATAGAGAAAAGGGATTCCATTCCATCATGTTCTCTTCAGATATGTGGGGCCCTCGCCAATGTAGAAACATTTACTATATTGACAGGATTCAGCTTTGAAACTTTTATGTCTTGACCTGTTTTATAAATTTGAATGATTCTAATGCAAAATGAAATAAAACAAATCCCCTCCCCTAATTTTTACTGTTGGAATTTGATTCATTGAAATGCAAGGAAGCAATATGAGTATATTTAAATTCATGATGCTGGTTTAGGACTCTAATAAATTTTAATTAACTACTTAAATTCAGTCATATATTTATTTTGGGCTAATTGAAATGTACCTGAAAGTTTCTCAGATCTTTTTTGTGAGCAACTGGAATATTTTCCTATTTTCTTTCCAACATTGACTTTAATAAAGCATTATTTAATGCTTTATTTACACTCCTGTTTCTTTTGTTAATCTTAATTTATGATTCCTGGTTTTTCTTTTATTTGGATACATTCTGATGTTTTTAGTGCAAACTAAAAGGACCTATCACATCACTCTGCAAAGCTTTGCATTCATGTCTTTTAAGCAACTTAACAACATTGCAATTATTTAGTAAGCAATTAAATCTCACTCTGTGAAACAATTTGCATTTGCAAATCCACGGATGAAAACACCCTATTTTACTTTTATTGTCTTCTTCCTGAAGTCACAACTCTGTGTTTCCCTCCCCATCCCCCTTTTTTTAAAGTGAGGTAGAGTTGAGAAGATTCACTTGAGGCTATTGAAAAACTCAAATCAAGTGATCAGTGGAAAATACTGTAAAAGACCTTTTAACTAAATGGCTATTTTCATAAACCGATATTAATAATTTTGAAAGCTTTGATTGAGCTGTACTGCAGTTTACACCAATTAATCTGAGCCTTGTTTTCCTCTTTCTTTTTTCTTTATAAAATAAACAAGTGGCTACTGGAATCTTTTAATTTAGGATGAAACCCAATTTTATTGAGTGGATTTCAACCAATCAGATGGTTTGCATGAAAATGGAGAATAGGTTCATGGTATGTCAAATTTACATGTGCTAATGGAAATTCTAGGATTTAATCTGAGTTGACATTCAACAGGATGCCCAGAATTACTTTTCACAAAGCAACTACCAATCTAAAAATGCAAGGTAGGGAAGAATGAGCAAGATGAAATAAACCATGGTTTATCTCATGGTCTTTAAATTTACAATTGGCTGGGTGTACTCAGTACCTAAGATTATAAACCATGGTTTTCAAATTATATATTGATTCCTGCAATATTCTAAGCAAAAAATAAAATAAAATCAAGTGGAGGAGTGAATTCAGTGCATATCCCATAAGAAGGTTTGGTTTGGTTTTAGCTAAGCTTGTTATATGAACTAAATATGTTTTGAAATCATAATTTATCACATTTCATTACATCACCTCAACCACTGAGGCTTATTATACAAACCATAATCTAATACCATGTTTGATCTATACAGAGGCTTAAGAGCTCTAATTTTCTTTTGCAGCATTGATATTCATAGCATCCTATAAGTTTATTTATAATTTAAATTCACTGGTAATTACTTGAGTTTTATCCTGATTAATGTTTACAATAGAACATCTGAAATAAATGGAGCTTAAATTATGATAAATAAATCCTAAATATTTAAATAGGTTTATTCTAAGATGTATAACAAAGCTGGGTGTTCTTTTTACATACAACTACTATCTCACCATTACCATTACTATGTATGACTCAGCAAAACTTTAGTTAAGCTAGTTACTCTTTTAGATGGGCAAAACTGAAATTTAGGGTTTTGCAAATATACAAAGGATGGTTGCTTTGAGTCTGAGTGACATAGTAAATCTTAAAGTGGGAGAAGACAATATGATAGTGGATGGTTATTATGTGATATATATATATATATATATATATATACCACCCTAGACCCTGGATTCTTCACTCTTAGACTAGCACATCATAGTGGCTCTCATATAGATTATTCACAGTGTTAGGCTTACATGATGCTTTAAACCAGAGGTGGGAGATTATGGCTCTTTCATGATTTGTGCACGTCAATTTCCAGAATTCTGAACTAGCATAGCTGGCTCAGGAATTCTGGGAGTTGATGTCCACAAGTCATAAAAAGACCATAGTTCCCCATCCATGCTTTAAACAGTCTTCTAAATAATTTTAAATCTATCAATGGAGAAAGAGAGTAGAACAGAATATTACTGATTGAAATTATAAGTATTCACAAAAATGTAACTTGTAAAATTTAGAATTATTTACTGTTACCTTCAGACAGTCATTGCTTTCTATTAGTTTTTTTTTTACAAAGGAGCCTTAATAGTTCTGTTAAACTTTATAAATCTACATGATTATTTTTTTGACTTATTTCAGAACATGTTTTTAAATATATTTAAGTAAACTCAAGATGGTAAATACCAGATCAATTACATTGTCCTGAAAAATCAAGAAACATAATGCTATCACTAATTCTAAAATGTGTTGTAATTAACCTTGAATAAGTTTTGGCTATCAAATAAGAGGGTGGAAAACAACAGTTCAATATACTGTATGCTAGGATAAGAACTACTGAATGATATAAACTCATGGATATTTATTTTAGCAATGTCTTGGGAGGAAAGCAAAGCTACAATATAAAATGTGGTTCCAATTTCTGCTTGTAGTGTGCTCAGCTACAATACACCTGTTTATGTGTCATATATATATATTAATATTCAGCATTATGAATGCTGAAACAGAAGCTTCATTAAAGCTCAGAAGCTTTAATGACAGAAGCACAATACTTCAGTTTTAAGAATGCCAATTTTGGTATTTTTCATCTGTTAATATAACTTCTCCAGTACTATTTTTTAAATATAATTTGACAATTTCATATGATTTATCAGAAAAAGGAGTTATGCTATAGAACAGTGTATTTCTATCTTCTGAGACAGCTTTCTAGGGGCTTGGGAAGGTATTTCAGGGCCAAGCCCTGAAAACACATCTATTCCATCTAGCTGGGCTGGCTTGACCCCATCTGTTTTAGTTTTAATTGGAACTTAGTTTTAATGGGTTTTAAATTAGGCTGAAAATTATTTAATTATTTTAAATTGTTTTTTAAATTTTATAATGTTCTGTTTTATCCCGGCTGTTCACCGCTCTGAGTCCTGCCAGGAGAAGGGCGGTATACAAATTTAATAAAATGAAAATGAAATGAAAAATTGGATTTTGACAGACAGCTAAATGTGCCGATCTAGCTATCTACCAAACTATCAATTGGTGCATTGTTTGCCATTAGCTGGCGCCATTAAGGAGGAAAGGCTGGAAAATTAATGGTTTTGTTTAACATATCTTGTATAATCCCAGAACCAGGATGCCTCTATCCAGTGAAAAATCAGTACAGAAGCTATAGAGCAGTGGTGTCAAACTCAATTTAATTGAGGGCCACATCAGCATTATGGTTGCTCTCAAAAGGCCAGTTGCATGTAAGATTATAACGACTCACAGCAGCTAGGTGGGTGTGGCTGGATAGGCGTGGCTGGGTGGTAATAGCCAGGTCACCACAACTAGGTGACTGTGACTGGGTGGGCATGGCTGGTTGGACATGGCCAACTCGATTCCACTCACTGGGCATGGCTGATTCAAGATGGATGGGTTGGGATGGAACAAGTGGCACTGGCTAACTCAACATGGGGACAATTTGGTGTCCTGCAAGTGTCTTGCCTTCCCAAACTGATGGCAGCCAATTGCGTGTATGGGTGCACATACACACATATATCGCTTGGAATGGGGTTGTGTGTGTGCACATGCGCGCATGTACATCAGGGATGAAATTCGACTGGTTCGGACTGGCTCGGGTGAACCAGTAGGGGCGATTTGAATTGGTTCACCAAACCAGTAAAAACCATTCTTGGTTGGCCCCGCCCACACCACCCACTCGCCACTCACCCCTTCCAGCCACTCAACTCATTCAACGTTAAATGCTGCAGAAGAGAGAATCCGAACTTTTCTCCCTCCATTCACAGTGGAGCTGCTGTAGCCTGACCCTTTAAAGTACTTCAACCCCCAGGAGGGAGGGGGCCAGAGGTGGAATACAAAGGGAGCAACAGCTCTGCTGTGAATGGAGGGAGAAAAGTTTGGCTTCTCTCTGCCAGACAGCATTCAATGTTAAATGCTGCAGCAGAGAGAATCTGAACTTTTCTCCCTTCATTCACTGTGGAGCTGCTGCAGCCTGTCCCTTTAAGGTAGTCCCTGGGAGAGAGAGGGCCAGAGGTGGACCATAAAGGGAGCAACAGCACTGCTGTGAATGGAGGGAGAAAAGTTCATCTTCTCTCTGCCAAAGCATTCACTATGAGCCCTTCTGGTGCTCATACACACATTTTTTCCCTACCGGGTGGGTTCTGTGAGTGTGGTTTGGTGAGGGGGGGGTCATGTGACTGCATGGGTGTGGCCAAGAGTGACACTGAGTTGGGAAAAAATTGAATATCACCACTGGCGTGCATGTGTACAGCATGCCAAAAGAGACGTTCTTCTCCCAATCCCAGACATCATTGTCCGGTGCCCCTTCCCAGTAAAGCAGGAGGCAGCGGATGACACTGCTGCATATGGAAGCATGGAAGAGAAAGTTTGCAGGAGGCAGTTTCCTCCAAGTCCAACTTGCGCCTTGACAGATTGCTGGAGAGCAAGAGGATGAGGTAGGGGAGCAGCACTCCTTGCACGAGGGAGACTGGCCCTTCTCAAAAGGGAACCCCCATTTCCGATCATGCATGGTAAGGATGCTGGCTTGTTGGGACAGTCTTTCCTCAGGCAGCTTCCCCCCCCCCTCCTCTCCAAGATCTGTCTACCATTATAGATATGTGGCTGTCTAGTCTTTTCTTAAAAACCTCAAGTGTTAAAGCACCTATTGATAAAGAACTAGACGTTGTTGTTAGATCGGCTGATGGAAGAGGCAGGACACAGCTTGAAAAGTAACAACAGCTCTTTAATAGTATATCAGTACAACCCAGCAGCCTGCTCATTGGACAGCTTCCCCTTTTATAGGGAGCTGTCAGATGGCTCGGCCAATGAGCTTCAAGTATTTTCCCGTCTGTTTGGCGGACCTGAGTGGAGCCTATGCTCCACTCCTATTTAGTATACAACAGTTGTAGATCACTATATATACCTTATCCAAAAGATCTCAATGAAAGGTGATACAATAAAGAAAATTAAATGGCATGTTAAATGTGGTTGGTAGGCATTCAGCAAGCTAAGCATAATTTTCAAGAACAGCTTCCTCCTATGCCTGAAGAGAAAACTTTTTGATCAGTATGCGCTATCTATTCTAATATATGCCAGTGAAACATGGACACTCACTATCAATACAAAAACTATGAGTTGCGCAAAGAACCATGAAAAGATACATGTTCGGCATTACAAGACAAAATAGAAAAATCTTACATGGATTAGAGAACAAATGAAAAGTATACAATATCATCAAGACAGTAAAAGAATTGAAATGGAAATAGTCTGGTCACATAGCAAGAAGAACTGACGTTGGCATGTACACCAAGGCAGTCATAGAATGATAACTTGATAAAAAGCACCCACAAAAAAGACCTGAAACAAGATGACATCAGCAAGTATTGCAGGCCCAGTTGGCAAAAGAAAGCTCAGGTCAGTATAGGTTGGAAATATGCAGAAGAGGCCTTCATTCCGCAGTGGAAAGACAATGGGTAAAATGATGGTTCCTAGCAGTGGTGGGATTCAAGTAATTTAACAACCTGTTCTTTGCCCCAATGATTTCTTCCAACAACCAGTTTGCCAAACTGCTCAGAAAGTTAACAACCGGTTCTCCCGAAGTGGTGCGAACTGGCTGAATCCCACCACTGGTTCCTAGGTAAATACCATATTTTTCAGAGTGTAGGAAGTTATCACTCACCCTTCTCCTAGAAAAATGAAATATTTTAGGATATACGAAAAAGGCAGAATATTTTCCCTAAAAGAGAAATAGAAACTCAGAGAAGCAGAAACCCAATTCCCCTTCCCCTTTGTCAATGGACCATCATCTGCAACACAATAGGACTCATCTAGCAACAGAAACTCACCACATGGCACCTGGGAAGATTACATCAGCCAGCAAGGCTAGCTAAGACCCCCACTCCTTGGGAGTCTGATAACCAATCAGGATACTCTTCCTGAGCCTCAGGAAGTTCAGAGACAGAGAGGGCATAAAACCCGGGGACTCGCTGTGTCTCTCCCCTTTTCTGTTCAGGAACTCAAACCATGTGATCCCGTCCACCATTAAACCATCTTTCCAAGCAGTCTCCATGTTTCCAGTGTCTTTTTCCCCACTTGGAGCTGAACCCAGAAGGATAATTCTTCTAACAGGAGTATAAGATGCACCGGAGTATAAGACACACCTTAGTTTTTGGGGAGGAAATTAAGAAAAAACTGATTGGCAGGTAGATTGGCCTCCCGGAATACCCCCAATCTGCTGTTCCCAGAGGTGAATTTTAGAAACAGGTTCCTTGGATGTGAGCTCTCTGCCTTGCTTTTTTTTTGCTTTTTTCCTGCCTCTGAAACTTCTGAAACTCTGTTTCAGAAAAAACTTTTTTTCCTGCCTCTGAAAGCCTTGGAAACAGCTTCAGAAAAAAAGCCTTTGAAGCTCTGTTGGGGGCTTTTCTTCTGAAGCTCTGTTTGGGGGCTTCTTTTCTAAAGCTTCATTTCTGATGCTTTTTTCATCCCTTGAAACCTGTTTGAGAAGCTGGGTGGGACTACATTCAGAGTATAAAGACGCACCCAGATTTTCACCCTCTTTTTTGGGGGAAAAAGGTTCATCTTATACTCTGAAAAATACGGTAAGTACTTTGCTCCTTTTCCAAACAGCAATATATTTGGATTCTAATTAATTTTCCATTGACTAAAGTGTCATAAACAAGATGGATTCAACACAAGGTTTGTTAAGCCATGATTTGCTTTAACCATACTTCATATAAACCATACATTCATACTAAGTTTACAAATCATCATTATGGTTCCTTGCACTCATCAATAACAAGAAAAACATCAAGTCAATATGATGGTGATGTGTGAACCCAGCTAAATCTCTTATTTCTACAAAGGAATCAATCAGCTGAGGAGGAGGACTGAATACCTTCCTCAAATGAAAACCAAAAAGATCTCTCACTTCTGCATTTTTTCTTTTTGTTTTTATTCCATTGACGAAAGTTGTGAAGCAACATGAATACCCAATATTCTCTCTGTATGGATTAAGAAACAATTATGTGGAATGTTGGATGGGAGAAAAAGAACTGTTCTTACTGTAGGACAAAAATGTTTTTGGAAATATTCTCAGTGTTACAAAGTACATTGGATAGTAAGATGCCTTTCAGTTTTGTTTATATAAAACAACACTGCCCCTTTGTGGCTATATTTTCAATGACTAGGTTTCACCTCTGCAGAACCTCCTTTGTTTTTCTCAAATGCCACCACCCAAATCAAATTGCAAAAGACCCAGATTTGCAAAGTACACTTTATAGAGCCACTAGCAAAAGCTCTGAATGCTTTAGAAGGGTTAAGAACAGGAAAGAGTAAAAGAGGCTAATTTGAAAAGTGTGGTGGGCAATTAGCTTATTTAAAAAAAAAATTACATCCTTAAGGTCCCATAAAAGAATGATATTTTATATAATATTTTATATTATAATGATATTTGTGACTATTTTAACAGAAATTAACAGAATAACAGAGTTGGAAGGAACCTTGGAGGTCCAATCACTTCATAAAAACATCCAGTGATGGAGCACCCACAGTATCTGAAGGCAAGCCATTCCACTGGTTAATTATTCTACTGTTAAGAAATTTCTTAGTCCTTGGTTGGTTCTCTCCTTGATTAGTCTCCATCCATTGCTTCTTGTTCTGCCTTCAGGTGCTTTAGAACAAGCGTCCCCAAACTTTTGGACCTCAGGGACCACCAAGTTCATAATTTTAAATTTCGCGGACCACTAATACGAATCCAGCACGCCGCTTGCTGAAGCACCTGGACTCCCACTGATGGGATGGGGTTCTTCAAGCACTCTCCCTCCTCTCTCTCTCTCTCCCACTCTTTCTCTCTCATTCTCTCTTTCTCTCTCCCCCCTCTCTCTTTCTCTCTCTCCCACTCTTTCTCTCTCATTCTCTTTCTCTCTCATTCTCTCTTTCTCTCTCCCCTTTCTCTTTCCTCCCCTCTTTCTCTCTCATTCTCATTCCCTCTCTCTTTCTCATTCTCTTTCTCTCTCTCTCCCACTTTCTCTCATTCTTTCTCTCTCCCCCTCTTTCTCGTTCTTTCTCTCTCTCTCTCTCTCTCCCACTTTTCTCTCTCACTCTTTCTCTCTCATTCTCTCTTTCTCTCTCCCCCTTTCTCTCTCTCCCCCCTTTCTCATTCTGATTCTCTCTCTCTCTCTGATTCTTTTTCATTTTGTCTCTCTCTCTCATTCTCTGATTCTCTCTCTTTCATTCTCTGTCTCTTTCTCTCTCTCATTCTCCCTCTCATTCTCTCTTTCTCTGTCTCATTCTGATTCTCTCTCTTTCTCTCTCTCTCTCATTCTCTCTTTCATTCTTTGTCTCTTTCTCTCTGTGTCTCATTCTGATTCTCTCTTTCTCTCTCTCTCTCTCTCATTCTCTCTCTCTCTCTCATTCTCTCTCTCTCTCATCTCAGTGTCTTGGGGCTGAGAGGAAGTCAAGCATCTCCCTGAGAGACTGAGGTGCACAGCGCACCAACAAGGGCCAGAAGAAGTGTGGAAGCGAAGCACTACTTTCATTTGCATGGCAACAGCATTCTGCCTCTGTATATTTGCACCAGCCAGTGGCGCAAGGCAGCCCTCATCACCCTCGGAGCGGTAAATGGAGTCTGGTCCGGGGAGCAGCCAGATTTTGCTCTCCATTGCAGACGTCAGCTCTCATCTCTTGAGGAGCGCTCTCTGAAGCGGTGCTGGAAACTTTCGTCGGGCCATTTACCGCTCTGAGTCCCAAGTGGCAGGAGATGAGGGCTGCCTTGCGCCACTGGCTGGCGCAAATATACCGAGGCGGAATGCTGTTGCTGTGCAAATGAAAGTAGTGCTTCACTCCCACAGCTTCCAGTCATCGCAAACGTCACTTCTTCCCGCTTGTGGCACCCCCTCCTCCACCACCATAACAGTACCAAGGACTGGAAGAAGCGTCTGCGAGACCCAGCAAGAGATGAGACCCAATTGCTTCTTGATCCCTTGCCGTTGCCCTTCTCAAGCCAGGTGAGGAGTGACTCGGAAGGGGGAACAGCTGTGCCGCATGATCGTCAGAACCTTTTTTTTTTCCCTAAAGCATTTTTTTACTACGGGTTCGGGCAAATAGGTAGTAAAAAATGCTTTAAAAAGTTTTTAAAAGATTCTGACAATTGCGTGGCACAGCTGTGATCGTCGGAATCTTTTTTTTACTTTTTAAAGCATTTTTTATTAAAGCATTTTTATTACGGTTCAGTTTGCCCAAACTGCTAGTTTTATCACTACTGGTTCACCCAAACAGGAGCAAACCGGTAGTATTTCACCCCTGGATTAGTTCCTGAGGACGTGTGGTAGGCATTTGTTGCTGTTTGGTTTTATTAAAGGTATTGTCACAAGATGTAAACTGTTCCAAGTAAAGTTACCTTTGATGCTGTCTTTGTCAATGCTGGTGGAGTTCAAGTGAGTTCCAGATGTTTTAAGATTGCACCTGGGGTAATTGCTCTTGGTATAAATTTTCTTTCTTTTACCACCATCATTCCACTTCTATTTGCAGGTCTTTGTATTTTGTGATTTTTTTCCCAGTTCTTTCTCTTCTCTTGTGCTGTTTCTAGGCATTGCCATGTCCCCTATCCAGATTTTTGAAAAATCTTTCTTATAGTTATTAAATCTGGGATGTTATGTGGCAGTATAATAATTTATTACATTTATATGCTGCCTGACTCCCAACAATTCTATTAGTTACAAATTGTTCAAAAAATTAAAATTTGTTTTAGGAGCAAGATAAAAAGTGCAAGATAAATTCAAAGGAACAAAGATGGCAGAGAAAATAAACCAGATGGGAACAAAGAAAAAGAAGGAACAGGGGCTTCAATCACACTCACTTAAAAACCCAGGTAAAAAGATAGTCTTCAGGGTCTTTTGAAACATCATTTAAAGCAAAGGCTGATCAGATCTCAGAGGGAACCTCATTCCAGGAGGAGATGCTACAGAGAAGGTGGGCTTTTGGCATTGCTTAACTGAAGGAATCTGGAGTGTGCCAACCAGGGCCGGATTTTCCTTTAGGCTAACTAGGCTTCAGCCTAGGGCCTCAAGATCAAGAGGGGCCTACATTCAAATTGTTAGCAAAATTAAAATTACACTATTCTTAAAACAGTGAACACTAAAACACTGGACCGAGTCGAGTCTTACGATTGTTGCTCTGAAGATCGCCCTGCAGCTGCCCGTTGTCGTGATGTTGCTGACGAAAAGTATTATTCTGATACTGTCGCTGCGGATTCTAAGTTCAGGTAGGTTTGGAAAGGAGAGGGCTTCTTTTTTCCACCAAACTGTGTGTGGTTAGTAATAGCTCATTTAAACACACAAACAAACACACACACATACGTTTACCGGAGGTGGAACACGATTGGAGAACGGTGCTCCTTTTGTATTGTTGAATTAGTAACAGCTTCATTTAAACACACACAAACACACACGACTTTATGGGAGGTGGAACGCGATTGGTGGACAGTGCTCTTTTTGTGGTATTGAATTTAAAACTGACCGGCGGCATTTCGAGGCTAACCCGAGTGTATATATATTTCTTGTTTTATCTGCATTGAGATTTTAAAAGCTTGCCTTATGCTGCTGAGCTTTCTCACCCTGCCAGCTATGCAAGTCTCCCTCCGTGGGAGAAAATTATGTAAGTGGCAGAATCTGAATGAGTAATCATGGGCTGAAAAATCTCTGTGGAAATTTCTTAGATCCCCTTTTTAGTTCCAGCCCTCACTTTGGGTTGTTTGTGAACTATAACTCCCAGCAGCTTCAGCCAGTGTGATCATCTATGGGGGGAAGGGGGAGGGAATTTCACATCTCCTCTAGGGAAATTTGGGGGGGGGATTTTAGCCTTCTACAGTAAAAGCTGCTGCAGTCTGCAGATGCAAGCAGTATCAGTACCCACTAAAATACCTTTAGGCTTCCTTCCTTCCTTCCTTCCTTCCTTCCTTCCTTCCTTCCTTCCTT
>WNWU01000292.1:73883-100469 GCA_012654045.1 Ptyas mucosa
CCTTCCTTCCTTCCTTCCTTCCTTCCTTCCTTCCTTCCTTCCTTCCTCTTTCTTTCTTAATATTTAATAACTCAAATATTTTGTTCTAGATTCTAATCTAAGAATGAGTAAAAGATTTGAAAGTGGCGCTTGCAAACGCAAGAAAAAGAAGCTACAAGAGTATGAGGCAAAGAAGCTAACACCAATTACAGCTTACATGCATGTGCCAACTAGTACTACTCAATTGGAAGCAATGCAGCACGTTGTATGTGAGGACACGGCCGTTGCACCAACTCAAAGTGAAAATATGGAACTAATTCAAGAGCAACTTACTGAACACGAATATACAAACGAGCCACAAGAAAATAATACGAATATTCAGAATTTTTTTCAGACACCTAATGAGAAACACCAAGTTCAAGATGTTGAAACATTTGAAACCTCATTCTAAAGTGCCTAAATATTTATCAGACACTAGGTGGGAGGCACATGCAAAAGCTACAGAAGCTATTTTAGAAAATTACAATGATATCACCAATGCACTCAATTATTTACATTCAGATAATAATACAAAGGGTGATACTAGATTGAGGGCCAACAATCTTTTAGAGAAGATGGAAGAATTTGAATTCGTGTTTATGCTCCATTTCTGGAATCGAATACTGAGACATTTTTCAAGAGTAAATAAAATTCTTCAAAGCCCTAATATTTTACTTAGTAGTTGTGCAGATTGGTATAGGTCACTTTTGGATATTTTACGTGAAATTAGGGAAGATTTTGATGCACTTGAGCAACAAGCAAAAAACACGTTGCCAAATACTGAATATAGAACTGCCAGAAGGATAATAAGAAGTAAAAGGCAAGGCAATTACGAAAATTCATCTGACCTTGATGCCTTAGACGAACTCTCTTCAAGAGATAAATTTAGGATTAAATCATTTATTCCTATATTAGATGCACTAGAATCAAATTTAGGAAGAAGAGCTTCTGTTTATGATGATGTAGTGAAAATATTTTCCTTTCTTGCCAATCTTACATTATCAAAGGTAGAACTTCAAAGAGGTGTTGAGCTGTTAATGCAAGAATACCCAGAAGATGTCAACCAAAATCTTACTGAAGAACTATTTCATTTCCACACATATGTGAGACAAACGCATAAGCCTTCAAAAAATTCCACATTGTCGCATACAGACTTGTATCAAATAATATTCAAAGAAAATATTCAAGTGGCCTTCCCCAATGTGGAATAAATCTTACGGCTGTTTCTCAGTTTAATAGTCACTCACTGTACTGGAGAAAGGTCATTTTCAAGACTTAAAAATATCAAAAATCAATTAAGAAGCACAATGACCCAGACAAGGTTGTCTTCATTGAGTATTTTGTGCATCGAAAATGAGACCTTCAGAAAAACAGATTTTGATGAACTTATAGAAGAATTCTGTGTGAAAAAATTTAGAAAGAAATTCTTCTAGTCTACTATTTCATTTTAAATGTAAGAACTGGATTGAATTAGTTCTTAAATAAAATAACTATTAACATAAAATTTAATATGATATACAATTTGATATTTTCTTTTTTGTGATCTGGATTTTGTTTGAATAAAGTTCCATTTTTGGTTTAGTTTAAGACTTAAAATTCATAATAATTCATACTTAAACTTTAAATGTGAATTATTATGAGATAAATTTATCTGAATTGAATTTGGTTTAATCTTCAATGTATTGAATATATTTAATTTAATTTGATAGAAAATATGATAATTTTTATTGCGCATTTTATTTTCGTAGTCAGATTTTCATTATTTGAATTTTGTTTCTTTGTAAATGTTGTGTGTTATGTTTCATTAGTTATTGTTACAAGTACTATATATGGTGCTGAGAATAAATGTCCAAATAAGTTTCTAGACTTTTTTTTATTTATTATCTGTGCCACATTTTTTATAAAGGTTAGTACCAATCACAACATGTTTCATTTAACATATTGATATATATCACAGTAATGATGTATTTTATTATCTCATGTAATTTACAAACTTAAAAATGGGAGGTGAAAGGGCCTCATAAGTGGAATAGCCTAGGGCCTCTTTTCATCTAAATCCGGCCCTGGTGCCAACCTGCTATGTTGGATCAGCTGGGCAGATACTGTGGTGACAGGAGGTCCCTCAAGTAAAAGTCATGTAGGGCTTTATGAGTAACAGCCATCACTGACAACAAGTGTAACTTATGAAGCAAACTGAAGTATTTCCATTATTGTCTGTGCCACTGCATTTTGAACCAGCTGAAGCTTCTAGGTTCATGGTGGTGAACCTATGGCATGCGTGCCAGAGATGGCACACAGAGCCCTCTCTGTGTGCATGCACGCTGTTGCCCCAGCACAGTATGCCATAGGGTGGGTGTCATAAGCCATGGGTCTTTTTTTTGTTTTTTTGCAATTTAAAAAAAAATTCAAACATACAAATTACATCTTTTCGGAGCAGAGTTTTGATATGGTCATCAATTTGTTCAATTTTTTGCCATCTTTAACAAAATTTTATATATTCTATTTTGTCATAACATTTATTTCTTAATCTTAAATTTTTGAAATTTAAATTTTACATTAAATTTTGAAATTTTACATATTTCAACTGATACCATCTTAGAAAAAGTTTACTCATTCTATTAACCCACCTTAAATCTTAATTCAATTAATACCTCATAATACATTTCACAATTGTTACCCTAAATCCTCACTATTAACAATACAGTTCAAACATGTTTATATTCCAAAATTATTTCCATTTCTAAAACTTCCTTACATTTATTTATTACTTCATGTAATGCTCATTAAATCTTTATTCCATTATTGTTTTATCAAATTTAAATCTTATCATTAATCTTAAAAATATAGCAATTTAACATTTAAACATAGTTCTTAATTCAAATAATGCTATTTAATACAGTTTCCCAATTATTTCCCTAAATTCTATCTATTTAAACATACCATTTATATAAACACCAATTAAATAATTTTTGTTAGTAAATCATAATCATATATTATTTCAATTTTCTTTTCTTTTTTGCTTAAGTGAAAAATGTTCAAATTATTACAATTATTATACGTATTTAAACAATATCCCAATTATTATAGCTATCAATTTTGTCAAATGATACCATCCAACATCTTAATAAAATTGATACATTATATCCATTGATATATTTTCTTTTTACATAATCTAATTCAACCTTTTCTTTTATCATTCCACTGTTAATCCCAGTGTAATCATCTTTATACCACTGTTAATCCCAGTGTAATCATCTTTATTTTTTTCACTGTTAATCCCAGTTTAATCATCTTTATTTTTTTCACTGTTAATCCCAGTCTAATCTCTATAAATATTTAAACAGTATCCCAATTATTATAGCTATCAATTTCCTCAAATAATATCATCCAACGTCTTAATAAAAATTGCTTCATCATATCCATTAATATATTTTCTTTTAACATAGTCTATTTCTTATATATTTTAACTTCAATCCATATTTCATTTCTAAGTATCTGTAACATATTTCTTCTCACATTTATTAATTTCAATATAGTTTTACAAATCTAAATCCTGGACCTTTTTATTTTCCTTAATATTTTCCAACCTTTTATTCTTTTATCATTCACTGTTAATTCCAGTGTAATCATCATGGTATTATTGTTAATCTCAATATGATCTCTATAGACCTCCTTTTTATTATTACTATTCACATGTTCAGTTACTTATTCATATTTAATCATATTGTCTTTATCTTCTTTATTCTCCACCTCTGTCTTATTCTTCCATCTTCATTTTCTTGTCCACTTATATATACTCCATTTCAACTTCTGTATCCTCAAATTTTTGTCCTCTGTGCTGCCTTATAATTATTTCTCTTATTTCCATTGTCCAAGGCTAGATCAATTTGTTTCTTCTCTAATTCATGCGCCATTTTTCTTTTTAAGTTAATATTGTTCCAATTATAAGAGTTCCGTTGTGTTCCCTTTTTTTTATTTATTTTTTTTCTCCAAAAGTCAAACCGCTTGTAGACAAGAAAATCCTCTCCCACAAGTTCTCACGGATGTTATCTGTGAAGTCCGCAATTTTCCAAAACAAAAATCAAGTTGCAATATTCCTTTTTACTCCAGATGGTGTCTCTCTGTAATCCACAATTTCCAGTTGTTTAAAAAGTATCCATTTTGTTTCAATTACATAGCAATCTTATTTAGCTTCTCTTTTCCTTTTAGATTTAAAAATACCAAATCATATTTAAAGTCCAGTCCAAATTTAAATAACTCTTCTCACTTCTTTTTTTCCCTTTTATTTGTACCTCACTTCTTTTTTAAAGCTTATTATCCATTCTCTTTGTGGTTTTTTTGAAATTTAAAAAGAGAGAAGGAAAAAAAAGGATCTCTTTATTTCTTTCCAATCCTTTGACCATTCTCAAATTGTTTAAGGTTTCCAAATAGTTTGTTTAAAAATATTTTTTCTATCGGGTATTTGTCTCTTTAAAGTTACGTTTCAAAATCTTCTTTGCCACTATTTATCATTAGGGGTCTTATAATTAAAAGATGTTTCCCTTGTTGTTATTTCACGCCTGGGTTGGCTGTCACTCACCCAGCTTCAAAAGACTTTATTCCATTCCTCTTCTCTCTCCAGCTCTATACTAAGTTCGGTTGTCCCAGCTTCACGGCAGCTGCCACGGCTGCCATCCCCCGCTGCTGAGTCACAGAGAGTTCCCTCCAACCTTCGAGGAACTTGCCTTTTCCTCTTGGTCGTCTGAGATGCCTCTCTTTCTTCCCTATCCCTACAGGATGGTTCTGGGTCTGCAGACCCATTGGCAGTGGTTTGTTAGCCGGGGTTTTCGTGGAGCTCATCGGAGCCTGCTAATTTCCCAACTGTCTCGTTGCAACGCCAAACTGGAAGTTCCCAAGCCATGGGTCCTTTGTCCCTCTGCTGTGGCTCCCTGTTGGGTGATCCTACCACTCATTGCCCTCCCCGCTCAGTCACCCCAAAGGAGTCTGTGACGGCTGAACACCGAGAGGCACAGATTTCCTCCGCCTTCTGCATTCCCACCCTGTGCTGAAGTGAACCAAACAGGCCCTGCCGAGCTCACTTGCAAATTCCACTGAGTGTGGCTCCAAACATTTGGCTCATGTGTCCCTCCTGGCCAGCACCAATGCCGCAGCAGGGAACATGCATGCCCTGCCTGCTCCACTCTCACTGGCCAGAGGTGGGACTCTGCGGCGGCGCCTCCCAGCCGGAGTGCCACATTTGTTTGCTTGCTGGTTGCCTCCTTGGAGGGAGCTGCACTCAGGTTGCCCAGGCCCCCGCCATGGGGAGAGAGAGGGAGAGGGAAGGAGGGGTGTCTCCCCAACAGGATCCAGGTTGGAGTTCCCTTATTTTGTGTGGATCTTTAATGCTCGGCTTTGCCTGCCAGCCTCCACTCCAGGGGTGAAATGTTGTGAAGTCTGCTACCAGTTCACGCTACCAGTTTGCTTTGCACGTACATGCATGGTGTGCACCAAATGAGCGCTTTGCACACATGTGCACCACAGGTGCTATGACACAGTGCTGAAAAAGGAGGATTAAGAAGCCTTTTCTGAGTCTTCAAAGGTAGGTAGAACAGCAAGGGGGGGGGGATTTCCTGCCTTCCAGCGAATATAAATCGTGCGGCACAGCACGAAATACTGGTTTGGCTGAACTGGTAGCATTTTTTTTTACTACCAGTTCACCTGAACCTGTAGCATTTATTACTATCGGTTCGGGCGAACCGTTCCAAACCAGTAGTATTTCACCCTCGCTCCACTCCCCCTTCACAATCCAAGAGGTTGGATTCATTCGACACGTGAAGCTGGGCAGGATAGATAGATAGATAGATAGATAGATAGATAGATAGATAGATAGATAGATAGATAGATAGACAGATAGACAGACAGACAGACAGACAGACAGACAGACAGACAGATGATGGATGGACAGAGAGAGAGATAGAGAGAAAGAGAGAGACAGAGAGAGAGAGAAGGAGAGAGAGACACACATAGAGAAAGACAGAGACAGAGACAGAGAGAAAGAGAGGGGGAAGAGAGAGAGACACACACAGAGAGACAGACAAGGAAGGAGGAAAAGAGAGAGGGGGAAGGAAAAGGGGGGGGGGGGGGGGAAAGGGGGGAAAAGAGAGAGAGAGGGAAAGACATACAGAGAGAGAAACAGAGGCAGAGAGAGGGGGAGGGAAAGAGAGGGAGGGAAAGAGAAAGAGAAGGAGGGAGGGAAAGAGAGAGAGAGGAAGGGAAAGAGGGAGGGAAAGAGAGAAATGGTATTACAAAAGTTTTTCTTTTTTATTGTGGCTAATATTTCAAAAGCGGGGGGAAAATGAAGGGCCATAAAAGTGCATTCATCACATTTTTCTTAGAACAATTAGCCAAACTGCCTTGTTTATCATTATTTTAAGTAGTAAAACCCCATTATTCAGGTTAAATTGCCATGTTGGCACTTTGCAATAAATAAATGGGTTTTGAGTTGCAGTTTGGGCACTCGGTCTCTAAAAGTTTTGCCATCACTGTTGTAGGTGGCCTTCAAGGGAACTTCGAGGAGAAAGTATTCGGTGCAAGATTGTGATACTGCAACCTGCAAATAATTGCAGCAGAAAACTTAAATATAAAAAGGGTGCACAATTGTAACTGCATTTTTGGAAATTGAATATACAGGGTGTCCCAAAATTCAGACCTGTAGACAATTATATAAATTATATTAAATGTTTGCATTGGTTGCCATTTCTTCTAAACATTTCTTTACTTGTTTGACACATGGCCATTCTTAAATACAGTAATATTTTATTTGAAAAAAAATATTAATAAAACATATTGTAATTAGCCTATTGGACTTGACATTTGATTTACACTTTATACATGAGTATATATGTGTATATGTACATATACATATAAAAATCGGTTTGACATGCTTGCTTTACTAAAATAAGATGGATTTTTAAAAAAATAAAATACTTAGAAACTCGGAAAAGGATTTTAATTATAGGCTTAGTTATGATATTAACTTCATTGCATGCAATTTGTCCTTGTGTAATTATTTTATAGAATTTTCTTCCATTCATAAAATAGCTAAAATAGGACTTTATTTTAAAATATACTTAAATGTACCCTTTAGACTTTTATTTTATGGCAATATTGGTTGAGATGCTATTGAATGAGGGCCCATGTTGAGACAAATATTAACATTAAATTCAGATGCAACTAAAAAATCCTGAAGCCAGCTGAAAAGCAAGCAGAGGTGTCAGGAAAAATAACCAAGACATCTTTCTCAAAATCTTGTATTTAACTCTCTGATTCAAATATAATATGTAGATGTGTTTTGCTTAAAGATGGTTTAATGAGTAAATCACAGTTGGTGTACTTCACTCAATATATGAAGTTAAAAAAAAAACTATATTATAAGCAAATTGAATTCAAAGTAATGCTTTGTTTTTACATAACTGCCATTTAGGGGACAACACTTTTTTTTATAATTCCTATTGTGCATTCTTATGCGTTTTTATTGAGAAGTAAGTCCCACTAGCCTCTATTGTTAGAATTAAATTAGAAAATATTTGCTTGTATTTTATTTTGAATATTAAAAAGGGTATTCAAAAAGAGGGGGCAGGGTTTCAATTGTTATGACTGCTTCTTGATATTTTTAACATTACAACCCACCCTCCACTCCATGTATAATGCTATTGAACTAGAGAGGGTCAGATGACAGAAGAAAGAAGTTGATTGATCAGCAGGACAACTTCAGTAATAAGATATAAGATTTTGTACCCCATATCTGGTAGCTTTAAATGCCAAAAGATAGTAAATGTTTACACCAAGTATTCAATGTTTCATCCAAACCCATTCAAAAGAGAATATAAAGTGAACATTTCCTCTCTCAAGTTATATATCCATTATTTTCCCCACTACTATTGGCCAGCATTGTGAAAACTAATTTTTATATCTGGTAATTGCAACTGCCCCTGGATTTCTCACAATACCACATTATACTCTAAAAATAAAACTCAACCAGACAGAACAAAGTTTGTTACATCATTTCACAAGATTATCCATTAACGTCTAAATTACATGACTTTTGCAACATTATTTATTTATTTAGGAAATTTATATTGCCACTTATTCCCACATGGCCACTCAAGGCAATTTACAGGAATATAGAAACCTCATATAAAAAACAATGAAACTAATAAAAGAGAGAATCATATAATAAATTAATAAAATAATATAATAAAATAACCCTCTACCCTGGCGACAACACATCACATGAGCCATTTAATGGACTACATCCCGCTCTGCATTCCCCAGGCCCACTGGAAGAATCAGGTCTTTAGCGCCTTCTGGAAGAGTGTTAGGGTCAGGGCCATTCTAATCTCTGGGGGAATGATGTTCCAGAGAGAAGGACCTACCACAGAGAAGGTCCTTCTTCTGGGTCCCACCAGGTGTATCTCCCTAGGGCAGTGATGGCTAACCTTTTCCAGACCGAGTGCCCAGATGCGTGTGTGTGTGCCCAAACCCCCAAAATGCAATGTGTGCAGGCCCCTGTGCATGCGTACTGCCCCGTGCATGCGTGTGCAGGTCCTGCATGTGTCCCACCTCCATGTATGTGTGTGCAGGCCCCGTACCTGCCTTGCCCCTGCACATGCACCGGTGGCCCCCACATGCACCCTGCTCCCCTGCATGTGCATGAACCCCCCTGCACATGCCCCCCTACATACGCACACAACCCCCTGCATGCACCCCGAACCCCATGCATGTGCAGCAGAGACCCAAAGACCAGCTGGCCAGGGGGCATGCACACATGCGTAGCGGAGCTGAACTGGGGTGACGGCTCGCACGCCATTAGGGCGCTACATGCCAACACTGGCACATGTGCCACAGGTTCGCCATCACGGCCCTAGGGGATGGGACCCATAACATTCCTTGCCTCCCCTCTCTAGTGGGTTGAGTAGATGAGACTGGCAAGAGACAGTTCCTCAGATATCCTGTTCCCAAGCCATGAAGGGCTTTAAAGGTGACAACTACACCTTGAATTGCACCCAGAAACAAGGTGTAAGGTGGTGATACATGTGCACATTGAGGTCTGCACAAAACCATACAGGCCATTGCATTTTCTACCAACTGGAGCTTCCAGATACTCTTCAAAGGCAGCCCCATGTAGAGTGCATTGCAATAGTCAAGATGGGAAGTAGGGCATAAGTGACCATGAGTAGGAATTGTTGGTCCAGGAAAGGGCATAACTGGTGCACAATCCACCATTATTCTCCTTAAGTATTACTGATGGAATAAAAGTTCCTTTTTCCAATATGTGAATCAGGGAAGGAGGGATTACACACACACACACACACACACACACACACACACACCACATACAAAGCAGAGTTTGTCACCATTTATTAATTATATATTATATTTCCATAGCAGGAAATATTTTTGGTTTGCAAGGATGACAAAGTTGCAATACTTTAGTTCATAAGAAATCAATCCACCACGTAAGTGTTACATTCAAGATGCTAACAGTATATGCTGTGCTGGCTGAAGTTGCTGAAAATGTTGTTTGGATCTGAAGGGCTGGGACACCTGGATGTGCCTGTGCCAAAAACGTCAATATGGCAGCTAAGAGTGAGTATTGAAATCTTGACCCTTCTTTAAATGCATTTTATGGGTCTGCCTTGTTGGAAGGTCATTTGTTCCTGATTTCTGGAGAATGAGAAGCTTGAATTCAAAGACCTCAGCCATTAATTAATCTGATGTCAATTATAAAAGTGATTTATCAAAATTTCTTAAATGGTTTGCTGCTACTATGTTTATATAATATATTATTTTTACGTGTGTACCTATCAGGGCACAGCAGCGCCTGCATTTTCTACATCACATGAGAAATGTACATTTTCATCCCCCATCCTTACCACTTTCTATAGAGGGACAATCCAGAGCATCCTGTCATATTGCATTAAAATCTGGCTTGAAAGCATTACTGCTTCGGACAAGAAGGCGGTGCAGAGAGTGGTGAGAATGGTAGAAAAGATCATTGGCAGTTCACTCCCTTCTATCCAGGATAGAGCATATAAGCATTGCTTGAGCAGGGTCCGCAGTATTGTCTGGGATGCTACACATTCTCTTCATGATCTGTTTTCCTTGTTGCCTTCTGGGAGGAGGCTTTGAAGTATCAGAAGCAGAACATCCAGATTCAGCCACAGTTTTGTTCCATTATCAACCTTGTGAACTCTCAAGCTTCCTTTTTCCGCTATGTATTCAAGATGGACAGTAATTAATATTTATACATATTTATATGTATGGGTGTAGGTATATACATATGTATGTATATAGCATATGTATATGTATGTTCTGTTGCAACAGAATTTCATTTTTAATGTGTGCTAGTATGCCAACAGAAAAAATGACAATAAAGTTATTTTATCTTATCTTACTTTATCTATATATCTATGTGGGTTCCTTGGCAGGGGTGGTATTCACTTACCTTCGCTACTGGTTCACAAATGTGAGTGCATGCCACCTCCGTGCATGGGCAGGACCTTCCATGCATGCTCAAAGCGTCGAAAACGTGGATAAATGGGACATGATTACATCTGGGCGGGGCCACCTGCAGCCACCACTGGTTCACCCAAACTGGATAGAACCAGTTGAATACCATCACTGGTCCTTTATGCTCTCTGAGCTTTTTTGTTTTCTTGCAGACGTTTCCTTACCGTAATTAGGTAACATAATCAGTGCAAGTCTAGTCTAGTCTAGTCTAGCACTGATGATGTTACCTAATTAGGGTAATGAAATGTCTACAAGAAAACAAGTAAGCTCAGACAGCACCAAGGACCACTCATTTCAACCCTGAGCTACAAATAATTTCCTTTATATATCTATGTAGGTCTACACCTTTGTGCGTCACTTCAGGGAATATCACCCAAAATGTATCCTAGATTTATAATTGTGAATCAGAAGACAGGAATATTGATGCTATTGGAAAGTCGCCTTAGGATTCATGCTATCAGGCTGATATCATGGCTGAGGACCTTTACCCGCCTCTTGTCAACACCCAAGCTGTGAGTAAGGAAGTCATATTGGCTGTTAGTGATGTGATCTCACTTTGCTGACATTTTAGTTCAAGACTGCTGTTAGCCAGAGGCAGAAAGGTGAGTAGGTTGAGGAAAGATCATCTGGCACCATTCTGATTAAACCACAAAAAAGAAAGAATAAAGCATTTGTTCCAGTCTTTTGCTCTTTCAGTAAACTTCTGCATATCAAGGGCTTCCTGATAAAGACTTAAGAGTAGTTAATCAGTATTAACTAAATATACCACACTGATTGGTTAAATTTCTTGTTTATTTTTCCTTTTTATCTTGGATGTAAGAAATGAAAGAAAGAAATCTTGTGACTTGATTGATTCCTCCCATCCCATGAACAATATATGAGCATAGAAAACAAAATAAAACAATAGAATTTTGAAACTCAGCCGTGGCTTAGAGTGATTAGAACAGTATTCACACTGGTATCAAATGGTGAAGTCCTATTTTAGCATGTTTGGAAGACAAAGATTAGAAGTTGAGCTCAATGTTAGATCAGAAAGTCTGTAATTCAAACTCTTACTCAGCTGTTAAGTTTCTTTCTTTGTCTCTTTGAGTCAGTTGTGATTTTATAGCCTACCTCGCAGGATTGTCTGAAATAATTGGAGAGGAAATATTTTAATAGGATCCTCACCTGCTTACGTGAAATCATCATTTAAAACTATTTTAAAGAATCTGTTGAGAGAGATTCTCAGTCATCCAGGTCATGGTTGTCCCAAAGGTGCTTTTTCAGGAAGCAACTGAACTTTTTCTCTCTTTTTAGTTTAGTTTAGTTTAGTTTAATTAGATTTATATACCGCCCTATTCCCGGAGGACTCAGGGCGGTGAACAGGCACAAGATAAAATACATAAATACAAAAGTTAAAACATAATTAAAACCAAATTAAACAATTTAGCCCACAACAGTTAAAAATCCCAATAATTTAAAATGAATTAAAATTTCACTTTAGAAAATTTAAAAGATCTTTAAAAGAAAGAAAGAAAAGGGGAGAAAGTTAGGCCAGGCCGGCTTGCTGGAATAGGAGGGTCTTAACAGCATGGCGGAAAGTACGCAGATCTCCGGGGGGAGCTCGTTCCAGATAGTAGATGCCCCCACAGAGAAGGCCCTCCTCCTGGGGGCCGCCAGTCAACATTGTTTGGCTGACGGCACTTGGAGGAGCCCCTCTCTATGAGAGCGTACCGGCCGGTGGGAGGCTGTCTCCCTTTCTTGTTTCTCATTTGTTAATTTTTTGTCCACTTAAGTGTACTCTGACACAATTTCTGATTCATCAGATTCCGGTTTTCCATGCAGCATTGTAATTATTTCCCTTACTTCCGTTTTCAGTGATATATGCATCATTTTAATAATTTCAATAAGTTCCTGCACCATTTTATTATTTCTGGGTTAGTGTTATTCAAATTTTGAGTTCTGTTATAATCCACCTTCTTTTATCATCAAGGTTGAGCTGCTTGCAGACAAACAAACCCTCCTTAGAAATTCCCATGGCTGTTATCTCTATCAGAGTTCAAAGTTACACCAAAGTTTGATGTTGTAATGGTTTTATTTCGCCTGAAGGTATATCTCTACAATCCACGATTCCAATCAACAGCCTTAAAAAGTATCCATTTTGTTTGCAATCCACATTACCAATCTTTACTAAAAAAAGATTGTTTTGTTTTTTGTTTTGATTTATATGCCGCCCTTCTCCAGAGACTCAGGGTGGCTTACAATGCGTTAAGCAATAGCCTTCATACTTTTGTATATATTTATACAAAGTCAGTTATATTTTGTCATTTATACAAAGTTCTTCTCTTCTTTTTTATTTTGTTTCCCCGAATCAATTTAAAACCCAATCCAAATTACAAAGTCTGTTTCCCCCTCCCTTTTTTTAAATAAAAAACTTCTATTACAGGGCTTTAATTTTAAGTTCCTCTTTGTTTTTTCTTCAATGTTCAATAAAAATCTTTTTTTCCCCTTTCCAATCCTCTCCACACCTGTTATGGGTTTTTATTTCTTCTAATTTTTAAAATTCTCCACAAATTTTACTCCAAAAATCAATTTTCTTTTGGGTTTTGTCACTTTGAACTTCTGCTTTAGTCTTCTTCCTTCCTTCCTTCCCCCCATGTCCATTAGCTGTTTTTATTCTGTTGGGGCACTTTTAACAAATTTAAGGATCTTCCTTTTTTTGCCCATGAGCTGGCAATCATTCACCTGGCATCAGTACTCTATTCAAATCACTGCTCCTGCTCAATACTTGGTCCGGTTGCCCTAGCTTAATGACAGCCACAATGGCTGCCGCCCCTGCTGCCAAGTCAAAGAGTCTCCTCTGACCTCCGAGGAACTTGTCTGTTCCTCTTGGTCTTTGGAGGTGCCTCTCCTTCTGTCCCTACAAGACAGATCTGGTCTGAAGACCCCTCGGCAGTGGTTTGTCAGCCCGGGATTTGGCAAGAGCCTGCTATTCCCCAACTGTCTCGCCGTGATGCTTCTGGTCGCATCCACAACTGAACTTTCTTGTTGTTGTTGTTTTTGAAGATGTTTGCTTCTCATCCAAGAAGCTTCTTCAACTCTGACAGGATAGTGGAGACTGGAAGGATTTATATTCCTTGCAGAAAGCTGGTTATCTGCATCCTTTTAGAAGGTCATTGAAGCACTTGGAGGTTTATCAGTATCTTCAGGGTCACCTGAGTAGTGCTCCTGTTTCCTGTAGTCAGCAATTTTTTCTCTGGAAATCCATTCCTACTCCCATACCATTCAAAGGTTGTTCATCCCAAATTGTATAGCTAAAAGTCTGTAGAGATTCTCAGTCATCCAGATCATGGTTGTCCCAAAGGTGCTTTTTCAGGAGGCAACTGGACTTTCTTGTTTTTTGTTTTGAAAAGGAACTCATAAACAATACTGTTACAACACCTCTGTCAAACTGGGGCTGGATTCTAACACCATATTAACCATTTGCTTTGTCTCTTAGTTTGCTGTTGTGGACTAAGCTTTGATGTTTAGAAACTAAATTCATGGCTGAATGCATTATGAGGACACAAACTACTTTGTAGCACAAAGTATGGGTAGAAAAACATTCGCATGATTGTATATTGTGAATTTGCATGATTGTGTATGCATTATCATGAGCCATAAATAAGCCTTTTGTCCATGTATGCCTTATGATGAGGTAAAAAGTAAAACCAGATTCAGATTCAGCTAGTTTCCCATTCTGTCTACAACAGAGAAGGATGTAACCGTTTTTTTTCAGATGTAGTGTGTAAATTAGTAAATTGAGATAGGAAACTATGGCTAATTAGAGTTTTCCTGGGTTGCTTGCTTCAATCCCACCCCCATCTCCTAGGCAGGAATGAAGGGGCTGCACAGCAGGCCAAATATATGTGCATATGTCTTAACTTAAGGTATACTTTTTGCAATCCTCCTTTTAAAGCTCAAATAAATGGAAGACAATCACCAGCGGCTCTTCTACAGGAAAGATACTTAAGTACAGGTCCTCATTATATAGTCACATTAAAAACAAACTCAATAAAAGGCTATACTGAAACTGAACTTCAGCTTTTGATTAAATAATGACAAGTAATGGTCATAGTAAGTTTTTACTATGAACTGGGCCATCCACTGTTATAATGTTATATTTTAAGAGGCTCCACAATGTTTGGTGCAGCTTTTGAGCACATGGAACGTATACATTCCCATTTTGTAGAGATGAGGGGCCATAGGGAGATTGTGAGCAGCACACTGCCATGCCTCAGATGCCTACGTGCCTCACATGCCTGCATTATCTCATTCTGACCTACATTATTTTGTCTTGTCTCACCACCAGGATGTTGCAGAACACTGCCCCTGGTTGGTATGTTCTTAAGGGGGGGGGGCAAGGGGAATCTACCAATAAAAACGCTGTTGCTTCTTTGCCTTTTGCTGCTTGGAAAATCTGTATAAAAAGCAATAAAAGACTGCACAGGCAGTCAGACATCTTGGCACCCTGCAAATGACTGGACATTGATGTATACATCTGGCGCCCAAACAGGGACATCCCCCCCCCCCCCCGCCCTGTGGGAAGCAAAAGCCAACATACTTATCATCGTCTGGAATAGACCCCTGGTGCACCTTTCATCCTCTGGGATCCCTCAGTGGTAAGTATTGGTTGCAGTCTATCTCAACACCAGCAAACACATTGCAGGAACTCTGATTCCTGTTGCACAAGTCTGGCGTGACGGCGCCTGAGGCTGACATAAGGAAGCTGGTGGAAGAGATAGGGAAACATTGTCCCTGGTATCCAGAACAGGGGATGCTCCATTCACAAGATTGGACAAAGATAGGGCATACTTTACATCTTGAACCCCGGGCTCCAGTATAAATACTACATCGATGGTATCAATGCTGTCAAGCAGTGGAAAAATTTGGCTCCGATGCTTCGGCAGGGCAACAATTGACCACAAGCCTCCTGCCTGATTATAATCAAGTGAAAATTGTCACTCCGAAACCATCTCCAATTGAACCATCAGCTCCTCCTAAAGGGGCTCATTCTATTGCATCTCCACGGCCACTATACACCCTCATAAGGCAGGTTTTAGAGGAACAATTAGAGGGGGGGGGGGATATAGAAGAAATTGCTGATATGCTTTCTGTTTGTCCAGTATATGTTACAGGACAAGTAGATCAGAATGGGGCTCAAGTAGTGGAATATCACCCTCTGTTGTATTCAATTTTAACAGAACTTAGAAAAGGAATTAGAGACATGGGGTTGTGAAGTACCTATATGCAGGGCATGTTTGAAGCCACTATGAGAAATCATATCCTAATACCTGAAGATTGGAAAACTACCTTTTGCATGTTGCTTACTCCAGTGCAATATGTAGTTTGGGATAGTGAATTTAAACACCAATGTGCCATGTATGCTTTCCACTCGGGGGGGGGGGGGCATTCATTCCTGATCAATTGTATGGGTCTGGACCCTTTGCCCCAGTTGATGCCCAGATTGTTTTACCGGCTGCCACTTTACAAGTTTCTTTTGAATGCGCTTATCGAGTCTTTGGAAAAGTGCCCGTTTCTGGCAAACCTCAACAAGCCTTCTCTAATATCAGGCAGAAGGCTACTGAGTCATATCCTGATTTTATTAACAGATTGCAGGATGCTTTATGGCGACAGATAGACAATCCGGAAGCTCAACAAGAGCTGCTAATAAGGCTGGCAAAAGACAATGCCACTTCTGAGTGCTGAAGGGCAATTGTTGGTCTGGGAAAAAATCCTGATTTGGAAGATATGATTAAAGCATGTCAAGATATAAGAACATCCTCTTACCAAACCAATTTGATAGTGGCAGCTTTATCACAAGGCAGCAAGCCTCAAGGAAAGTGTTACAATTGTGGCAAACCTGATCATTTTAAAAGGGAATGTCAAAATCCAGGGGGGGTATGTCTGCAACATCTCGCGCCCCCCCTTCCACCAGGGATCAAAACCAAAAACAAAATGCCCAAAGTGTCAGAAGGGTTAACATGGGCAAGTGAGTGTCAGTCAGGAAACAATCGACCAGGCCGGTCTCTGGCCCCAATCCAAACAGAAACAACAAACCAACAATAGAAAATATTCCTGCAGCTACAAAAGGTAGTACCAGAACTGATTTGATACTGCAGGAGGAAGTGGATTTTAAATTTCCTGGGGAGGTTCAGGTGATTCCATCCCAATTATCAGGCCCCCTAACAAAAAATTATGTAGGGCTTGTCCTTCCGCAGTCAAACATGGGTAAAAAATGTATTTTTGTCATTCCTGGAGTGATAGATTCGGATTACACTGGGATTATTTACATTCAATTGTGGACCAATTTGCCCCAGTTTTTACCCATTTATATTAGCCCTGCTCAACTCCTGCTTTTGCCTTATTTTGTCCCAGCAGGGGAGAGCAAAAGGAGAGAGGGGAAAGAGGCTTTGGTTCTACTAACCTGGCCACTTGCATCATAGCTGCCATCACTACCCCGATCACATTCCAACGGCCCTGTCAGATCATTGTGTTGCAGGGTAAGCCCTTTGAGGGAATTTTGGATACTGGAGCAGATGTTTCAGTGATCTCTGCCAAGCAGTGGCCTGCTGCCTGGCCAACTGAGCCCTGCCCAAGTGTGTAGGGTGTGGGGGGTTGTCAAAGTGCACATCAAAGTGCACAATTTCTTTCAGCCCACTTGCCTAATTCAGATTTGGTCATTCAGGTCCACCCCTTTATATTAGATATTCATGTCAGCCTTTGGGGGCATGACCTGCTCAGTAAATTGGGGGCCACCCTCACTTTGGAGGACTGAGACTACTGCCCTCCCGTTGACTTGGATGGTTAAACAGCTGGTGTGGATTGATCAATGGCCCATGTCACATGACAAATTGATGGCTCTCCACCAGTTAGTAAAAGATCAGCTGCTTGCTGGTCATGTTGTGCCACCCACTAGTCCATGGAATACCTCTGTGTTTGTGAGTGGCAAGTGGAATTTCTTGCATGATCTTTGAGTCCTGAATGCATGTATTCAACCTATGGGTCCCTTGCAGTGCGGGACACCCAATCCTAATTTGATTCCCCAAGATCATGAGGTGATGGTAATTGACTTAAAGGATTGTTTCTTTTCCATTCCTTTATGCCTCTCTGATCAGGAAAAGTTTGCATTTACGGTGCCTGCAGTGATCCATTCAGAACCTAATAAACGTTATCACTGGATGGTTTTACCACAGGGAATGTTGAATAGTTCCACATTATGTCAACTTTATGTTGCTGCAACATTAGCCCCTTTTTGCAAACATCATCCATTGGTTTTGGTATATCATTATATGGATGACATTTTAATTGGAGCCCCAAAAATACAATCTAACTGGCTTTCCGAAATACAAAATGATTTATGTGACTATGGATTGCAAATTTCCCCGGAAAAAATATAGTTGCATTCTCCTTATCTTTATTTAGGACATAAAATGTTGCAATCTTATTCTGCTCCGGCTTTTCCTCACTTGAGCTTACCCAAAGTTATTTCCTTGGTTAATTTGCAACAATTGCTGGGCACCATCAATTGGGTTCGCCCATATTTTTCCCTGTCTACACATTTACTTAGTCCATTATTTGATTTATTGACCAAAGGAAAACAGCCTGGAGACCTCATTATAGTTCCGCCTGCAACACTCGCTACAGTTGAGCAACTTAATGACATCTTGAGTACTCAGTTTGTGGACCGAATTCCTCATAAAGATTGTCAGTTAGCTCTTTTAATATTCCCTACTAGTAAGCTGTCCACGGGAGTATTGGCTGTTTTAGAAGCGCAAAAGGTATATTGTATTGAATAGCTTTATTTGCCCCATACACCATCCCAAAATATTTTGCCATTTATCCAAGCCATTGCTGAAATTATAACCTTGGGGCGCACTCAGGCTTGTCGTAGAAATGAGACCGATTTAATGAATATTGTTCTTCCTATCCTGAAATCTGATTTTCACTTTTATTTTCAGAATAACTTCAGTGTGCTCTAACTGATTATGTGGGTTGTATTGCATATCATTTGCCTAAAGATCCTCAGCTTACTTGTTTAATGACTTCCTTCTTTCCTGTCCTCCCACTGCTTTCTCCCTCTCCATTATCGCAAGCTCTTACTGTTTTTTCTGATGGAGGACGAACGAGAGGAGTGATTGCTTACAAGGATCCTCATGATGATACCTGGAAAGTGTCCTACACTACAGTGCAATCCTCGCTGCAATGTTCAGAATTGTCTGCTGCTATCTTAGCTTTCCACACTTTTTCCCAACAGGCATTTTAATTTGATCTCTGATTCTCAGTATGTGTGTCAACTTATTTTTAATCTTCCAGGTGCTTATATCACGCCCAGGATTGACCCCAATCATATGGCCCTATTTCTCACTTTGCAGCAACTGCTACAAGACTGGAAACATTGTACTTTGTCTCTCACATATGCAGTCACTCGTCCCTTCCTGGCCCTCTTTCTGAAGGCAATAGTCACACTGATGCTGCTGTTCATGTTTTACCCACTTTGTTCACAGATCCTTTTTTTAGTCATTCTTTTTTCCATTAGGGGGCTTGCACAAGCTTGCCATATCCCACTTGATCAAGCCAAGCAAATTGTTTCATCCTGTCCCCAATGTTCTGGGGCGTCCTCCTCAGGGGACACAGGAGTTAATCCCCGTGGTTTTACCTCTAATCAACTATGGCAAATGGATGTTACCCATGTTCCCTCTTTGTCTCCCTAGAAATATATTCATTTATCTATTGATACCTATTCCACAGCGCTTTGGGCTACGCCTCAACGAGGGGAAACAGCTAATCATGTTATTTCTCATCTTTTTTCAGCCATTATGGCTTTGGGCAAGCCCTCTTCTTTAAAAACAGATAATGGGCCTGCCTATTCTTCACAGGCTTTTTTGCAATTTTGTACAACCTGAAATATTGTTCTTACTCATGGTTTTCCATATAATTCAACAGGTCATGCCATTGTGGAATGTACTAATTCGTCCTTTCAGGACTGCCTTCACAAACAAATAAAAAGGAGGGCTCCCGAGTACCCAATTTGTCATGGGTAACACAACAGGTTACAAAAGTATTATTTACCTTAAACCAATTGAATGTTTCAATTCACAATTCAACTGCCTATCAGAGACACTTTCAACAGAAAACAAGCTTGCCTCCCCCTCTAGTATATATTGGTCATTACCAGACAAAACATGGTTAGGGCCGGTCCCTCTGATTACTTGGGGGCGAGGCTATGCTGCTGTGCTTCCTCCTACATGACCTTTGTGGATTTCAGCGCATTGTGTTCACCCAGCCAAGGATGTTGTGGCACCAACCCCTGAATCTGGTCCCAGAGATGGCAAAGGTGACTCTACAGACGGCGCAGTGACCAATCAGATCCTGTCATGCCAGTTGTCCAGTGACATGGGGAGATGTGAAGAATTTGACCACCGAAGCGTAGGCAGTGCTGCAGCAGCAACAAGTAGAAGAAACCCCCGAGAATTTGTGCACTGCTATTTTTGCGGGTTTAATTGCAAATTTCTTAGCCATAATTTGTTTGTGCTTGATTGTTAATAGCTGTACTTTGGCAACAGCAGCTGTCATGCCATCCAAACCTTTGCTGGAACAACGAATGAAACAAAACATGGGTGCGGCTCGCAAACATCACAGAAATTACTGCTGTTTGCTCTGCAGGAGGTTTCTGTCCTCCCTGAGCTCGCCTTAGGATCAGGTTTATGCCTTGTATAAGCAACTGCAGGGATTTTCCTTTCCTGATTATGACCCTTGTACTAACTCCTCGTATGACGATGCCTTTTCTAACAAAACAAAACAGAGTGAGATGTAGAGATGAGGGGCCATAGGGAGGTTGTGAACAGCACATTTCCACGCCTCAGATGTCTACGTGCCTCACATGCCTGCATTATCTCATTCTGGCCTACATTATTTTGTCTTGTCTCACCACCAGGATGTTGCAGAACACTGTCCCTGGTTGGTGCCCCTGGTTGGTATGTTCTTAAGGGAGGCGAGGGGAATCTACCAATAAAAACGCTGTTGCTTCTTTGCCTTTTGCTGCTGGGAAAATCTGTATAAAAAGTAATAAAAGACTGCACAGTCAGTCAGATATCTTGGCACCCTGCAAATGACCGGACATTGATTTATACACATTTTACAAGCTGTCCAGCCTTTGTCAGTTGTCCCACAGTCAACCAGTATCTATATTTCAAACAATGAGCATGGAATTAGGTTGAATTTACATTGTATAGGATTCACAAGTAAATGCAAAGAATATTAAATGAATTCATCAGAGCTAATATGCATTTAATAAATTTCTCCCTTTGTTACTAAGTATTATAATGGAATCATTTAATAGGGTTTTATAACTTGGTCCAAAGACTGGAGTGGAGGAGGCAGATTTCTGGGAATCCTGTGGCTCAAGTTGTTCTTCTATTGGAGAAGACTTCTGGTTCCAGATGGCGACGAACGCTGCCTGGGTGAGCTCTTGCCCCAGCGTCTGAACCCCACCACTTGGAGGCCCTTTGGGGCCGGGTGCCCTGGCTTTGGGGTATCCGCCATTAAGGGCAGCTCACCAGGGGTCCCCTGCCTCAATTCCAGGGGCTGGGCGGCCAATGCTGGCGTGCCCGAGGCTCCGGCGAGTGGGGGCGGCGCGCGGTGGCCATTCTCAAGGCCGCTGACTGCACCATTGCGCCTGTAGGATCCAGTGTATATTGAAATTAAGGCAGCAGGTAAAGAGGCGATCGGAAGAGGAAGGGATGCAGGCTGGAGAATAAGCAGAAAAGGAGAGACCTTGATTGGCGAAGCGACGAGGCATCCTGCGAGTGAGAGGGGGGGCAAAGTTTTTCTCCCCCCCTTGTAGCTGAGAAGGGTGCCATGGCTGAGAGGAAAGAGGAGGAAAAAAGAAGGAGACCTCTTACCTCGTTGATTTTTTGTGGAGAATGGTGGAGGCGGCATTCGAGAAGGGAGGCTGGAGGCCTCTCTCTTTGCCGGAGAGTTATGTCGGGGCCTGATTTCCTGCTTCTTTGTACACAATTGATGACATCTACGAGCCGGACTCGTTGCTTCTGTGAGCGCCCACTGGTGGATTGTGAGGAAACAGTGCTGACTTTTAAGAAAATCTTTTCTTCTCTGGATGCTTGTGCCTACCTGAGGACCTCTCATTCTTTATCACTGCAAGATGGCAAAAGGACAAAGACCAGCTGCAGGTGACATGGAAAAAATTCTGGAGAAATTGGCAAAATTGGATGAAAAACTTGTGAAACTTGATAAACTTGATAAACTTGCTGACCTGCAAAAAGGGCAACTGGAAATAAAATCTGAAATTGTAGTTATGAAAAAAGATTTAACTGCTGTTCAACAGGTGGCAGAGGAGAATAAGAAAAAGGTGGGAGGTTTGGAGGGGGAGGTGCGGGCAATCCAGAAGAGGGAAGAAATGAGAGGAAATGTAATCTTAACTTCGCAGCTGGATAGAATGTCTTATTTTCTTAGGTTTCAAAATGTGGAAGAGGTGGACCAGGAAGATCTGCGAGAAGTGATGGCTAAATTGTTGGGCGAATTTACTGAAAGAGGTTTGGACTTTATGAGATGGGATATGGATCTAGTTTATAGAGTAAACTCACAATATGCAATTTTACCCAGTGTCCCAAGAGAGGTCCACATTAAATTCGTGAGAAGGGAAACGAGAGATGAAATACTGAGAAATCAAAGATCGGGGGCGCTGATATACAGGGGCAAGGAGGTCACCATTCTGAAGCAGATCCCTAGACAGGTACGAGAATTAAGAAGAAATTATTATTTTTTATCAAATAAACTGTACCTTAAGGGAATTGGCTTCAGGTGGTTGATGCGGAAGGTTTGATGATTTTCTGGGAGGGCAGTAGGAAGAAAATTAATAGTGTGGCAGAGGCTAAGGTCTATTTGGAGCAACATAAGACCCTCCTAGAGGGGGAAGATACAGGAACCGAGGAAGGGGAGGTACCAGATGATCAAGGAACAGGGGCGGGCAGGGCTGTGGTGGTCCGGGAGGAGGGGGGTGCTAAGGCCAGGACCTTGAGACCTAGAATTAAGAAATGACGAAGTGGGAGGAATCTATTATCTTGTGCCTTTTATGACATCTCTTATTTTTGTAAACTTTAATATTACTCTGGATACCGAACTGATATTTTTGTATAAATCTGATTGTTAAATTTGAAATTTTAACAAGGGAAGATCTGCTGTATGTGAAAAAAAGAAAAAAAAATATAATATCTTTGTAAAAGGATAGCGAAAATTCCACATATTGTAAGCGATAATATTGTTTATTTTTAACCAATAAATTTTTTTTATAATAGAAAAAAGTTGTTCTTCTATTGTATGGGGCAGCAATGAAAAGAGTTTGATTTTTTCTTTATTTTTTAAAAAAAGCTATATTAAGTCTGGGAGTTTACATTATGTATATTTTGCTTCAACCTGGAAAGAGTCTGGAGAACAAAACAGAATTTGGGGACCAGATGCATCTCCAGGAACAATCTAGGAACTCAGATGGCTTTTTGTCTTTTTTAATTCCAATGATCTGTTCCTGGGAAGAGAACATGAATTTACAAGTTTTGTCAAACTTCAACAGCTATTAATGCAGAATATGGAAGAAACTCCTGCTAAATGCAGACCAACAAGCCAGATTAATTTTTGCCTCAATCACTCCCTAGCCATGCCTATGATCATATTATAGAAACTTGAATTAAGTGTCTGATCTCAGCTCAGTTCCAGGAACTTGGATTGGACTTTAGTGTAGGAACAACCACAAAATCATAAAACCTGAGCTCTGCACGTTCAAATGTGCCCACATATATCTTAGATTTACTACTTCTTCAATCATCCCTTATGCAACTGTGGGAGTTTGAAGCAGTACTTATACTGAATGTGGAAGTAGCACTGGCCCACCAGAAATTGTTCATCTTCAAACTAGCATCAATTCCATCTAGGACAGGGGTTGGCAACCTTAAATACTCAAAAAGCCACAAAGGTCCTAACTGGAAGCTCCCCATTCAATTCTGGAGCCCATCGGAGGTCTGGTTCCCCCACCATAGAGTCTCCTCCTAGCACAGCATCCTTTTTCCTCTACCTGTCCTAACCGAAAGCCGTATCAATTGTGGAGCCCACTGGCAACTGGGAGCCATAGCAGAAGGATGAAAGAACCACATGTGGCTCCGGAGCCGCAGGTTGCTGACCCTGATCTAGGAGAATAAATAGCCATTTCTACATTTTTTTTAACAAGCTCATGTTTGTTAATGCAGTTTGTGGCAAGGATGACTTATCAGAGACAAATATAGGACATTTTCATTAAAGCTTCCAGCAGCTGTTCAAATCAAATGAGAATATAAGTATTGCCACCCACCCACTCAAAGTTATCATGTATCCAAAAGAACGAATCATTGCAGTTCTTATTCTTGTAGTAGGATACTATGGATAAAGTGAACTCCCCTTCTCTCCCATTTTTTACACCCCCAATTCAGATAAAAATAATTTGGAGTAAACAAAACATTCTGCCAGGAAGATGCCAGGAAATGTTATGACATTAAATTTGAACTAGTCATTGTGGCTTTTAAAATTATTTTATTTATTCTTGTTATTATTAGTAAAGAAAAAAAACAGTATGGATAACACAAAGCGATTTATTACTTCTCACACTTTTTGTTTGCTAATTCATGTTCTGGATCTTGTAAGATGTTGCCTAACAATTTATTCTTATGATATAGAAATCACTTCAATACATTTAAACAGTTGCAGTCCAACAGAACAAATGGGCAGCAAATAAGAGAAGGTTGCTATTTATTAGCTAGTCAACAAATGATGGACAAAATATCTGAAGTGTTATTGGCCTCTCCTTTGTTCCCAGGAAAAATTGTTCCTGGTACACAAAGAAAATAAGCAGATTCACAATACTACCTCCTATACTACACATTTTATCCACAAGTTACTAATGGAAACCTGAAATGTAAGCCTAAGTGATAGATCATGCTCAAGTCCAGTTGCCATAGAAACATCTGCATCCTACATCTTGAAACTCAGTTGAAAATGCACAGTTCTTTTTCTTCTATTACAAGTTAATGTTTTTTTTCTTTGCAGTAAAAATGGATGAACAGAGAGATAATTGAATGGGAACAAAACGTTCTGGTTAGAGGTTGTTGCACATTTTGAGAAAGATTAAAATTCAAATCCACATTTATCTATCAGAATCTGAACACATAATTAATATTTTGTGGAAAATGTCTAAAGGTATAAGAGAATAAATGCTATGGTTAAAAATAAGAAACTACATCCAGAGGAGATTATATTAAAGAGCCATATTCTAAAGTTATGCCAACTTTAACATATGAGGATATTTGTTATTATGCAACTTCTTACAGGGCAGAGCGCACAACTAAAGTTCAGTGATTCATTGAAACACAGTTGCACCCAAATTATTTTAATCTTGTATTCACAAAAAAGATCATATTTTAATATTTTACTGTGCAGTGATTATAATTGTTTTTAATTGGATTTATCCCTAACTGAGATGAAGTTGCTTGTTTGTTTATTTATTTGCAACATCTATAGTTTTATCATTTGGTAGTAAAGAATATTATTTATTATTTTATTTTTTTAAATTTGATTTATATGCCGCCCTTCTCCGGAGATTCAGGGCGGCTTACAATTAAAAGCACCCCTATTAAAGAAGGTTTAAATTGAAATTCTGAACAGATGTTAACTCCAAGTAAACTCTGTTGAATTCAGTGGGAGTTATTTCTGAGGAGTCATCATAAGGAGCAAGGTATTAACTGTTCTTTTTAAGTCCCTCTTGCTGTTATATACAATAGCTCTGCTGGATTAGGCCAACCACCGCTCATTTTTGTTCAGCATTTTATTTTTCACAGTAGCCAACAAGATGCTTTTGAGATACTCAGGAATAGGAGATGGAGACATAACCCTCACATTGTTTTTCTTTTGCAACTGGTATGCTAAAATTCAAATTGTAAATAGCTTGGGGCAGGGATTAATGATGCCTGCATGCTTTGTAAAGTACTATACAAAGATAATTAGCATTAGCTTGAGACATTTTGCTGCCTGAAGAGAGGTTCAAATGGTGCCTCTCCAGACGGCTAATACTTTTTAAAGTTTCCTGCATCACCCACACACACTTCTGTTTTTCCCTGATCCCATCTAACCAGATTGCATTGTTGAATTAGTCCCAGCATTGATATTGCTACCTAAATAAAGCTCATCTCTCTCTATACACCAGTCTGACTCTGCATTTGAATCTCCTTCTCCTTCTCCTTCTCCTTCTCCTTCTCCTTCTCCTTCTCCTTCTCCTTCTCCTCCTCCTCCTCCTCCCTCTTCCTCTTCTTCTTTATTCATTAAACATGAAACTCAGTCAACTGAACATTCAAAAATGCATCACAAATACTATTGACTGGTGCTAATGGTTGATATGGGTTGCTCCCAGCGTCCCATGTATCAACCAAGTAACTTCTTAAAATATATGATGATCTGAGTAGCACAGTGTGGAGGTGAGTGTTATCTCAGTGGCTGGCAGACCACGCTGTGTAAACAAGCACTTCCGCAGAGTCTTAATCTCATGAGGAATGCAAAGGCAGGATATCTGGTGGAAACCTTATCTCAAGCATGCAAACCCAGGCGCATAGCATTGTGTGACACAGGAAGAGCACGAGAGAAAAACGAGGTGTTCACGTGAAAATCATGAGCCTTCTGTAACCAATCAGTACAAGTAAACGATGATTAATGTTTTGCCATGGTAGCTGTAAAATGACAATAAAAGGGAGCCTCTTGGATGGAGTCAGGGTGCCTTCCCCAAGGTGCCTTCCCACCAAAGGGCCTTCCCGTGAATCATCATCCTGCCTACGCGTCTTTCTTCATCGAAACAACATCTGGTGACCCCGACGTGATAGACGTGATACCTCCTATGCTCATTCAGCCGGACGAGCCCAGGTACCTCAGCGAACTTCGCTCCCAAAAATTTCGTGAGTATGGGGGGGG
>WNWU01000293.1:13382-41394 GCA_012654045.1 Ptyas mucosa
TATATCTATATCTATATCTATATCTATATCTATATCTATATCTATATCTATATCTATATCTATATCTATATCTATCTATCTATCTATGTTTGTTTTCGTAGATCATTTTCATGGGTAGAGGTATGCAAGTCTTGGCATATTCGGGTCTTTTCCCGTGTAAGATCAATCTTGCACGGCAGCCAGGAAACACTCTGCTGCCCATTGGGAGACTAAGGAGACTAAGATAGATCTATTTCTCCAAGGGGGCTTCCACGACCCTCTAAAACAGAGGTCTTCAAACTTGGCCGCTTTAAGACTTGTGGACTTCAACTCCCAGAATTCTCCAGCCAGCTATGCTGGCTGGAGAATTCTGGAAGTTGAAGTCCACAGGTCTTAAAGCGGCCAAGTTTAAAGACCTCTGCTCTAAAAGGATGCAAATGACCAGCTGTCTGCAAGGAATATCAATCCTTCCATTCCTCACCATCCAGTCAGAGCTGAAGAAGCTTCTGGGAGAAGAAGGGAAACGTCTTCAAAAATGAAAAAAAGGAGTCGATAAGAGTTGAAATTCTAAAACGGGCAAGAGATGAGGGATAGATACGGAATACTTCTTCATACGGTGGCTGTTTCATGAAGGGTTGAGCAAATAGAGGTAGAAAGTAGAAATTGGGGAAAGAGTATTATGTATACGGATACGTAATAGAATATATTACAATTACCATGCGTACATTAAATTATGTATACCTCAATAGTATTATTATTGTTGTTATTAGTATTGTGTATAAAATACATCGACCCAGACAATACACTGTTCACTAAGAATGAATAGAATGGAAAAATAGAACAGAATAGAATTCTTTATTGGCCAAGTGTGATTGGACACACAAAGAATTTGTCTTGGTGCATACGCTCTCAGTGAACATAAAAAGACAAGATACATTAAGCACTTATGGATGATAAAGAAAAAACTTTAGATAGATAGATAGATAGACAGACAGACTGACTGACAAACCGATATAGATAGATAGATAGATAGATAGACAGACAGACAGACAGACTGACAGACAGACTGACAGACCGACAGACCGAGATAGATAGATAGATAGATAGATAGATAGGAAGGAAGGAAGGAAGGAAGGAAGGAAGGAAGGAAGGAAGGAAGGAAGGAAGGAAGAAAGCCTGACTAGGTGGCTCAGTGGCTAAGACACTGAGCTTGTCAGGTTCGAATCCCTAGTACAGGTCTCCTGCATGACCAGAGGGTTGGACTAAATGAGCTCTAAGGCCCCTTCCAACTCTTGTTACTGTTGAAAGAAAGAAAGAAAGAAAGAAAGAAAGAAAGAAAGAAAGAAAGAAAGAAAGAAAGAAAGAAAGAAAGCCTAGTTGCTTTTTAAAAAAGCACCTTGGAGTGGGGGTCTCCTTGCAGTCTTCCTCGCCAGGAAAGAGCCCCACGCAGAGAGTCCGTCCACTCCCACCCACCCAAGCCAAGACCGGTTGGGGAAGTGGAGTCGACAGACACCGTCGAGGCTGAGCCGGCAGATAAGAATCCCGAGGCTGAAAGGGAGCGTGGGAACCCGAGGGGGCGTGGCTCGGCGGGTGGTGTTGCCCATGCCGTCCAATCCCAGGTTGGTGGGGGGCGGGCCCCCCCCCCTCGGGTTAAAAAAAAAAAAAAGCCGCTTCTTCTCACTCACTCACTCTCTCTCTCTCCATTCATTCATTCCTTTGCCGGGGCGCGCTGGCCATGGTTTCCTTTGCGCGCTTGGCGCTGCTGATCCTGGGCTTGGCGCTGCCTTGCGCCCGCGGCTCCTGGACCCAAGCCAACACGGCCTGCCCCACCAGGGCCACCGGGGGCCGCTCCCGGCTCCTGAGCTTCCTCTGGCTGCGCCCCGACGGCTCCCCCTCCACGGTCCTGGTCCAGAGCCTTTGGGATCCGCGCAGCGGGAGGCTGCTGGAGTGCGCCCTGAGGACCGAGCCCGACTTAACCCGCCGCTACCTGGAGCTCTGCGCCCCTGGAGAGCTCCGCGATCCTTTGGTCCGCGTTTCCTGGGGGCCTGGGCTGCGCAGAGAGCTGGACGTTTTGGATGCGCGCAAGGGAACCTGCAAAGGAGCCCCGGCCAGCCTCGGAGCTGCAGAGGGAAAAAGGGAAGGGCAGGCGAGGCCGCGGAGCAGGCGAGGCTTAACGCTGCCCGGCACGCTTTGGTGCGGAGCCGGGCACACGGCTGAGCAGCCCTCGGAGCTGGGTAAGGGAGAAGGGAAGGGAAGGGTCGGTGGGGCGCGCGATCCTCGGCGGGTGTTGCAAGTGCCAAGGGAAGGAAACAGTCCCACTCCGCCCCAAATCCTCCCTCCCAGTTCTTTGACCCTTTAAATAAAATTTTGAATGAATTTTTTAATGAATTTTAAAATATTTAATAAATTTAAATAAAAATCCGGGTGTTTTGCTAACTCTTTTTGCGGAAAAGAAGAGAGAGAGAGAGAGAGAGAGAGGGAGGGAGGGGGGGGGGGGGGGGGGGAGGGAGAGAGAGAGAGAGAGAGAGAGAGACCTGGTGGCGCAGTGGACTAATTCACTGTTATTAAGATCAGCTGCCTGCAATTACTGCGAGTTCAAATCCCACCAGGCTCAAGGTTGACTCAGCCTTCCATCCTTTCTAAGGTGGGTAAAATGAGGACCCGGATTGTGGGGGCAATAAGCTGACTTTGTATAAATATACAAAAGTAGGAAGGCTATTGCTTAACGCACTGTAAGCCGCCCTGAGTCTCCGGAGAACGGCGGCGTATAAATCAAATTAAAAAAAAAAGAGAGGAAAAAAAAAACCAACCCAGGCGAGACATTGGTATGAGTCAGCAGACGGTCGGTGGAACTCCTTGCCACTAGAGCTAGGTGCTGCAGTGGGAATTCGGTGGGTGGTTTTGAGAAGTAGTTTGGCTTTAAAGAGAGAAATGAATCTTCCTTTGGTGGAGGGAGGCTTTTCTCTGAGGTTGGTTGCCAGGCGGGGCGAGAGGATGCAAGAACTCCACTTCTGATGAGAAGCTTCTAGAGGGTTTCTTGGATGGACGAGGGAGGAGACGGTCAACCACTCCCGCTGAATCAATAGGCCGACATCCTAGAAACTAGTTTTGTTCAGCTTGCGTTTAGTTACAAATAACTCCCCCTCTTCTTTACGGCAGCCCCTCAAATCCTGGAATGCTGCTATGATGTCCCCCCTAGTCCTTCTTTTCTCTAGACTGGCCATACCCGATTCCTGCAACCGTTCTTCATACGTTTTAGTGGGGGACCAAAACTGGATGCGGTATTCCGGGCGTGGCCTTACCCTTTTTGCATCTTTTGTGAGACGTCTTGCCTCGTTTGGGAAAAGCACAGCGCCACTCTCATCATTCTGGAGATGCAGCCGCTGATGTCCCCATCCTCGAAGCCCAACCCTGCATCGGGGTTTCCTGCCTGAGCAGGGGGTTGGACTAGAAGACCTCCAAGGTCCCTTCCGACTCTTATCATTCTCTTATTCTCTAGCCTTGTTCAGAGACGGCTCCGGGTGAAATGCCCAGTGGCCCGTTTTTCGTCTAATCCCGCTTCCTTCTTTTTGCAGGGGTTTTCCAGGGCCCGGATGTGTGTTGTCGTGAGCACGACAACTGCGACGCCCACATCTCTGCTCTAGGGTTCAAGTACGGCATGCGTAACTATCGGCTTCACACCATTTCTCACTGCAGCTGCGATAACAGGTGAGCACAGGCTCCTGCGACGGTTGGGGTTTGATCTAGCCTTGTCCCATCTGGCACCTTCCCGATCTGTCGAACTCGCAGTGCCATCGTTGTCCCAAATGTGCTTCCCACCCCCCCACCCCCAAGAGGCAATTGGACTTTCTGGTTTTTTCTTTGAAGACGTTTTGCTTCTCATCCAAAAAGCTTCTTCAGTTCTGGCCAGATGGTGGGGAAATGGAAGGATTGATTCTCCTTGCAGACAGCTGGACGTTTGCATCCTTTTCAGAGAGGCGTTGAGGCTACTCGGAGATTTATCTGTGTCCTGAGTGGTGCCGATGGTTTCTGTAGTCTGCCATTTTTCTGGAAATCCGTTCACCCTCCCACACCATTCCAAGGGTCTTCATCCCAAATTGTATAACTAAAAGTCTATGGAGATTCTCCGTCCTTCAGGTCATGGTTAAGAGTCTGGTGGCGCAGGGGACTAAGTGCTGTTAAAGTAGCACTTAGTTGCCAGCTGCCTGCAATTACTGCGAGTTCAAATCTCACCAGGCCACTTGGAGAGGTTTTATCTGTGTCCTCAGGGTCACCTGAGTAGTGCAAATAGTTCCTGTAGTCTGCCATTTTTTCTCTAGAAATCCATTACTACTCCCACCCCTTTCAAAAGGTCTGCTGGTTTGAAAGAGGGGTCAAAGGGGCCATCTATGCCCTCTCTCAACTGGGGGGGGGGAGGGATACAGCATCATCCACCTCCAGTCTACAACACGGTCCTTTCAGCCGTTCCAAGAAGGCTCCCCAAACATTTACGCCACTCAGGTGACCGTGAGGACACAGAGAAACCTCCAAGTAGCCTCAAGGACTCTCTAAAAGGATGCAGACGACCAGCTGCCTGCAAGGAAGATAAATCCTTCCGTTCCCCACCATCCAGTCAGAGCTGAAGAGGCGAAAAGTCTTCAAAAGAAAAACCAGAAAGACCAAAAAGAACCTTGGTGGAGCAGCAGACTAAAGTGCTGTTAAAGTAGCACTTAGCTGCCAGCTGCCTGCAATTACTGCGAGTTCAAATCTCGCCAGGCTCAAGGTTGACTCAGCCTTCCATCCTTCCGAGGGAGGTAAAATGAGGACCCGGATTGTGGGGGCAATAAGCGGACTTTGTATAAAAAAGAACACCGAAAGCCCTACTAAGCAGGGATATACAAAAGTATGAAGGCTATTGCTTAATGCATTGTAAGCCACCCTGAGTCTCCGGAGAAGGACGGCATATAAATCGAATCAATCAATCAATCAATCAATCAATCAATCGCCTGTTGAAAAAACAGCACCTTTGGGACAAGTATGACCCGGAGGACTGAGAATCTCTGCAGACTTTCACCTTCCCATCCCTCTCTCACATTGTTGAGTCCTGCTGGTGGGGGGATGCTGGGAGGTGTAGTCCAAAGTACCCGGAGACTGGCAGATGGGAAATGCCAGCCCTTCAAGCGGGAACTGTCGAACAAAATGTTCTTCCTTCTGGCTCTCTGCAGGTTCAGAGATTGCTTGAAGAACCTCAACGATACCATCTCCAATTTCATCGGGACAAGTTTCTTCAACCTGTTCGAAGTCCCATGTTTCGACCTGAAAGAGAGTGAGGACTGCCTCGAATGGCACTGGTGGGGCGGGTGAGTAAGCCAGACGGGTGAGGAAAGGAACTGAGAAAAGAGACTCCTTGACTTATGACCTCCATGGAGCCCAACCCTTACGTCACCGAGCAAGACTCAAAACCGAATTCTGTTCAAAAAGAGATTTTCTCAAATGTTAATTGCAACTTTCAAGAAGGAGTTTTTGTTGTTGTTGTTACCGATGCTTTTCCTTCTATTTTCTTTTTCTTTTTTTTTCTTCTTTTCTGCTTAATTAAAGAACCACCCCAATTAAAAGGGGCGCCCAAGAATCACGGGCCATTTCTAATTCGGTAAAGGAATGGAATTTTAAGACAATTCATTGCAGGAATCCTGCAAGCAGAGCTTATGGTTCCTTGCAAATTCTCCAAATTCTTTTTCCCCCCCTCTCCTATCAGTTCAAACACTTCTAAGATTAGAAGATCCTCAATGTATGACCGCAATTGAGTCCGAAATTTAGGTTGCTACATGAGAAATTTGTTAAGAGAGGTTTTTGTCCCGTTTTACGACTTCTTTTTTACATTTTTACATTTCACCACTGGCTGTATCTATCTATGTATTGGGTTTCATTTCCCGAAAAATGAGCTTAACCCAATATTTCCCAAAACCTTCATGAGATCTGGAAACATGGACTTTCCAATGCCCGAATTTCCCAGCCGTCAGGGCCCTTGGTAAGAATTTTGGAAGCCCGTCTCTCTCCGTGAGTTGGAGAACGCGCCTGTAAATCCAGATTGTTCTAGATTTGTTCTTTCCTCAAAGGTACAAGTCATCCTACACTCAATTGTCTTTGACAATTCTCTTGTTTTCTCCACCTCCTGCGGCCACCCGATTTTTTTTTTCCTCCCGGGGTGGCTCTAGGGCAGGCCAAAACGCCCTTAACAAAATCTGCTAAGTCTTGCTGAAAGGACAATGGAGTTACACAACATACGATTTGAAAGCTGCCCACCCATAATATAGTTCCGTGTCTTGTGTAAAACCTGCCTCTGCGATTAATTTTAGTCTCGGTGCATCGTGCAACAGCTGAATTGCATAACCCAGGTTAAAGGTGTGGTGGAAATGCAAAGACTGAGCAGGGCGCCTGGTTTTTTTTTCCCCCCCTCTCTCTCTCCTGTGCTAGGTGTAAGAAGTATGGCATGATGCCCCTGGCTCATTTGGTAGATCCAAGTCCATATCAGCCCGTTGGGAACGCCGACGTTACCACATCACCTCTCCACTCTAGAAGGCATCGAAAATTCGGCTCGAAAGACAGAAGAATACGGAGAAAGAAGGTGAAAAGACCGAGCTCCGAGACCCAGGATCCCATCATCCCACTCACCCCAATCTCCAAGATGGATCAAGCCACTCACCTCCCGGGAAGAAGCTCTCCAGGCGAGGAGACGGTGCCAAAGTCGCAAACTACGTTGGAGCCTGGTCCCACCAAGATGGATGGTGAGATTCTCGCCGCAAGTCACCGGGTTGTCCTTCCTGCGAAAGAAGCCTCCTCCAACGAGACATGGCAGAGACACGTAGGACACGGCCAGGTTTCCAAGCCAAGACCAGGTGAGCCCAAGTATTCCTTCCGGGGCCATTTAAATGTAGGAGAACTTACGAAGGAGCCAGTGGAATATTTGCTCGTCGTCTCCCGAGATTGACAAGCGGGGGTCCTTTTGCCAAAAAAAGGAAACTTCTGTGTTTTTCAACCTCATGGCTTGGCTACGTGGATAGGCTAGATCTGTGATGGCGAATCTATGGCACACGTGCCCAAAGTGGCACGCGGAGCCATGTCGCTTGGCACCCGCGGCGTCGCCCGTTCCTCTTCCAGGTTTCTGGTGAACATGTGCACACGACGATCAGCTGGCCTTCGTGCGTGCGGCAGTGCCGGAAAACGGGAGAGCTGCTCTTCCGTTTTCCGGCGGGAGCATGGACGCCGATCAGCTGATCATCGTGTGTGCATGCATGGCAGTCACCGGAAGACATGCTGGCTGGCGTGCATGCACACGCCGGAAACCGCAACTATCTTATCTGGTGCGTGCATGCCTCCTGGGCAGCCCTTGTTCCTAGTCGCGGCCCTGACGAGCGTGGGTGAAGTGCTCCCTTTTTGGGATTTGGTGCCCTGCGCATTGCGCACGCTCCCTTTTTGGCACTCAGTGCCGAAAAGATTTGCCACCACTGGGGAGGTAGATGTTTCGAGTTAGACAAGGACCTGGGAGGCCTGTGTTCAAATCCACCCTCTGCTGTGGGAGCTCAGGGATTTTTTTTAGAAATTTATTTTTTTGCCCCTAAAAAGCTTCCCTTGGCCATGCCAACTGGGAATTCCCAAAAGGGCAACTCCTGGGCAAGGAGTGAAGCTCAGCCTGAAATCTGGTGAGAAGATCCCAGGATTAAAAGCCCCAAAATTGAGCCGAGGTGGCGCAGTGGTTAGGGTGCAGTACTGCAGCTCCTTCAGCTGACTGCTAGTTCAGCAGATCAGCGGATCAAATCTCACCGGCTCAAGGTTGACTCAGCCATCCTTCCATCCTCCTGAGGTGGGTAAAATGAGGACCCAGATTGTTGGAGGGCAATAGGCTATTTAGTATCCTGTCTTTGGTGTAAGCCGCCCAGAGTCCTCGGAGAGTGGTGGCATAGAAATAGGACTAATAAAATTAAATAATAATAAAATTAAATAAATAAATTAAAAAATGGGATTGGAAGAAAAGGGGAGCTGATATTCCCAACGGCTAAACCAGATGCCCAAATAGTAAATCAGTGGGAAGAGCCCCAGCCCCCCCCAAAAAGGGGAGTAGATGGGTGGGCTTGTGTTGCGGATTCCCTGTTCCTGACCGACCGGCCGCCCCTTGTTGGGCCATCCATGGCCATGGTAGGAAGAGTTTGGTGAGTGGCTTCTGCGCCTTGATTCCCCAACTGAAGTGGGCCTCTTTTTGTCTCTCCAGGACTGTCGCGGAGATGCCGCTGCTACCAACGGCTGGACCAGTGCCCCTTCCAGATTGGCCCCAACGAGTTCAAGTACCAGCTCCACAATTCAGAGGATCGCACGCTTTTCCACTGTAACTGCACCCGCCGGTAAGCATCGTGCGTGCCCCACCCACCCCCACCTCTCTAGAAGTGGTGAGTGCTCTTATCACTGGAGGTTTCTAAGAGGAGACTGGACAACCATTTGTCTGGAATGGTGTAGGGTCGTAATGGCAAACCTATGGCACGGGTGCCACAGGTGGCACGCGGAGCCATATTGGTGGGCATGCGAGCTCAGCTCCGGCACGCATGCATGTGCCAGCCAGCTGATTTTCAGGCCTTCTGGGCTCACCAGAAGTCAGGAAACACACTGTTTCCGGCCTCTGGAGGGCCTCTGGGGATGGGTGGGGAAGGCCGTTTTTGCCCTCCCCAGGCTCCTAGAAAGGCTCTGGAGTGTGCGGAGATCAAAAAATGGGCCTACCAGGCCCACCGTGCCATCATGTGCCAAAAGCAGGGGGGGGAGAACGGGGGGGCGGGGCACATACAATTATGGATATGGGTGTGACCCCACCACGTTCCCCCCGCTTTTGGCATGCGATGGCAAAAAGGTTAGCCATCACTGGTATAGGGTCTCCTGCTTGAGGATTCGAGGGTCGGACTAGAAGACCTCCAAGGTCCCTTCCAACTGTGCTATTCTGTTATTCTAAAAAGGTTATGGGGCCGTGATGGCGAACCTATGGCACGTGTGGCACAGGTGGCACATGGAGCCATATCTGCGGGCACGTGAGCGTCGCCCTAGCTGAGCTCCAGCTGATTTTTCGGGCCTTCTGGGCCCACCGGAAGTTGGGAAGTGGGCCGTTTCTGGCTTCCGGAGGGCTTCCAGAGGGGTGGGGAGGCCATTTTCACCCTCCCCGGGCTCCAAGAAAGTCCCTGGAGCCTGGGGAGGGCGAAAAATGGGCTTACCAGGCTCACCGGTAATCTTTTTTCCGTCACATGCGAAAAGTCGGGGGGGACACGGGTGGGAGCATTGGCTTATGGGTGTGGACACACATGTGTGCGACCCCACCCCCGCTCTTGCCCCCGCTTTTGGCACGCGACGGCAAAAAGGTTAGCCATCCTTGTTATAGGGTCTCCTGCCTGAGCAGAGGGTTGGATTAGAAGACCTCCAATGTCCCTTCCATCTCTTGTTATTCTGAGGAGCAGTAGGTCCATTTCGATTGAAAGATCAGCCTGAGAACTGAATCCCTCCCCCCTCTTCCCCCCCGCTCCCCAAAGCGTCAGGGTGTCACTTGCCCCCAGCGTGACCTCTGCACGGAAAATGCGATGCTGGTTTGACACTTCATCCCAAATTCACACAATGGCTTCTTGGAATACCAGCTGTGAGTTTCCCAACCTTATTCGAAGCTCTGTACACCACTCCAACATGAGACTGGTAGTCCTGCCCATTTATGGGGGGTGGGGGCGGGGAGGAGGGTGACACCAGGCTAACGGAGATTGGAAGGGGGTCTTTCCCTGCCTTGCCTTTGTGAGGCTGAAGATTGGATTCGGGGTTTTTTTCCTCGGCCTGCGGTGTTTGAGGGCATTGTTGTGGCCCACCAGTGGCCAGCAGATTCGGACAGTGAGGAGGTTGGAGAGGAACGTGGGCCAGTCCTGGAGTCTGGGGAAGGCTCAGACGAGGGCTCTGCGTCGGAGGCAGAGGGGGGGCCAAGGCCATCTGGGAGTTCTTTGCTGCCTCCGGAGTCTCCAGAATCTGACATACGCGAGGCAGAAGAACAGCGGGAGCCTGTTCCCAGTGTGCGCATGCGTAGAGCTGCCAGGAGACAGGAACAATTAAGGAAACAGGGTCGACTTGGGAGTAAGGCTTGGAGACGATTGGCCCCTCCCATTAAGACATAAAAGAGAAGAGAACGGGACGTGAGCTTTTGCAGGAAGCAATTCGTTCATCTGGCCGATTCAAGAGTTATAACTTCTGTTTGTGACTCTGTGCCAAGTTTGGCCTTGCCCTGCGTCTGGAAATTGGCTCTTTGGCAGCGTTCCGCGTGAGATAAGTGGGTGTTGACAACCTTCCTCTGAAAGACCGTTTATCAAGCCTTGCGGACGGTAAATGAAAGTAATTTACAGCCATAGGAATTAAGAGGTTTGCCGGGACTAAGTTTGTGCTGTTTAATTTCTAAGGAAGCCTAGGTCAGAATAGGCATCGGCTGCATTCTGGCTTTCTGTTTGGCTGCCCCCTCCGCCAGAATATTTGATGCGAGTTTCATTCCTTCCCCCCCCCCCCAGGTTGGCCCGGTTCCTGCGCAGGAGGAAGGGTCCCAACGAAGTGGAGGAACAAGTTCTGTCTCACTATATCGCCCCTTCCTGTTTTGTCCTGGAGACCCTCCCAGGCTGCAGGATGGGAGACGAAAGCTGGCCCAAGTAAGTGGAAGGGAGGGAATCGGGAGAGGGGGTGTCTGCCATCCATGTGTACTTTGCTCTTTCCTTGCAACCAGTACGTAGGATGAGAAGTATCCCGTCCTATCCTCCATGGTGGCCAAAGATCAGGAAAAGGGGTAAAGCTGGAGCCCCCTTTTTTCTGACTAACGCATTTTATTGCAAGACAGCTCACCGAAGGCCTGGAGGCTAAAACATATGGAGAACGGCTGCAGGATTTGGGTTTGGCTAGTCTAGAGAAAAGAAGGACTTGGGGGGAACATGACGGCAGCGTTCCAGTATTTGAGGGGCTGCCCCAAAGAAGAGGCAGTCAAGCTATTCTCCAAAGCACCTGAAGGCAGGACAAGAAGCAACGGATGGAAACTCATCAAGGAGAGAAGCAAACTGGAATTAGGGAGAAACTTCCTAACAGGGAGGACAATTAACCAGTGGAACAGCCTGCCACCAGACGTTGTGGGTACTCCATCACTGGAGGTTTTTAAGAAGAGACTGGATAACCATCTGTCTGAAATGGTATAGGGCCGTAATGGCGAACCCATGGCACGTGTGACACAGGGGGCACACAGAGCCATATCTGGGGGCACGTGAGTGTTGCCCTAGCTCAGCTCCAGCGCACATGTGTGCGCCAGCCAACTAATTTTTGGGCCTTCCGGGCCCACCGGAAGTCAGGAAATGGGCTGTTTCCAGTTTCCGGTAGGGGTGGGGAAGGCTATTTTCATCCTCCCCAGGCTCCTAGAAAGCTTCTGGAGCCTGGGGAGGGCGAAAAACAGGACTACCGGGCGCAACGTGTCATCATGTGCCAAAAGTGGGGGAAGCGTGGAGGGATCACACACACATATGTGGGGGGGGGAACGCATTAAATTATGAGTGTGGGCACGCGTGCACGTGACACACACACACACCCTGTGCTCCTCCCTCTCTCACTTTCCTGTCTGCTATGGCTGCTCTTTGTTTGTTTTTGGGAAACCCGTCCAACTGCCAGCTCTTCCTTCCTGCTCTGCCCACAAGGAAAGGCTGATCCAATCTTTCTTCTCTCTCTCTCTTCCTCCTGCAGCTGCATTGGCATCAGCAAAGCCATCCTGGCTCCGGCTCGCCACCTCACCAACCGGCTGATGGGCAAACGGGCGAGAGGCTCTTTCAAAGTGAAGCGCCAAGAAGGGGCATCCCTGGAGGGAGCTGCTCAGCTGTTTGACAAGTGTGTGCGGCTGGTGCGAGCTGCCACCCTCCGGCCGGTGCCACACTGAGCCGCGGCACACGAGAGAGGGCCAAGCCCAGGAAGTGGACGCAGTGAAACCGAGCTGTTTCTCCCTCCCCCACGTGCGTTCCCTGCCTTTTGGCCGGGAGCAGGTGCCCAGTGTGGACGACACAACTGCTGGACTTGAACAATGCCAGCTGGCCACCACCTGCTGTAAGGAATTGGCTTCCTGGACTCTCAAAACTCTGGGGCACCGAGGCTGTGGAGGTGAATGATGGTACTGAGCCCAAATGAAAGGGACAGAGAGAGAGGTTGAAGCCACAACCAGAGGTGATGTCCAGGTGACGTCCCTCACCTCTCAAAGCAGACGGGCTGACCAAGACTCCTCTTGCTGTGAGGGGCAGGGGTTTTCCACCCCACCCATGTTCTCCTTGCAAGGCGGGCAGCCTGTAATGTATTTGGGGAAGGGAGGATGTCGTGGGGCCGTGAATAATGTCGCAATAACATGTTTTCTACACGTGGCTTGGGGTCTTCTTGGTTTGGGGGGAAGCAGTGGTGAAATCCAAATTTTTTTTACTACCGGTTCTGTGGGGTGGCTTGGTGGGTGTGGTGTGGCTTGGTGGGCGTGGCAGGGGAAGGATACTGCAAAATCCCCATTCCCTCCCCCCTCTGGGGCCAGCGAGAGGTGGTATTTGCCGGTTCTCCAAACCACTCAAAATTTCCGCTACCGGTTCTCCAGAACTTGCCAGAATCTGCTGGATTTCACCCCTAGGGGGAAGGAAGGACACCGAGAAGTAGGTGAGGAGGGGGCGTCCCTTCTTCTCAGCCGCCCACTGTCCCCTTGTGAGGGCAAACCCAGCCTCCTGCAGCATTTGTAAGATGATTTATTGGGGAGTAAGAGAGAGGTAGGACAGATTGTCTCAACTCTGAACTCGTCCCGGGGAAGGTCCCCAATCTGGAGAGAGACCAGCCCTCCCACTTCCCAGTCCGTCCCCCCCGCCTCCCCCTGCCTGGTCAGAGTTTTACATTCCAAGTTGCCCTCCGTCTTCAGAGCCTTGGCTTGAAACATCCCCCTGGGCATGGCTGCTCCTGCTGGCTGGGATTTTGCAGGGGGTCTCCATCACCATGAGGCTGGCTGGGCCCTCAGTGCTTACAACATGGAGGTCTCTGGAAATGGCCGCTTCCTCCTCCTTTCCTCCTTACTGTGCCCCTCTCGCCCTGTCTTCAAGTTGGGAGCTTCTGACCTCATCGGCCAACTGCCAGGAAGCTTCGGGCTACTCCGGATGAAGGGGAGGTAGAGGGGCTTCCATCCTCCGGCTGGTCCTCCCTGTGACAGGCCAAAACAGTGCTAAGGGGGATCCAGTTTGGGGTGCCGATCTCGGTGTTTGGGGAGAGAAAGAGCTGTCCCCAAGAAGGACGAGGGGTGAGAGCAGCACAGGAGGGACAGGCCGTTGGTTGGGCTCCGATGCAGACACGGGACAATTGTCAAGCTGATGGGATGGGGTGACACCAGGGCAGCTTCTTGTCCGGGTCTGCGCCCCATCGGGACAGCTGCATTGAGGATGTGCAAGGCAGGCCAAGAGAGGAGTGGGCGAAGGGCATCGTCACGCACATTACGCAGGATAGTTGCCTGGTGGGCTCTGCTGCCTTAGTGTCTGGTATCACAGCTGTGGCTACCGTGGGGTGCCCCCTCTTGTGGGGAAGTACTAAAGAGGGCCGCGAGCCCCGCTGTGGGGCTGGTGGGGCTCATCCTTCGTCCAGGCAGACTCGGGTCAGAGCTGTCACGTCGGGAGCCCATGACTCGGTCCACCGTCTCCAAGCGCACAGCGGGCAGCAAGCCCAGATTCCTCGGATCGGCCCGGGAAAGCGGAGTCTCCTCGAAGTGCCAGCTTGTCCGAGCCTGGGAAGTGGTAGAGGAGGAGGAGGAGGAGGAAGAGGAGGTCTCGGCGTTCTGCGCCATCTCCCGCGACTTGGAGCGGTGCCGTGGGCTGTCCTTGGAAAACTGGATGCTGGGAATGTCCGCTTTCAAAATGGTGCTGTGGCGGCGTCCCTGGGGTGAGGGGCTGCGGCTGGCCCCTTGGTCTCGGCTGGAGGAGCGCAAGAGCAGGCCCTGGAACTTGGCCAGGCTGGGGCTACGGCTACGGTGACGGTGCATCTTGCCGGGGCTAGGGCTGCGGGATTTAGGACCGAGGAGCACCAGCGTGCTGTCGTCATCCTCTTCGGAGGTGCTGTTGGTGCTGTCCGTGGCGCTGCTGACTTGCTCCAAGGTGGGCAAGGAAATCTAGGCCGGGAAATTGAGGGGAGGGGGAGAAGGAAAGTCAGTTTTTCTCAAATCACAAGCACTGTTCATACATCATCTTGGACTCTTGGAATAGAGTGGCTCTATTTACACAATATATCGATCAGTGGTGGGTTGCTACCGGTTCACCCCAGTTCAGACAAAATGATAGTAGCGGCGGCGGGAGGCTCCGCCCACCCACCCGGACATCATCAAATACACTCTGTGCATGCGCGGGAGTGAACTGGTAGCAAAAGTAAGTGAAGGTAAAGGTTCCCCTCACACATATGTGCTGGTCGTTCCTGCCTCGAGGGGGCAGTGCTCATCTCTGTTTCTAAGCCAAAGAGCCAGCGCTGTCCGAAGACGTCTCTGTGGTCATGTGGCCGGCAGGACTCAACGCCAAAGGCGCACGGAACGCTGTTCCCTTCCCACCAAAGGTGGTCCCTATTTTTCTACTTGCATTTTTTACCTGCTTTCGAACTGCTAGGTTGGCAGAAGCTGGGACAAGGAACGGGAGCTCACCCAGTTATGCAGCACTGGGGATTCGAACCACTGAACTGCCAACCTTTTGATTGACAAGCTCAGCATCTTAACCACTGAGCCACCACGTCCCTTATATGAAAGTCATAGAAAACAATAAAAGATCCAGTTTCATGGACATCTGAACTACAGACTCGAATTGTGACCAAATTGGGTCTGCAATTTTGGTCGTAAGTCATGCCAATCTTAAGGAAACCAGCAGAAAAACGTCGCAAATCATTGTTCCTGTGTCTATGGGACGCCACAACCGGTCATAAATGTGAGCTGGTTGCCAAGCACCGGAAATGCAGTCACAGTCATTGACATAGACATGGTCATGCCATGTAAGCGGAAAATGTACATCGTGTCCTGCCCTTCAGATGCTCACCTGGAAGGGATCTGTCACCCCCACCATGCAGCTGCTGTTGTTACTGTAGTAGCCAAGGATGTAATCCCCCTTCCCTTTAGGCAGGGACTCTTCGGGAAAGCTTAGCTAGAGTGGAAGAGAGAGAAAGGGTTGGGGAATTGGAAGCCCAGCAGAAGATTATCCACAAACCAACCGTTCTAATAATTCTAATTCTAATTCTAATAATTCTTATTTCTAATTCTGTTCTGTTCTGTTCCGTTCCGTTTCGTCCATTCCACTTCACTCCACTGCACGCCACATTTTCTATTGTATATTCTGTATCCTGTATCTTGTATCCTGTATCCTATTCTATTCTTTGTTGTTAGTCGCAAAGTCGTGTCCGACCCATCGTGACTCCATGGACAACGTTCCTCCAGGCCTTCCTGTCCTCTACCATCCTCTGCAGTCCATTCAAGCTCCCGCCGACTGCTTCAGGGACTCCATCCAGCCACCTCCTTCTCTGCCGTCCCCTTCTTCTTCTTTTGCCCTCCATCGTTCCCAGCATTAGGCTCTTCTCCGGGGAGTCCTTCCTTCTCATTAAGCGGCCAAAGTACTTGAATTTCCTCTTCAGGATCTGGCCTTCTAAAGAGCAGTCAGGGTTGATTTATTCTATTATTATTATGTTTTTGTTTTTGTTTTTGTATTCTATTGTATTCTATTGTATTCTATTGTATTCTATTCTATTCTATTCTATTCTATTCTATTCTATTCTATTCTATTCTATTTTCTATTCTATTCTTCTGTTAATTTCTATCCCATGTTCTCTCTGGTCATTTTGTTCTCATAACGCCAACTCTGTGAGGTTGGAGAGAGACAAGACGAGTGGCTTGGTCACTCTGTGAACTCCGGGTCCAGAAAAGGGCCAGACCTGGGCTTTCCCAGCACCAGACCTCCAGATCTGTATTTCAATCCCCAATGAGATTGCTCCCTTGAGGAGGACATGTCCCCACGGCGCAAATATAACCATCGAGTCAGCCCTTAGCCTTGGATGTCGCCTTTTCCTGAGACCAAACTCTTGGCAGAGAGGAAGCTCCATTTGCTCCCGTTATACTTACCTGGTAGAGGTGGCTCTCCGTGTCTTCCTGCTTGGCCCATACATAGGCTATGTAGTCCTTGCAGTGCCGGAAACCCACCTAAGGGGGCAGAAATCACGAGACTGTTTCCACAGTGCCCCCTTGTGGCTGCCGAGATACCCAGGTCATTCTGCTTATCTGCCCCCTGCTGGGAAGAGTGAAGAATGACGGCCGTGGCCAGGGGGGCTTTTTATCAGGACCGCCTGATACGCCAGTTGCGTCCCTTTCTGGATCGGGACTCCCTATGCACGGTCACTCAGGCACTCGTCACTTCCCGCCTGGACTACTGAAATGCTTTCTACATGGGGCTCCCCTTGGGGTGCATCCGGAGGCTCCAGCTAGTCCAGAATGCTGCCGCGTGGGGGATTATGGGAGCAACGGGGCACTCCCATGTGACACCTCTCCTGCGCGAGCAGCACTGGCTCCCGGTGGTCTTCCGGGTGCGCTTCAAGGTGTTGGTGACCACCTTTAAAGCGCTCCATGGCTTAGGGCCATGGTATCTACGAGACCGCCTTCTGCCACCAATAGCCTCCCACCGGCCAGTACGCTCGCACAGAGAGGGCCTCCTCAGGGTGCCGTCCGCCAGACAATGCCGGCTGGCGACCCCCAGGAGGAGAGCCTTCTCTGTGGCGGCACCCGCCCTCTGGAACGACCTACCCCCCGAGATACGCACGATACCAGACCTCTGGACTTTTCGTCGAGCCCTGAAAACGCATTTATTTCATCTAGCCGGGCTGGCTTGATCCCATCCGTTTCGGTTTTAATTGGAAATTGGTTTTAATTGGGTTGTTTTAAATTGTGGGCCGAAATTATTTAATTATTTTTTAAATTGTCTTTTAAATTTTGTATGCTTTGTTTTATCTCGGCTGTTCACCGCCCTGAGTCGTGCTGGAGAAGGGCGGTATAAAAATCAAATAAAATCTAAATCTAAGAGTTCACGCTGCCTTTTAGGATGCCAACCATCTCGCCCGACCAACCCTTCTCACCCGATAGAGGGCGATCCAATCCCAGGAACTGCGGTGGAAAGCTGAAGAAGTTCTGTAGTGGACCACAGCTTGCTCCGGCTTGGTCCACTCATCGGCCACTTGGAGCTCCACCAATGGCACATCGGCTCGGGAACCAAACTGCCAGAAGAGTTAGGATCAGCAAAGGGGAGGATTTAGAGATGATTTAGAGGCTAAAACATATAAAGAACGGTTGCTGGAACTGGGTATGTCTAGTTTAATGAAAAGAAGGACTAGGGGAGACATGGTAACAGTCTTCCAATATCTCAGGGGCTGCCCCAAACAATAGGGAAAATGTACATTTGATTACACATGTAATAACAGCTGCAAGAATTGTGTATGCTCAAAATTGGAAATCAGAGAAAATACCTTTGGAAGAAGAAGTAATAAAAATTTTTTTAGACTGTGCAGAAATGAATAGATGAACTCTGATGATTAAAGATAAGGAGGAATCAGAATATTTTAAAACATGGAATTATTTTTATAGCTGGTTGGAAAAGAGATATAAATGACTGATACCATAATTGTGTACAAAGGCTGATTATAATGTTGATTTAGAAATGAAATGTTAGAATGGTTTGGATGAAGATAGAAGATAGAAGAAACTTATGGAAGATGGGAGAAGAAGCCTAGAAGATAATACTGAGGCGTCGCAGGGAAGGGACGATTGATGTATTAAATGTTTGTCTGTCTTAAATTTTTTTTAAAAAATTATTTAAAAAAAAAAGGTGAACACTCTCAGTGGCATAACCACAGCTGTCCACAGAGCTGGGCACTCACCTGTACTGAAAAAATGGAGGCCACGGGCTTGTGGTCACTCACAGTGTACTCCATATGGCTGCAATAGCAGAGTTGAGTCACAGTCAGGTTCCCACCGCTGGATCTCCCAGAATGCACCGGGTGGGCCCCACTTTTGATCTTCCATAGGATACGGTCCGTCCAAGCTGGTTTCCGCTTCTTAGCGCTGCGGGGGCACAACACAAAGGACAGGAAGTGAGGCCCTAAATGGAGGCTGGGATAACACGCACCGTGTGTATTCTGTAAATCAGTGGCCCCTAATCTTTGGGGCACCAGGGACCAGTTCCTTGGGGGGAGGTTTTTCCGTGGACCAGAGGGTCGCATGATTTTGTATGATGCCTGAATCCCATGGATGGAGATTCCCTTGCTTGTGTGGCCCGGTTTCTGGCACCTGGTGCCAGTCCACAAACGGGGTTGGAGACCCCTGCTGCCAATTATGAGTATGGTTGACGTTGAGAATGGACCTGGCATCTTTATCCAGCTATTGAGACCTTCCCCAGAACCTGGGATAAACCGATATGGATGTCTGATGGAGTTCAAGGTCTCGTCGTCGGATGTCAGCTGTTGTAAGCCAAGCTGCCTTTTGCAATTGACGGATGGGAATTTTGTCAACGCCGATGATGTTTTCGGATTGGACCAGTGGTGGAATTCAATTTTTTTTTTTTACTACTGGTTCTGTGGGCGTGGTTTGGTGGGCATGGTGTGGCTTGGTGGGCGTCGCAGGGGAAGGATACTGCAAAATCTCCATTCCCACCCCATTCTGGGGCCAGACAGAGGTGGTATTTGCCGGTTCTCCGAACTACTCAAAATTTCCACTACCGGTTCTCCAGAACCTGTCAGAACCTGCTGAATAGCACCCCTGGATTGGACCCAAAGAGCTTACTACTACAGCTACTGTCTTCGCTTTCATTTGCCACAGCCATTCTACTACTATTTGCAGTCTTTGTATTTGGTGATTTTCTCCGGGGGTTTTTTTTCCTTCTCTTCTCTTCTGACTTGGTCCAGGTACTGCATTTTCCACTATTCAGATATTTTTGTCTTTCTTATCAACAGCTATTAAATCTGGGGTATTGTGTGGCAAGTGCTTATCTATTTGAATTCTAAAATTCCAGAGCAGTTTAGCTGTTTTTCCTTTTCTAGGACTTGGTCTGTTTTGTGGTCCCACCAGTCTTAAAAGTTTGTAAAATGTTCGCAAAACTCATTGAACAAATGTCTAATTCAACCTCAGAAGTTTTGGGCTCCCTTGTGATCATATGTCAATATGTCCAACTACTGATCCCCTGTTGTGGTCCGCCAGCAACCCGCGGAGCTGGCAGCGGAGTTGGACAGTGAGGAGGCTGGGGAGGACCATGGGCCAGTCCTGGAGTCAGGGGAAGGCCCGGACGAGGGCTCTGTGTCGGAGGCAGAGATGGGACCAGGGTCATCTGGGACCGATGCGCCAGAGTTGGACAGCAGAGAGGCAGAGAAACAAGGAGGAGCCTGTTCCTAGTGCACGCATGTGCAGAGCTGCCAGAAGGCAAGAGCAGCTAAAGCAAAAAGGACGACTCGGGAGTAAGGCCAGGAGATGATTGGCCCCTCCCATAAGGCTTAAAAGAGCAGCAAAGGCTCTTGGGCTCTTTGCAGGAAAGCAACGTTGCTAAATCTGTTTCCAGTCGGCATCTCTTGTTTGTTTCTGAACTTCGTGGGGCTTTGCCAAGAAAGGCCTTTGGCAGGGTGCCAAAGAAGATAAAGGTTTGTGATAAGCCCGAAGGACTTTTTCTGAAGGACTTATTTTGGAATTAATTTGGACTAAGCTGGGAATGGAGTAATTCCCAGCTGTTATACTAAACTAGGTTTGTTTGAGACTAAATTGTGTCTTGTAATGACCAAGCGAGCCTAGGTCACAACATTCCCAACCCTCCAATTGTCCTCCGTACCTGGTGTCATACATGTTAGTTCCCACGTCGAATTTAAAGGTCGGGGGAAAATTAAGGAACCCTTCTTGGAATCCCTTCAGGATGGGCCATGTGGTTTTCGCAATGTTAAGCTGCAGAAGGAGAGAAACCAGAAGGACAAAGCTGGAGGATGAGGGTTCCTTCTCTCTTTCTCCCACATCTCCCACTCCACAGGGAGTGGGCCACAGGGGACCCACGGTCATGCATGACTCCTATCCTTCCAGGGGCAGTCAACGACACAGCCCACTCCACCGGGCAAGCGTGTTCAAGAGCAACATTACCCAGCAACCTCCCTTATTATGGGCTTCAAATCTCATTTAATCATTGCCCAGAGGATCATTGGTTGCCCTCTCCCATCTTTATTTATTTTATTTTTATTTTTATTTGATTTATATGCCGCCCTTCTCCGGAGACTCAGGGCGGCTTACAGTGCATTAAGCAATAGCCTTCATACTTTTGTATATTTATATAAAGTCAGCTTATTGCCCCCACAATCTGGGTCCTCATTTTACCCACCTTAGAAAGGATGGAAGGCTGAGTCAACCTTGAGCCTGGTGGGATTCGAACTTGCAGTAATTGCAAGCAGCAGATGTTAATAGATGTTAATAACAGGGTGCTTTAAACCACTGTACTACAGGCTCTTTGGAAGAGCTTTATAGCTTCCGCTGCTTTAAGAAAGTTCAAAACATTTTTAATGTTCCATCTCATCCTGGATCTCACCCTTTTTTTTTTTTTTTTTAATCTATTACCATCTGGCAGCCGGTACAGGACAAGAAAAACGAGGACAAATAGGCTGAAAAACAGCTTCTATCCCAGAGCAGTTAACTATATATTAAATTCTTCTGTATAGTGCAATATCCATGTAATATCAGGGGTTTTCAATTCAAATTGTACAGAAGGTGAAGGAGGTGTGTTTCTGCTTTTATTTTTATAGTTATAACGTACCCTGAAGATGGCTTTTAATTCCGTTGTACTTTGTTGCAGGGACAATAAAGTAATTAAAGTAAAGAGTTCGATATGAGCCAGCCATTTGTGGTGGGCAGCCAAAAAAGCTAATACAATCCTTGGTGGTATAAACAGAGGCATAGGATCAAAATCATGTGATTTGACTGCTATTGCTTTGTAAAGCCTTAGCCAGGCCACATCTGGAATACTGCATCCAGTTTTGGTCCCCACATTACAAAAAAGACTTTGGGAAAAAGTGCAGAGAAGAGCAACTCAGTATGATTAAAGACCTGGAGACTAAAAACATATGAAGAACGGCTGCAGGAATTGGCTACGGTTAATCTAGAGAAAAGAAGGACTACGGGGGACATGATAGCAGTCTTCCAGTGTTTGAAGGACTGCCACAAAGAGGAGGGGGTCAAATTATTTTCCAAAGCACCTGAAGGCAGGACAAGAAACAACGGATGGAAACTAACCAAGGCGAGAAGCAATCTGGAATTAAGGAGAAACTTCCTAACAGTGAGGACAATTAACCAGTGGAACAGCTGGCCTCCAGAAGTTGTGGGTGCTCCATCATTGGAGGTTTTCAAGAAGAGACAGGACAGTCACCTGTCTGAAATGGTACAGGGTCTCCTGCTTGGGCAGGGGGTTGGACTAGAAGACCTCCAAGGTCCCTTCCAGCTCTATTCTGATGGATTGACCTCACCAGGAGAAGGTGTCGATCATACAGGCTGCTGCTTCCCGTTCCCCTCTCCCAACCCTCACCCCTGCACACACAGGTATGTCTCACCTGGTCCTTCTCCCAGAGCTGATGGAGGATGCTGTTGTCGATGGCGTATTTGACGTAGCGGATGTCCAGCGTCTCAATGCGAAAGTTGAGATCCCCAAACCAGAAGATGAGGCTGCAGGGGAGACAAAGGGAAGGCGAAGGAAGTAATGGGGAATATTTTTTTTTTTATTTGATTTATATGCCGCCCTTCTCCGGAGACTCAGGGCGGCTTACAGTGCATTAAGCAATAGCCTTCATACTTTTGTATATTTATACAAAGTCAGCTTATTGCCCCCACAATCTGGGTCCTCATTTTACCCACCTTAGAAAGGATGGAAGGCTGAGTCAACCTTGAGCCTGGTGGGATTCAAACTTGCAGTAATTGCAAGCAGCAGATGTTAATAGATGTTAATAACAGGGTGCTTTAAACCACTGTACTACAGGCTCTGTATTTTATTAACCATAAAAGTTCAGGAGACTGTTAGATACATGATTTTCCTTTCCATTTGCAAAGCCAGCTCATAGAATAGAATAGAATAGAATAGAATAGAATAGAATAGAATAGGAATAGGAATAGGAATAGGAATAGGAATAGGAATAGAATAGAATAGAATAGAATAGAATAGAATAGAATAGAATAGAATAGAATAGAATAGAATAGAATATAGGAATAGAATAGAATAGAATAGAATAGAATAGAATAGGAATAGGAATAGGAATAGAATAGAATAGAATAGAATAAAGTAGAATATAGAAATAGGAATAGAATAGAATAGAATAGAATAGAATAGAATAGAATAGAATAGAATAGAATAACAGAGTTGGAAGGGACCTTGGAGGTCTTCTAGTCCAACCCCCTGCCCAGGCAGGAAACCCTACACCACTTCAGACAAATAGTTACCCAACCTCTTCTTAAAAACCTCCAGTGTTGAAGCATTCACAACTTCTGGTGGCAAGTTGTTCCACTGATTAATTGCTCTAACTTCAGGAAATTCCTCGGTTAGAAGCAGCGAGTCCTTGGAACAACCGGTTCAGTGAACCAGATTAAATCAACACCTGGTTTGCCTGAATCGGTGCGAACCGGCTGAATCCCACCCCTGATTTTAAGTTATCATTTATCGGATGTTTCTAAACACTGGATTCAACCCGTTTTGTGTTGGCCTTGGTGCGGCATGCAGGACTGTGTGGGGGCAAATTCCATCCATCGTTGATCATGGAGTCACCAAAATGGACCTTCTGAACGGACAAGGCTTCTCCCCAAAGACAGTGGAACCGGCCAAAGGACATACCCTCTTCTCCTGCCCTCCGGGGCTCTTTTCGCCCAGCCTGGAAGGACACAAGCGCTGGTACTCACTCGTGGTCAAGAATGCCGTTGGCCGAGGGGCCCTCGAACTGCTGCAGGTGGAGGATGGTAGTGAAGTCCTCCTTCCGCTGCTCTGCCTTCTCCATGTGTGCCGGCAGGTGGCAGTTCAAGAAGCAGACCATGTGCCCAAAGATGGAGAGCCGGACACTCACCCCTCCCTTGTTGCCCTGAAGGAGGAAGGCAGAGAAGCAATGGGCCAGAGGGCCGGAGGGGGCAGAGGAAATAGAATAGAATAGAATAGAATAGAGTAGAGTAGAGTAGAGTAGAGTAGAGTAGAGTAGAGTAGAGTAGAGTAGAGTAGAATAGAATAGAATAGAATAGAAGAATATGAGAGAATAGAGTAGAGTAGAGTAGAGTAGAATGGAATGGAATGGAATGGAATGGAATAGGAATGCAGGATAGGATAGGTTAGGTTAGGTTAGGTTAGGTTAGGTTAGGTTAGGTTAGGTTAGGATAGGATAGGATAGGATAGGATAGGATAGGATAGGATAGGATAGGATAGGATGGAACGGAACGGAACGGAACGGAACGGAACGGAACGGAACAGAACAGAACAGAACAGAATAGAATAGAATAGAATAATAAGTAGAATGGAATGGAATGAAATGGACTAGAATAAGAACAGAACAGAACAGAACAGAATAACAGAGGTGGAAGGGACCTTGGAGGTCTTCTAGTCCAACCCCCTGCTTAGGCAGAAAACCCTATATTATTTCAGACAAGTGACTGTCCAGTCTCTTCTTAAAAACCTACAGTGATATCAATCCCGCAAAGAGGGGAGGCTGTCTTGGTGGCAACTCACTTACCCAGTAACCGCCAAGTCCTGTCCGGGTGCAGTCCGTCTGGATGTCCTGCAGGAAAGGCAGGTGGTAGTACTTGGCAAAGACGAACAGGATGACTCCTTGCATCCGTACCGTGCTCACCTGAAACAGCAAAAGGGAGTTAAGAGAAAGGAAGAATCTGTTCTGACCTAGGCTTCCCAAGAGCATGAAGGAGACTCCTTGTCCCCTTTTTATTAAATTACTACAAATTCCTCTCATTCACATCCAGCAAAGTCTTTCAAGGGAGAATTTACAGTCACAGACCTTATCTGGCTTGGAGAGCTGCCAGGCCGATATCTTCAAAACTTGGCAAGGAGTCTTGGAGAGTCAGGAACCAATTAAACGAACTAATTGTCTCCTGCAAACTCCATTCCCCTTTTGCTCCTCTTTTATTCCCTCTGGGAGGAGCCATTCATTGTCCACCTGTGGCCTTACTCCTGAGTTGACCCTTGTTCTTTAGCTGTTCCCTTCATCTGGCAGCTCTGCGTATGCGCACACTGGGAACAGGCTCCAGCTGTTCTTCTGCCTCACTGATGTCCGACTCCGAAGGCAGCTGACAACTGTTAGACGGCCCTGGGCCCCGCTCTGCCTCCGATGCAGAGCCCTCATCGGAGCCTTCCCCAGAATCCAGGACTGGCCCAGGTTCCTCCCCAACCTCCTCACTGTCCGAATCTGCTGCCAGCTCTGCTCGCCACTGGTGAGTCACAACAGGCACTGAGTTCTAATTCTGAACCTCCACAGTTGCAAATAAGCCAAGGACTGGAAGGCTCCTTGGGGAAACACTTGCTAGATCCCGATTCTACTTTAAGGGGAGTGACTTCTGCACATGCTCAGAATCTTGCGTTCCGGAGCAGATCAGAAGAAGGAGCTGCTTCCATTTGCAAAGATTCTGTGTTCAATGCAAAATGTCCTTCGGAAAAACTGTACCGTTTCGGAGAAGCAGCAGCTGGTGTACTCCGTGAATGGTTCCCTGCCAAACTATTTATATTTCTAATTAAAGCAAAAAATACATAAATAAATAAAAGGCAGAAGTCCGTCCCCCTCCCCCTTTAAATACATTTGACAAATGGAAGCTTCGGCAGTCAGAATCAGAGGTTGCGGGCAAAATTAATTCACTTTGATTTTTAATTAGAGCTTTTTCCGATTCACACGTCGCTCGGTGTGAAATGCTACCAACGTGCAAAATCTGTCCTTTTTCCTGGATTGTGGTTCACGAATAAAAAAAGGAGAAAAATGGAACCATAACAATACATTTAAGATACATATACATATACATATACATATACATATACATATACATATATATATGTTTTCAGAGGTTTTCGCGGGTGTTTGTATGTTGGTCTTTGGTTATTCGGGTTTTCTTCCGCGTAAAATTGGAAGTGTCTTGGCGACGTTTTGACGAAGTCTCATTCGTCAGTTAAAAGGAAGAAACAGCTGTGATCACACATTGCTCCTAGAAGCACGAAGCTGAAAACACCAGCCTGAAGATGACGAATGAGACTTCGTCGAAACGTCGCCAAGACACTTCCAATTTTACACGGGAGAAAACCCGAATAACCAAAGACCAACACACACACACACACACACACACACACACACACACATCGTAGGCCTTTATGTGTATTTCTCTTTAGCCAGGTTCTTCCTACATAAACCAAGATTTTTATGCAGCCCTAGTTCAGTGAAATCACAATCCACTAGTTTCTAGGCTTTTTTCAGGCAGGCCAGCAAGCACCCCGTTGCCCATTTGGGAGACTAAGGAGACTAAGATAGATTTATTTCGGACTTATTAGTCCTCATCAGTTAGCCACACTCTCATCCCATGTATCCTCCCTGTAAAGGTACAGTATTTCTTTTCTTTTCTTTTCAAAAAAAAAAAGGTTCCTGTCAGAACCTGCTGGATTTCACCCCTGCTTTGAATGGTCACTAAATGAACCATTGTAAGTTGAAGACTACCTGTATTAGCCAGCATGGCCATTGATGAACATTCTGGACGTTGAAGTCCACATCCAAGCCTCTCCCAGCTCCCATAATCCCAATCCTGCGTTATCCAGGCCACCCAAATCTCCAGAACAACTCACACGAGGTCAGAATCACAATATCTGGGGAAGTTCCCCATTGCCAGCCCCACCGAGAACTGTACGAGAACGGTTTCAGGAAAGCCTCCCAGTCTTTATTTTTTATGCCAAGCAGATTTTAAATTCCTTTTTTGCGTTGCCAGATAACGTAAAGAACGCAAGTGTGATCGGCTGGTGTGTTATCTTGACCACAATTCCATTTCCCTTTTTATTTGCAGGAAAGCACACACACAATTCCACACACACACACAATCAAACACCCTTGAGAGAAAAGGCAGCTGCTACGGGTTGCAGACAACATTCTGTCGTCCCCCCCAAAAAAACACAAACCCCAAGCATTCGTTGGCACAAAAGAAAGCTGGGAAAACTTTCACCTTGGTCAGTGACACACGCGTGTGCGTTGGTATGTAACGGTGCATTGTGCAAAGGCTCCACCCACCCGTCAACTCCAATGTTGTGGCTCTTTTTTTTCAAAGGGAGGAAGGAAAACTGGGACTCGGTCCCAAACGCCCGGGGCATAGCAATGCACCGTTCGACAAACTTGGCTGTTATTAATGAAAAAAAACGAGCGGCAGCCCTGCTCGGTTCATTTTCGGCCGCTCGGAGTGTGTGGCCTGAATATTATTCGATCAATTAATTTAGGATTCGGTGTTGCGCGGACCCAGGAAAGGGGCTGATCCAGTAAACCCAGTTCCGTCTGTTTACTGGGCTCCTCTGCGTTTATCCTGAGTTTACTCTGGCAAGTAGGGCAGGGGTGGGCTTCAAAAATTTTAGCAAGGGGTTCTCTGTCCAGTTGCTGAGTGGGCGTGGGCACGGTTGGTGTGGCCTAGTTGGCCTCCTGCACCATGGCGGGGGCGTTTTTGCCCTCCCCGGGTTCCGGAGGCTTTTCTCAAGCCTCCGGGAGGGCGAAAACGGCCTCCCCAGACTCCAGAGGCCCTCTGGAGGCCGGAAACGGACCTGTTTCCGGCCTTCCGAAACTTCCGGTAGGCCCGTTTTTCGCCCTCCTTGAGCCTCCATGTACGCCCTGCACTTACCTGCATGCAAAACGGGCCACATGGGAACACCTGGGAGGGGTAGGCGGGGCCAGCCAGGTGTGGGATTTGGGAGTTCTCTGAACTGCACAGAACTTTAGGTAGAGGTTCTCCCGAACCCCTGCGAACCCCCGGCGGCCCCACTCCTGAAATAGGGCATCTTTTTTTCGGATTGTGGGAATTCACTTCGGCTTCCGATATATTCTCGCACCCCTTACACAAGTAAATAATTCTATGCCTCGAACTATGCACATATAACTATCATTTTGAAACTTCTAAACCCACGTTTTCACACACACCCCAGGAATATCGTCTCCCACCCCCCACCCCCCAGGGGGCACGGGCACCCCTTAGTTGGGAACCCCCTCCTCCTAAGATGTGTGGACGTCAACTCCCAGAACTCCCCAGCTAGCACGGTTGAAATCCACACACGGTAAAAGCAGCCACGTTGGAGAAACTCGGTTTTAAGAGGCTCGCTTAAAAGAGCAGGCGGCTTCTGCTTCGGCCACGTGAGTTGAATTTATAGATCCTCCTGAGCTTCATTCATTTCACGGCTGGAGAGGAGTCGGCTTAGCTGGCAGGCATTCAGCGTCATGTGGCCAGGTTATGACGTGCGGGAGGACAGTTGCAGGGAAAATTAAATGCCTTAAGCCTTCTAAGCCTTTGATGAAGAGAAGGGGTGACAGGATAGCAGTGTTCCGATATCTCAGGGGCTGCCCTGAAAGCAGCTTCTGAAGGCAGGACAAGAAGCAACGGGTGGAAACTAATCAAGGAGAGAAGCAACTTAGAACAAAGGAGAAATTTCCTGACAGTGAGAACAATTAATCAGTGGAACAACTTGCCTCCAGACATTGTGAACGCTCCAACACTGGAAGTTTTAAAGAAGAGGTTGGACAACCATTTGTCTGAAGTGCTGTAGGTTTTCCTGCCAGGGCAGGGGGTTGGACTAGAAGACCTCCAAGGTCCCTTCCAACTCTTGTTATTCTGTTGTTTGTCCCTTCAGGTCCTGGCAACGAGAGAAGGAACAGCGGCAGCAAAAGTCTCTGGACGCCAAGGTCCCTTCCAACTCTATTATTCTCTTCTCTTCTCTTCTCTTCTCTTCTCTTCTCTTCTCTTCTCTTC
>WNWU01000293.1:51062-65694 GCA_012654045.1 Ptyas mucosa
TCTATCTCTGACTATCTTTATCTATCTACCTACCTATCTCTCTCTCTATTTATCTATCTATCTATGTCTGTCTGTCTATCTTATCTATCTTATCTATCTATCTATCTCTATTTTCTGTCTATCTATCTATCTATCATCTATTATCTATCAGCTATCAGCTATCATCTATCATCTATCAATCTATCTCTATTTTCTATCTATCTATCTATCTATCTATCTATCATCTATCAGCTATCAGCTATCATCTATCATCTATCATCTATCATCTATCATCTATCAATCTATCTCTATTTTCTATCTATCTATCTATCTATCTATCTATCTATCTATCTATCAGCTATCAGCTATCAGCTATCAGCTATCAGCTATCAGCTATCTATCTATCTATCTATCTATCTATCTATCTATCTATCTATCTGTCAATCTTTATCTATTTGTCTATCTGTCTGTCTGTCTGTCTATCTATCTATCTTGGCAATAAGGCCAAGCGCTTATTTCAGGGTTCAAAAAAATGTAAGACAAGGTCTTATTTTCAGGGAAACACTGTAGCATGCTGTTCATTGATAAGGGAGAAAGGCAGATTCATGTTTTCGGACTCGGCCTTTTACCAAAATCGTCCTTCGGGGGAGGAAGGGGGGGGCTCTGAAATACACAACGAAGGGATGAGTCAATCAGGGTTACCATGGAGACACTGCTCTCCCCCCTCCTTACCTATTTAATCCAACCAATTGGTTGACTTGCAGCAAATGTTTACTAGGGTATTATTTAGTGTTCACACGATAGGCTTAACCGGTATGAAATAGAAGAACTGCATTTGCACATCACTGTATTCAATTCCTTTTCACCTGGGTTAACTTGCCTGTGGCTTAACGTATTCTGTCAACTCAGGCCACAACGCAACATATAATGTAGACCCCCATAAGCAGGTAACCAAGTTTAAAACACAGGGCTAAAAATACAAGTTTAAAATCAAGGGCTACCTGTATTTTAAACTTGGTTACCTGCTTATGGGACTCTACATTCTATGTCGCGTGGTGGTCTGAGTTGGCAGAATACGTTAAGCCACAGACAAGTTAACCTAGGTGCCAAGGAATTAAATATATGATAATATAGACCAATGATGGCAAATCTTTTTGCTGTCGCGTGCCGGTCATTAGGGCAGAGAACCCGTTGTTAAACCTCATTCACATTAATACCACGTTTCCCCGAAAATAAGACCCTGTCTTACATTTTTGTTTCGAACCCTGAAATAAGCGCTTGGCCTTATTTTCGGGGAGATCTTATTATTTTGGGGCGCGTGGAGCAAGATGGGGCTCCTCTTGCCATCTTACCTGATTTCCAGCTCTGTCTCCCTAACCCTAACCCAGGGGTTTGCAACCTTAAATACTCAAAAGAGCCGTTTGGACCCGTTTCCCACAGAAAAGAAAACACCGGGAGCCACAAAACCTGGGTGGGCATGGCCAACTTGATATCACTCACTTCCACTAGTCATATGACCACCCCCTAGCTCCGCCTACTCAGGCAGTCATTAGGGCAGAGAACCAGTTGTTAAAAAACACCGGGAACCACAAAATCCTTTTGACATCTCTCCCTCTCCCCTCCTTCCCTCTCTCTGCCTCCTCTCTCCCTCTCTCTCTGTATCTCTCTATGACTCTCTCTCTCCCCTTCTCTCTGTATCTCTCTATCTCTCTCTCTCCCCCACTCTGTATCTCTCTATGTCTCTCACTCTCTCACCCCCTCTGTATCTCTCTATGTCTCTCTCTCTCCCCCTCTCTCTGTATCTCTCTATTTCTCTCTCTCTCCCTCTCTCTCTGTATCTCTCTATGTCTCTCTCTCTCCCTCTCTCTCTGTATCTCCCTGCCCTGGTTGCTTCTCCATCCCCCACCATCACCCTTACCTTCTCAGGGCAGGTAAGGAGTGACTGGGAGGGGAAGGCAAGGGGTGGAGCCAGTCAGTGGTGGGATCACCTGACAGGGAGCCACAGAGGGCCCAAAGAGCCGCATGCGGCTCTGGAGCTGCAGGTTGCTGACCCCCTGTCCTAGACCCTCATGAGGTCAGGTTGTGTGGGGGCTTGACGTCTCTGGCCCATCCGTTCCCACCAGATGGCACTCAGTCCTGTAAACCTTTCCAAGGCCATCTGTTTTGAACGTTGCAAAGGGAAGTCGGAAGTATGCAAAGCAGCCCGTCGTCACCGAAACGTTCTCGTTCTCTCTGCGGAGTTTATAAATAGTTGCCCTGTCTCTGCCTTCTAAAGCAACCCAGGTGGCACAGAATTGGCAGCCTGAATCATGCTGGCTGCATCCTCCACCTATCAGGTCAGCGAAAGCCTCTTCAGATGCACCAGAAATGCATGCATTCACCTTTAGCTTTAACCTTGGCTACCTGAGGGGAGGGGAGAGGAGGGAAAGGGGCCCAGGGGCTCCTGTCTTCTGCAAACACAACTCATTCGGTTACAACCGGGTGCAAATGCAAATGCAAATGCAAATGCAAAATAATAATAATAATATGAGTTTACTCAGTAACCCAATTAAGCTGCCGGAGTGAACGCAGCCACTGCAAGCGAACCTGTCCTTAACAGGTAAATGTTGCAGGCAGTGGTGAAATCCAATTTTTTTTTACTACCGGTTCTGTGGGCATGTTATGGCTTGGTGTGCATGGCAAGGGAAGGATACTGCAAAATCACTCCCCACTCCTGGGGGAAAGATACTGCAAAATCCTCATTCCCTCCCCACTCCTGGGGGAAGGATATTAACAGTGGACATTGGGATTGGCCCAATGTCCACTGGAATGCCATAATTTAACCCGGGGGTTTAGATCCCCCTGGTTTCCACTCACCACTCACCACTCCAAAAGGCTAACTTTGTAAGCCTTGAAGAATTCTTAGCACGGTATCTTAAAGGCCGTAGAGCCAACGGTGCAGTCAAAGTGGCCTCAAACCCCCACTCCCAATTTTTGATCTCCTAATTTAGGTGCCGGAAGAAACCAGGGCAACTGGATCAAAATAGAGCCTAGGGCAGTGTTTCCCCACCTGGGGAATTCTGGGATTTGAAATCGACACAGCTTCAAGCTACCAAGGTTGGGAAGCATTGGCACCATCCATGCCTTCCCTTAAGGCACTTCAAGGCTCTTTCGCCTGCTTTGGTGGCACTACCGTCTCCACACCCCTCACTCCCCCCACTCCCACTGCCCCCACCTCACCGAAACTCCTTGTCCTGCCTCGTTTGTGGCCGGCCAAATCTTTCCAGGAAGTTCTCCGTGCGGTTGGTATTGCTGCCCCGTGGGTCTTGCGATTGGGGCGACAGACGGACCCTCGAATAGGAGGTCAGTTCCTCCGACTCGGCCTTGGCGAGCATGGCAGATTTGGAAGGGCCCACCCTGCCCCCCGAGAGGTACTCGCTGGAAATGGCTTTGGAAAGAGACCCCAGCCGGTGGGATGAGCCCGGCCGGCTCAGGCAGATGTGATCGCTGGATTCGGCCTTGGGGAGGGTGTCCTTCAGTTCCACGGTAGCCAGAATCCCAGACGTCAGCGGGTCCAAGGCGCAGAGGTCAGGAAGGGTCCCCCTGCTTGGGGACTGGCTAAGTTTCATGGAGGGGGACAGATTGGAAAGAGAAGAGGAGCTGCCCGATCCAGGAGACAAGGGGCGCAGCTCTACCGGAGAACGCAAAGTTGGGGTGTTGTACCCAGATGGCCCTGAGCCCTCCGGCTGGACCCTGCTGATCTCCAAGGAAAGAGGCGGGATTGGTCTGCAGCCAGCCTGTTCTTGGGGTTCTGACTCTGCTCTTCGGCGGGACCCATCCGGCTGCAGCCGAGCATGGAACGGTTCACCCAGAGAATCCGGCCGCTTCCCGCTCGGCATGTTTCCTCCGATGTACGATACTCCGCTCGATCCCTCCGGCTGATAGCGAATGGCTCCCTCCGGGACAAAGGGCACGGTGGCGGGAGGGAAGACCCCTGGGGATGCCAGCCCCACAAGGCTCCCTCGAGGGGGGATGGGTTGCGAGGGGAGCGGGGAGGGTGGTCCCGGGTGGCCCAGATCCATCTGAAAGAGAAAACGGAGGCAGCAGTTCAGAAAACTAGGCAGGAAACCAGAAGTTTTATTTGTTTATAAAACATATAGGGCCACTTGTCACATTCTGGGGTCTGACTAAGTTGTATCGCAGGCTTTCCAGCAGCGGTGAAATCCGGTCGGTTCTATCCGGTTCGCACGAACCTGTAGCGCCGGCATCACGTCCTGTTTTTTACCCTTTGTGCATGCACGCTCCCATTCCCGAACCAGTAGCAAAGGTAAATGGATTTCACCGCTGCTTTCCAGGCACTCAGTAGCCCACCCCCCACCCACCCCCCAAGCAAATCCTCCCGGGGTCTTTGCACCTCGCCGAAGTGTGTGACTCATGAGCAAGCAGCCCAACACTGAACTCCTGGGCAATGTTTGATCACAGCTGTGGATACTCAGCAGAGAGAGAATGCAGGTAGTTCTCAACATACGACAGTTCATTTAGTGTCCATTCAAAGTTGCAAACGGCACCGACAAAAAGGACTAGTGACCGTTTTTCACAGTTCTTAGCAGCGTCCCCAGGGTCACGTGATCCAAATTCAGAGGCTTGGCAACTGGTTCATACTTACGACCATTGCTGTGCCCCAAGGTCATGTGATCCCTTTTGTGACCTCCTGATGAGTAAAGTCAAGGCTACTAACCAGGCTACTAACTTATCAACGCAGTGGTGGGATTCTACCAGTTCGACCCGGTTCGGGCAAACTGGTAGCAGAAATGGAAGGCTCCGCCCACCCACCCAGACGTCATCATGGACACTCTGCGCATGCGCTAGCGCACTCACATTTGCAAACCGGTAGCGAAGGTAAGTGAATACCACTACTGTATCAATGGCAAGGATTCGCTTAACAAGGAAGGCCGTAACATGGGAGACAACTCACCGAACAAATGCCTCACTTAACAACATATATTTGGGGCTCAAAATGTCATTGTAAGTCAGGGACTACCCGTATCTAAATTCTCTTAGAAAAGAAGGTTTTTCTTACTAAAAGCAACTCCAGGAACTGGTTGGCTTACTGTGACACTTGGAATGTAGTTATTTACAACCCCCGGCTTGTTGACTAACCACGACCTCATCTCCTCCCTTGATCTGGGATCGTAAATCTCTGGCTTGACTTTGGACTGCCAGACTTGGAAAATTTGCCTTACTCAGCTAAGCCTTATCTACAATTAATTGCCCTTTTCTGCTCTCTTGCTGTTGGGATTTGCAAAAGAAAGTCTTCCCCTTAACACGCCGGGTGCCTAGAATTATGTTCGGATTTTGAAGAGGGGCTTAAACAGCCCGGATGGGAAGCCCCTTATCTCCTAAATGGTTCACAAGGTGCAATAAAAACAAAAGTAAAATCAGGCTAGCAAAGATGTTTAAAAACATGTCCGCCAAATGTTGGAAATGCAATCAGATACCGGGTTCCTACTACCATATGTGGTGGAAATGTACAAAGGCCAAAAAAAAAAAAAAATTGGACAAAACTACATACATGGTTACAGAAAATAATAAAGCAACATCGAGATGTAAAACCAGAAATGTTTTTTTGTTAGGTATACTGCCAGAAAAATATGACAAAGGGAATGTATATTTAATATGACAGGTCATGACTGCAGCGAGAACTGGATTTGCACAATTTTGGAAAAATGAGGAAACTCCTACAGGTGAAAATATATTTAAAAAAAAAAAACTAGATTGTGCGGAAATGGGTAGGTTAGCACTAAAGATAAAGGACAAAGAATACTTTTTAACTTGGGATTCGTTTGATCAATGGTTGATCAAAAATAACCATATATTAATTTAATATCACGAGCATCCTGAAAAAAACCATGCTAGGATTTATTTTCTGGCTGGGTCTTATTTTCAGGGAAAGGGTACAATACAGTAGAATTAGCTCAGCTGGTCCTGTTTTTTTCTGTCTCGCTTAACAAATGTTTCACTCAGCCACTGAAATTTTGGGCTCCATGGTGGTCGTAAATCAAGGACACAAAGAACAGGTTGGGGAGGGGGGGGTCAACCTATTTCCCAAAGCACCGGAAGGCCATAAAAAGAAACAACGGATGGAAACTGATCCAAGGAGAGAAGCAACCTGGAACAGAGGAGAAACTTCCTAACAGGGAGGACAATCGACCCGCGGAACAGCTTGCCACTAGAAGTTGTGGGGGCTCACACATCACTGGAGGGTTTTTTTTTTTAAAAAAAGACTATTCTGAAATGGCATAGGGTCTTCTGCTTGAGCAGAAGGTTGGACTAGAAGACCTCCAAGGTTCCTTCCAGCTCTATTCTGATTGAAAAAGTGAGATATTTCTAACTATTACGCTGCTCACACCCTCTTCTAACAATTCACTTGGAGGATGCGGGTTCAACCTGGGTTCTGGGGAGGGAGAATAATTATGCCCCAAGACTTCAGGGGCACCATCGCTGGTCGGCCCTGGACGATACCTGGACTCGTGTGATCTGGGTAACCTCCAGGTCTTCGTCCGAGGTGTCCCTGGCCATGGTGCCATGGCCTGGCCTCTGCTGGAGGCTGCCCCTCTTGCATCCCAACAGCCGTGGAACGTTGGCACTGCCTGAGATTCTCTGCCCATCCTTCAGAGACGCCGAAGCTCCCACCGGCTTGGCAGGAGCAAAAATCCAGGCTGGGAAGGGCCGCAGAAGACAGGCGATCCAGGATTCAGGCCACCATGTCAGGGGATCGACGACAACTCACCACGGCGAACTCGCCATGGCCAATTCGCTGCAGTCAACTTGCCACAGGGCTAACTCACCGCAGGACGAGAGTCATATCGAAGAAATTGTGGAATAGAATTTAAAAAAAAGGATGCCCAAGGAGGGACACAATGAAAGAGGTTGAGATTTTGGGGGAAAAGTGTTCAGAGAAGAGCAACTAAGATGATCAAAGGCCGGGAGACGAAAACATACGAAGAACGGCTGCAGGATTTGGGTTTGGCTAGTTCGGGTGTCAGCAACCCGTGGCTCCGGAGCCGCATGCGGCTCTTTGGGCCCTCTGCTGCGGCTCCCTCTCCCATCACTGGCTGGCCCCACCCCTCGCCCTGCCCTCCCAGTCACTCCTGGGAAATCCCGAGATACAGAGAGAGGCGGGGGAGAGAGGGAGAGGGGGAGAACAACTGGTTCTCTGCCCTAATGACCGGCTGGGTAGGCGTGGCTAAGGAGGGGGTCATGTGACTGGGTGGGAGCTGGCCATGCCCACCCAGGTTTTGTGGCTCCTGGTGTTTTTTTTTCTGTGGGAAATGGATCCAAAGGGTTCTTTGAGTGTTTAAGATTGCAGACCCCTGGGCTAATCTAAAGGAAAGAAGAATTAGGGGCAACATGATTGATAGCAGGTATTCTAGTATTTGAGGGGCTGCCCCAAAGAAGAGGGGGGGGTCAAATTATTCTCCAAAGCACCAGAAGGCAGGACAAGAAGCAACGGATGGAAACTAAACAAAGAGAGAAGCAACCTGGAACTAAGGAGAAATGTCCTAACGGTGAGGACAATTAACCAAGGGAACAACTCGCCACCAGAAGTTGTGGGCGCTCCATCAACTGGAGGTTTTTAAGAAGAGACCGGACAAGCCACTTGTCTGAAATGGTATCGATTCTCCTGCTTGAGCAGGGGGCTGGACTAGAAGCCCTCCAAGGGTCCCTTCCAGCTCTATTCTATTCTAAAATTAAAATATGTTTTGCATTATTTTAAATAACTGGAATGTTTGCATTGTCCCGCAGTGAGCTGTCCCGTGGCAAATTGACTGCGGCAAGTGGTCCCATTCCACATGCCAGCCCCCCCCCCCCCATTTAAAAGGCCAGGCTCAGACAGCCTGAGGTCAAATTCCCTGGACAATGGGACCTGGCTTTGGGGCAGCCGAGAGCCATAGCTTGCCCTTCCTTCTGCCTGGGGCGATTTAGAAGCTGAGAAACGTCTTTTTCTTTGGGCCACGAGCCAAGCCAGGGTCAAGTAACTTTTTAATGCATAATACATGCCAAGAGCCGAGCGAAATGATATCCCTGCCTTTCGTCAGGTGTGTTAAATCCTCTCTGAAAAACAAGAGATTCTGTCCGGTATTCACTCACCCCGGGTATCGATCCGTCGCCTGATGCAATTTGAGACTCCCGACAGCCAAGGAGGGCATTTGGGGGGGGGGGGCATCTGGAAACTGGGCAGGTATTCCCGCCACCGTCTCCCCCCCCCCCCCCATCCTCCCCCCCCCCCCAGTCCCTGGACTCTGGGGTACCAAGTTGCCTGCCCGTGACTCCGAAGGAAATCCAGGACAGACCAATGCACCGTCCCCTGAAACCCCATATTTTAGTAAGCCGCTTTTGAGTTGCCGCGTGAGTCGGCAGCAGTAGAAATGGTCTCAATTAAAAAATAAAATAAATAACTAAAATCCTCGGACTCTCTCTTCGTTACTCAAGAAGGTGTAGGGTTTCCCGTCTAAAGCTGGGGGTTGGACTAGAAGATCTCCAAGGTCCCTTCCGACTCTGCCATTTTCTAAAGGCGGGCCCAAAAAGCTACCAGTCGTGCCCATTTCTGCAAAATTCTCTTCTCCTGTCACGTCTCTGTCCCCAGACCCAGAGGTATCTCAGCCTGAGCTTCCTCTGCATCCTACCCCCCACCCCCAGAGCCCCTTCCTCAATCCCTCGGAGCACAAGTTCTCTCCCGGGGCCGCTCTCCTTCTCTCCGATGGCCTCCTGCCTCAGTTTCCCCTTCTCCAAAAGAGCCTCCCGCAGCCCTGCCCTTCATCTCTCCTCTCTGGAAGGTGCTGAGCCAAGCAGGCACTGGGCTCCCCTTCCTGGGCACCTGGGTGGAAGAAGGGCATCTACGCGGGTAGACATTGGTGGGTGTTTGGAGCACCAAAAGAATGGCCAGTCTAGATGGCCTTTGGGAAGCTGGGGAGAAAAACTGCCCCTTCCTTCTTTCAGTCCGGATAGGGACAGAGGAGAGGGGGAAGGGGGGAAGGGGGAGGGGGAGGACAGCCCCCCTCCCCATTGGAAGCTGAGTCAGACTCCTTTCCCTGTTTGTTTTTTACACCCCAGTGAGATCCTTCATCCCAGGGGTCTCTCCCACTCCTCACCCACCCCCATCAGAAGATAACAGAGATTTGCAAAGGGCAACAAAAGACCAGGACGGGAAAACGTTACGCGGGCAGCTTTGCCTGTGTGTGCGTGATTGCGCGCGTGATTTTCTTTCTTGCTTTCCCGGCTACCTTCCAAAGAGGGAGGGGGGGAGAGGATGCGAGGAATCCCCCCCCAAAAAATCTGGGCCAACGGGTACCACCCCCCCACCATCCCACCATCATCACCCCCGCTCCATCCCACGACAGCCCCGTCTGAGTCCACGCGCGCGGGGGAAGGGGGCGCGCAAAGGAAGCCCATGGTGGGGGGTGTCTCCTATCCCGTGGAAGGGGCTCCATCCAGGGGATCTTCTCGGGGATGGGGGGCGCAAAGGAGCGCAGGGACTTCCACGGGGATGGGGGGGAGGGGGGATGATGGAAGGATTGGGGGGGGGAGGAAGGATAGGATCCGAGCAAGCCAGGCGCGCGCGCGTCCCCGCCACCGTCTCCAGCCCGCCGCCTACACGTGCGCCCGGGATGCGCGCTCCCTCCTTCCCTCTCTCTCTCTCCCTCCCTCCCTTCCTCCCTCCCTCTCTCTCTTTCCCTCCCCCCTTCCCTCTCTCCCTCCCTCCCTCCCTCCTTCTCTCTCTCCCTCCCTCCCTCCCTCCTTCTCTCCCTCTCTCTCTCTCTCTTTCTTTCTTTCCCCCGAGTGGGGGGAAAAAAAGACCCCCGCCCGCCGGTGGGCTCTTTTGATCTCTCCCCCCCTCCTCCCCCAGCTCACCTGCGACGCTCCCATCCTTCTACCTGAGGACTCACCTTGCGCCAGCCGGCCGGCTCTCCCCCTCGGCTCCTGGGCAGCGCTGCTTGCCTGCTCCTCCCGGCGCTCCGGCGAGGCGGCGGAGGCTCCATCCCGGGGATGCTGGCTGGGGTTGGTATGGCTGTGGCCGCCGGCGAGGCTCCTTCCCCGGGCGCTGCTGGCGTCAGCCGCCGGGGGGGACTTAAAAGGCACCGCAGCCTCGTTCGGCCTCCCCGCCGCCGCCGCCACCGGCTCGGAGGAGGAGGAGGAGGAGGAGGAGGGACGGCTGACGTGAGTGCCGCCCGCAGCAGCAGCAGCAGCAATAGCCGGCTTCCGGAAAAGCTGGCCTTTTTCCACTCAAGCCTTGCCCCTTGGGAGGCAAAGCAAGTTTCTAGTCCTCAAGGCGCGGGATGCCCGGCGGAGCTGGGAACTTGAGCGCAGTGGAGGGGAGGCTTCCTCGCCTGGCCCCGCAAGAGAAAGCAAGGACAAGGGGGGGGAGGGTGGAGTGTGGGGTTTGGCTTCCCCTCCCTGTCTGGTCCCCCCCCCCCAGGAACGCGCAGCTCGGGATGCGAACCAGAGGAGAGGGGGGGGGGAGGCGCAGGTTGGCGGCCGCGGCTTCTGCTTCTGGCCGTCAGGGAACCACAGGTGGAAGAGGAGCGGCTCCGGAGAGAGAGGCAGCTTCGGGGGTCCTCTGAGCCCGGGAACCCCCCTCCCTTCCATCCATGACCCATCCCCACCCGCGTCCCGGGAACTGGCCGAGTCCTCTGTGAAAGTCAACCGTAATAAGAGTAATAAGAGCCTTGGTGGCGCAGCAGACTAAAGTGCTGTTAAGTAGCACCAGCTGCCTTCAATTACTGCAAGTTGAAATCTCACCAGGCTCGAGGTCGACTCAGCCTTCCATCCTTTCTAAGGTGGGTAAAGTGAGAACCCGGATTGTGGGGGCAATAAGCTGACTTTGTATATAAATATACAAAAGTAGGAAGGCTATTGCTTAGCGCATTGTAAGCCGCCCTGAGTCTCCGGAGAAGGGCGGCATATAAATCAATTTTTTTTAAAAAAAAATAAAAAAATTCCACGCAGTGACCGACACGATTCTTGATTTTGGGCTTTGCTCGGCATCTTCAGTCCACAAAACACAGGAGCTGGGCGTTGTATAGCCTGCACCCACGCCCACAAATAAAATCACCAAAAACTTCACACGAAGATTATTAGGTGCAAATAAGGCTCAGCTGGAAGATAGAATGGAATCGCATGAGCTGGAAGGGACCTTGGAGGTCTTCTAGTCCACCCCCCTGCTCAAGCAGGAGAAGAACTTATACCAGACCAAGATATGAAGGACCACGCTGGGGGGACCGAGCATCACGGCGCATTTTATCTTTGTGGTCATTAAGTATCAATGACAACATGATGGCTTGTAATCTCATCGCCATTTCATAAATTCAAAGCTCTTTATATCTTTCCCTCCCATGAAACAGGGATATTGAATGGGGTAATACAGTGAAACTAATTAGGCAAAAAAGGAGAGAGATATTTTTAGAAGACTGTTTCTGAAGCATTTCTAACCGTTTGCATCCATAAAATGGTGCTTTAGTTTGATTTATGATGGGTGAAATGGAGACTCCATGCCTTGTGCGCATCACTTTTGTGGTTGGTTCGGGTTTTCCCAAGGGTTTGATCTGGACCGCTTTTCCCTCTCTGTGTAAATTGCTTTTCTGCTGTTTTTGCCTTTCTGGCCTGGCTTTTAGGCCGCTCTTGCAGACCATGAGGTTTCAATGTGCTTTTTTTTTTTTTTTTTGCAATTGTTCTAATTTGCCTTTATAAACCTTTTAACTTTATTTTTGACTGCTATTTGGGCACGTGTGAAGGGGTGGAGATCAGAGTTCTGATTGAACAAAAACACGATCCTATGCAATCCGGGGGGGGAGAAAAAAATGAGATTATAAAAGCACAATCTTAACATTATAAACAGTTTAAAAATGGGGAAAGGGGCATGGACCAAACAGAATATCAACAGAGATCTGGATGGACAAATCAGGAAAGCTAAGGCTTAGAATGAGCCAAGACTTGAAATGCCAAAAATAATTTGGGGGGGGAAAAAAAATCAATATTTAAGAAACCGGGGGAAAAAGTCCTTGGGAGGAAATGTAAGGAAGTTGAAAGCTTATGCCACTTACATTTGCTATAAAATACAGTGGTGGCCAAAATTGCGGTAACCTTTTGGGAAAAGTGTATTTTTGAGGTTGGATGGCTAATAAATACCACTTTTATTTTTTGGGGGGGGGCGGGGAGTTTCAAGATAATCCTATTCCACTGCTGGAATGGCCTGGGAATAGCCCAGACCTTCACCCAATTTAATTTAATTTAATTTAATTAATCATATTTCTATGCCGCCCGACTCCCAAGGGACTTTGATTGAAAATCGATGGAGCTGACTCAAGAAACCTGTTAGTCAGAAGCGATCCAGCAATAAAACCCAGTTCATAGAAGCCATCGTTCAATCTCGGTTTCACATTAGAACAGCTGCAGAAGTAAAAGACTTGGCTCACTCCGTGGGAAGACGTTGTAAGGCCGTCATTCACGCTAAAGGTGACCCAACTAAGGATTAACTGACATGGGGATGATTTTTGCATATCTCGCTTTTTTCTATGGTAATAATTTTTTGTATATCATGTTTTTTTCTACGTGTTTTATTTTTCTTCTCCTATTCTAATAGCAAATCCTTCGTCAAAGTGATGGCATTACATTCTTAATTAAATGATCTTTCCATTGATGTATAATTTTATGGTACTACTCCCCCCAAAAAGTGGGGTTATTAGTTTTAGAAAATACATTTCCCCCCCCCAAAAAAAAGGTTTCCACAATTTTCGCCACTACTGTATCTGTGGCTTTGTTTTAAGCGTTGCAACACACCAGCTCCAGGAAATGTAAGTCTCATTCTACTGTTCTTTATTTTATTTTATTTTTCCTTGGGAGCAGGTGCACAAACCCCGGATTTTGGATAAAATCCAACTTTCAGTAGCACCCAGCACTTTGCAAAAAAAAAAAAAAACAATAACAAGACACCCAACTCTTCAGAGCCATGACAAATCTTGACGTCCATTTGGAAGCTCTGCCCCCTAGTAGTTTATCATCAAATTACAACCAGATGGCGGAAACAATTCAAGTTGAATGGATCTTAAAAAAATTGTTGCACAAAGAGAATAATTCGTGCCAGAATATAACACCAATCCTCTGCAGGTTAAAGCAAAAACACCGAGCGAGGAACATACAGCTTGCTATTGTCAGGCACTGCATGTGTGTGAAGTGTTTTTTTTTTTTTTAAATTGTATCAAAGGGAGATTTTCCAAAATGTGGCACAGTCTCTTTCATTGCCTTGGCAAACGCAAAACATTAAAGAAAATCAGACTTAGAGCAAATAAATTTCCAACGTTCAATTGTTTTGTGCTGCCAAATTTCATAGACACTGGGTCTTTTTTTTTTTAAAAAAAATTGAACGATAATATGCATACGGGTAATTAATCGGATTAGAAATCTTAACAGGGTAGAATAGGCGATCGAATGAAGAGATCTTTTGTCGATGCGGAGTGGAGAAAACGTTCTAAATCTGGATTTACAGGTTTGGCATACAATTGGGCCAAAAAGGAAGTTTGAAAGCAGCAGCATAGCAAATACAGCCCTCGGTGAAGCAGGACCAGTTAGCATTTGGATGGGAGGCCAGTAGTAAATCCCAGAATTTGGCTGGATTGAAAAGTCCCCCAAATCCCAGGAGCTGATAGAGAGACAAATCACTTCCGTACAGTGGCCAAAAATGATCAGCGGAAAAATCCCGGATGCCCTCAGGAATCTCGCTTGATTCAGCGGAGTCTTTAATTCAGAATAACAGAGTTGGAAGGGATCTTGGAGATCCTTAGTCCAACACCCCGCTTGAGCAGCCTACACCGTTGTAGAAAAACAGTTGTCCAATCTCTTCTTGAAAGTGATTGATGGAGCACCCACAACTTCTGGTGGCAAGCTGTTCCACTGATTAATTGTTCTCATTGTCAGGAAATTCCTCCTTAGTTCTAGGTTGCTTCTCTCCTTGATTGGTTTCCACCTGTTGCTTCTTGTCCTGCCCTCAGGGGCTTTGGAGAATAGCTTGACTCCCTCTTCTTTGGGGCAGCCCCTGAGATATTGGAAAATTGCACCAACCTTTATGGAGTTTTGCTTTGTGGCGCAAGAGTTGCCAAGGGGGAGGGGGTTGCCCGCGTCTTTTCCTTTTATTCTCGGTTCAGATGCCCGTTTGCCCCGCACTGGAGTGAATCACAGCTCAGAAGCCGGCGAATGCCCCGGAGATGTTGCTGCCAGCCCACGAATGTATATTTTTCTCTGATTCACAACCTCCCCACCTGCTTTCCGATTTCTCACACTCGCCATGACTCACGGAGCTTTGCTGCCGAGGCAGGAGTCCTGACGTGGCTATTATTAACGGCGATATTCTTAGAAGTTTCGCTCTCTGTCTCATGCAGGGAGAATGGGGACAGAGAAAGGCAATGCCTCCTCAACTTTGGGCAATCTGGCCATGGGGAGGCAGAGGTGGCAGCCAGAATGCCTTGGCAGGACAAGGGAGGAAGCTGGGCACAGCCTGGGAATTTGCCATGGCCAACTCGCTGAAGGACAACTTGCCAGGACCAACTCATCATGGCCAACTCGCCATGGCCAACTCGCCATGGCCAAATCATCATGGCCAACTCATCATGGCCAATTCGCC
>WNWU01000293.1:84576-105531 GCA_012654045.1 Ptyas mucosa
CTATCTATCTATCTATCTATCTATCTATCTATCTATCTATCTATCTAATCTATCCATCCATCCAGAATGCAAAACCACATTCCCTCCAGTCCACGGGAAAACCTCTCCCCATGGAACCAGTCCTTGGTGCCCAAATATTTGGGGGCCACTGCCCTAGAGAGCTGGGAATCTCATGTTTGGTTTCTTTGGGTCAGGAGTCCAGCGGGGTCCATGCCTTCTTCTAAATTGTTTTTCCAATAACCCAGCCTTGATTTTCCTTGTGGTCTCCCATCCGAATGCCCATCAGCCCCTGATCTGCTTAGCCATCTCAAGAATCCTCTAAGTCAGCTCGGTGCTGCCATCTGCTGACCGTGACGCAGGTGGGCTACAACAGGAAGCAACCGTAGCTCTGAGGGGAATTACATGGGGGACCCTCTACCAAATCAGCCTTCCATCCTTCTGAGGTGGGTAAAATGAGGACCCAGATTGTTGGAAGCAATAGGCTGAGTTAGAGGGCTGGAAAGCACGGTGAAGCGGTATATAAGCCTAAATGTTATTGCCCTTCCTTCCTTCCCTCCCTGTGGTTAGAATGCAGCACTGCAGGCTAATTCTGCCGACTGCCAGCAGTTCAATCCTGGTCAGCCTCAAGATTGCCTCAGCCTTCCATCTTTCCGTAAAACGAGGACCCAGATTGTTTTGGGGGCAATAGGCTGACTCTGTAAACCGCTTAGAGAGGGCTGGAAAGCACTGTGGTCTACAAGTCTAAGTGCTATTGCCTTGCCTTCCTTCCTTCACCCCACCCTCCCTTTTATCCTTCTCCCCTCCCTCCCTTTTATCTATCCTTCCTTCCTTCCTTCCTTCCTTCCTTCCCTCCCTCCCCCCCTCCCCCCCTCCATGTGGTTAGAATGCAGAATTGCTGGCTAATTCTGCCGACTGCCAGCAGTTTGATCCTGACCAGGCTCAAGGTTGACTCAGCCTTCCATCCTTCCGTAAAATGAGGACCCAGATTGTTGGGGGCAAGAGGCTGACTCGGTAAACCACTTAGAGAGAGGGCTAGAAAGCACTGCGAAGCAGTATATAAGCCTTAAGTGCTATTGCTATCGGGTGGGCAAGGTAAGGGGAGGTCAGGAGCTCTTCTGGGAGCCGGCCAGCCAGCCAGCCAAGTTGGCCGGAACAGACCCTGCCCCGCAGAGGGATACCTACTCAGCTGTGGAGAAGGCCATCTCAAAGTTGTGCCTCCGGTCCTGGGGCGAGAGTTGCGTGTAATCAAAAGCCTCGGGGAAGAAGTTGTGGACGAGAGCACAGAAGGCCATACCGTCGCTCCAGCTGGAGGAGAAGTTCTGGATGTCCACGTGCTGCTCGGTGTGGGGGGTGGGGGGGGAGAGAGAGAGAAATGAGGCAAGGTAAAGGTAAAGGTTCCCCTCGCACATACGTGCTAGTCGTTCCCAACTCTAGGGGGCGGTGCTCATCTCCGTTTCAAAGCCGAAGAGCCAGCGCTGTCCGAAGACGTCTCCGTGGTCCTGTGTCCGGCATGACTCAATAACAAAGGCGTACAGAACGCTGTGACTTTCCCACCAAAGGTGGTCCCTATTTTTCTACTTGCATTTTTTTTACCTGCTTTCGAACTGCTAGGTTGGCAGAAGCTGGGACAAGTCACGGGAGCTCACCCCGTTACGTGGCACCGGGGACTCGAACCGCCGAACTGCCAACCTTTCGATCGACAAGCTCAGCGTCTTCGCCACTGAGCCACCATGTCCCAAGAAAAAGAGGGCCGGGTCCAGGGAGGCCGTGGGAGACGGGCAGGAGGCTCACCTCGTAGCCCCGCGTCTTGGCGCGGCACCAGTCCAGAAGCATCTGCTTGATGGTGTTGGCATTGGGGACCCCGAAGCTGGAAGAGCGCTGGATTCCCACCCGGGCCATTGCAGGGTTGGCGGGGCTGCGGAGAAGACAAAGCAGGCATCTCGTAGCTGCTTTGGGGGCAGGCAGGCTGGCCGGCCCAGGTGCCTCCCAAAACAAGCATCCTCTGAACTTTTCCCTGGATGTCAACCAGAGTGTTGGTGGACTCAAAGTTTCACTTGGGAGGGAGGGAGGGAGGAAAGGAAGGAGAGACAGAGAGGGAGGGAGGGAAGGAAGGAAGGAGAGACAGAAAGGGAGGGAGGGAAGGAAAGGGAGGGAGGGAGGGAGGAAAGGAAGGAAGGAGAGACAGAGAGGGAGGGAGGAAAGGAAGGAAGGAGAGACAGAGAGGGAGGGAGGGAAGGAAAGGGAGGGAGGGAGGGAGGGAGGGAGGAAGGAAGGAGAGACAGAGAGGGAGGGAGGGAAGGAAGGAAGGAGAGACAGCGAGGGAGGGAGGGAAGGAAGGAAGGAGAGACAGCGAGGGAGGGAGGTAAGGAAGGAAGGAGAGACAGCGAGGGAGGGAGGGAAGGAAAGGGAGGGAGGGAGGGAGGAAGGAAGGAAGGAGAGACAGAGAGGGAGGGAGGAAAGGAAGGAAGGAGAGACAGAGGGAGGGAGGGAAGGAAGGAAAGGGAGGGAGGGAGGGAGGAAGGAAGGAGAGACAGAGAGGGAGGGAGGGAAGGAAGGAAGGAGAGGGAGGAAGGGAGAGAAGGAAGGAAAGGGAGGGAGGGAGGGAAGGAAAGGGAGGGAGGGAGAAAGGAGAGACAGAGAGGGAGGAAAGGAAAGAAGGAAGGAAAGGTGGGGAGGAAAGAAGGGAGAGAGAGGGATGGAGGGAAGAAAGGAGGGAAGAAGGAAGGAAGCAGGAGGGAGGAGGGAAAGAAAGGGAAGGGAAGGAAAGGAAAAAGAAGGAAAGGAAAGGAAAGGAAAGGAAAGGAAAGGAAAGGAAAGGGAAGGGAAGAGAAGAGAAGAGAAGAGAAGGGAAGGGAAAGGAAAGGAAAAGAAAGGAAAAGAAAGGGAAAAGAGAAAGTCAGGAGCGAGAGCAAGTCGCTATATTTAGAACAAAACGAGGCACCAGCTGGATTAAAAGAGCCAAAGGCTTGGCAGGAGGCGGCCTCCCTCGGGGACCATCTCGCGCTGGGAACCCAGCCACGGAAAGGCTCTTGCAGGAAGAAGGTCCCTCTAGGAAGCCGCCAAGATGTCAGCTGAAGGAGCCAAGCCAGCCTCTTGTCTGTTTCCTTCCGGGAAGATTTAGGCTGGGAATGGGGAGTAGAAATCCTTGGCGGGGGGGAGAACATTCCGATCTCCAGCCTTAAAAATCTTCAACATCTTACCTAACCCAACCGTTACAAATTACTAGTTAATCCAGGTAGCAAAATGAGCTAACCTCAGTGGGGCTCCTTCAGTGGGGTTGGTGTGTGTGTGTGGGGGGGGGGGGGGGGGGGGGGGGGGGGGGGGGGGGAAGAGGTCCGATGGATTAAAATGGAAGCAGAGTTGCTTTAAAAAGCAGATGACTTCCAAGGTCCCTTCCAGCTCTGTTCTGCTTGATTGACTGACTGATTGTCACTCACATTTTGTCTCTCCTTTTGCATTCTTTCCTTCATGATTTTATTCCACCATTTCTTTGATAGTAGTGTAAGTTGGGAGCAAGTCGTCCCATGGCGAGTTGGCCATGGGAAGTTGGCCATGGTGAGTTGGTCATGGTGAATTGGCCATGGGAAGTTGGCTGTGGTGAATTGGTCATGGTGAGTTGACCATGGAGAGTTGGCCATAGGAAGTTGACCATGTTGAGTTGGCCATTGGAAGTTGGCCATGGGAAGTTGGCCATGGTGAGTTGGTCATGGTGAGTTGGCCATGGGAAGTTGACCATGTTGAGTTGGCCATTGGAAGTTGGTCATGGTGAGTTGGCCATGGTGAGTTGGCCATGGGAAGTTGACCATGTTGAGTTGGCCATTGGAAGTTGGCCATTGGAAGTTGGCCATGGTGAGCTGGTCATGGTGAGTTGGCCATGATGAGTTGGCCATGGGAAGTTGGCCATGGCAAATTGTCACAGACACTCCCCCAGCCAGAGGGTCTCAGCACATCCCATTTCTTCCCCCTCAAGCCCAGCTCCTCACCTCCCGCCCTCCTTCTCCAGCTTCTCGATCATGGCCTTGCGCGCCTGCGAGGCGGACATTTTGGGCATGGCCTGGGCCTTCATGATCTCCTTCTTCCTCTCAGCTTGGCGCCGCTCCAAGTCAGCTAGACTGCTCCCGGACCTGGGGCTCAGATCCTCCCGTTCGAAGATGCTGTGCCAAGGGGCGGAAGAAAAAGGAGGAAAAATGACAAAACTCCAGAGCGAAACCGGGGATTCCTCCATCCCTCCTCTCCAAGAAGACAAACGAATCAGCTTCAAGTACTTGGCAGATTATTTATTAATTCAATTAAATAGCATCCATGGTCTCTTCCCTCCATCCAGGGGTGGGATTCAGCTGGTTCAGACCGGTTCAGGTGAATCGGATGTTAATTTTAATCTGGTTCGCCGAACTGGCAGTTACAAGGACTGGCTGACTCCACCCACCCCATCCTGCTCCTCCCAGGAGTCTCCACCCGGCCTGTTTTGGATGTGAGGTAAGTGCAGGTCCCGCGCAGAGGGCGAAACACAGGCCTACCAGCAGTATCGAAAGTCCAGAAACAGTCCTGTGGAGAACCTCTGGTGCCTGGGGGAGGCCGTTTTTACCCTACTGGAGGCTCAAGGAAAGCCTCGGGAGGGCGAAAAATGGGTCTACCAGAAGTACCGGAAGTCCAGAAACAGGCCTGCTCCTGATCGCTAGAGGGCCTCTGGAGCCTGGGGAGGCTATTTTCGCCCTCCTGGAGGCTCAAGAAAAGCCTCGGGAGCCAGGGGAGGGCAAAAACGCCTCCCCGGTCGTGGTGCAGGACACTATGCAGGCCACACACCCATGGCCACGCCCACCCAGCAATCCGGCAGAGAACCCCTTGCTAAAATTTTTCAGTCCCATCCCTGCCTCCATCCCCCTTTCCCCCCTCCCCACCCCCAGGGATCTGTGCGAGGTTTGGAAGGCCAATCAGGTTGGGGAAAAAACAGCCCATTCTGAGCCAAAAAAACACCCCAGCTCTTTTCGATGGCTTCGGGGATCCTTTGAGCTCCCAAAGGCCCCTCATGTTTATTTCGCCCTTGAGAGAAAAGTGGCAGAGGTGCCAGCTGCATCCTGCGTTCAACAGGACGTCTGTCCCTTTTGGATGACAAACTTGGGGGATGGGGGAGGGGAGACAAGAGAAGAAAAAAGAAGAGGAGAAAAGCATCTCGGAAGCTGAATTCGGAGGATTCAAGATCCGGAGGAGACCGAAAGGCTCGGTCCTTTGGGTGAGGGGCGCAGAGGGCTGCTTGCCCACGCTTGGCTGTGCCAACTTGCAGAGAGCTGGAGGCTGGATGACGGCTAAGAATGCCCCCTTTCTTGCCTTTTGTGTTTTATTTGGATTCGAGTTATTTTTAGCCTGGTTTTTCTTCTCTGCGTGTTTTCAGGGTTGGCGCCAGCTGCTTGGAGAGCCTTATTTAAAAGCAGGATATAAATAACGCCGAAAAAAGACATATGCAAAAGGACAGCTCAGCTCAAACCACAGGCCTTGCTCGGTTTTACCAAGCGAGATAAGTTACCGGTCCTCTGGGTTCAGGTGTTTTTTTGTTTTTTGTTTGGTCGTTCGACTGTTTTGAGTCCCTTTGGACGGGGTAGGGGTGGGAGCTACAAATTCTCCTTCCCCTCCTTGGGTCCCCTTCTTGGCCAGAGAAACCTTTACAGATCACCTAGCCCTGGGTTTTTTTTTTCACTCATAAAATAACTTTTATTGTCATTTTTTTTTACTGTGAGCACATTGGCACACACACTGGCACACATTAAAAATGAAATTGTATTGCCCGTTCTCAAAACTGTGTGTGTGTTATGTATGTATGTATGTATATATGTATATGTATGTATGTATCTCTCTATCCCCCTCTATAATCTATAATCTTTATCTATCTCTATAATCTATCTATCTGTCTGTCTGTCTGTCTATCTCTAGATAATCTATATCTATAATCTCTTCCTCCCTCTCTCTAATCTATAATCTGTCTGTCTGTCTGTCTGTCTGTCTATCTATCTATCTATCTATCTATCTATCTATCTCTCCAATCTATCTCTATAATCTATAATCTCTCCCTCTTTATCTCTCTATAATCTATATCTATCTAGTTTAGTTTTAGTTTTAATTTAATTTGTATACTGCCCTTCTCCCAGAGGAGACTCAGAGCGGTGAACAGCCAGAATTAAAAATACATACAGTACAAAAGTTAAGATAATTAAAAATAAATTAAATCAATCGGCCTCCCAATTTAAAACCCCAAAACTTTTAAAATTAAAATCCCATTAAAAAACTAGTTAGGCTAGGCCAGCTTGATCGATCGATCTATCTATCTATCTATCTATCTATCTATCTATCTATCTATCTATCTATCTATCATCCATCCATCTCTAGATAATCTAGATCTATAAATTCTCCCCCCTCTAATCTATATCTGTGATCTCTAATCTCTCTTTCTCTCTAATCTATATCTCTAATCTATCTCTTTATAATCTATCTCTATAATCTATAATCTCTACCTCTCTATCTCTCTATAATCTATACCTATCTCTCTATCTCTCTATCTCTCTTTCTATCTCTCTCTCTCTCTCTCTCTCTCTTTCTAGATTTGAGTAGGGGGGTCTTACCTGCCCACTTTCTTGGAAGACGACGAGCTGTAGGATTTGGTTTGGACAAAGGTGTTGCCATCTTCTAGAAACAGGCAGGAAGAGAGAAAGAGAAGGAAATGACCTCCGGTCCAATAGAAGCTTTCCCCCCCCCCCAATGTTTTATTTGTTTGATTTATATAACATTCAATTTTCATCAAATAGTGTGTGTTCTGGCTACAGTTATGTTTAAATAGTCATATTACAGATCTTTGTTGTGATGTTCATCGCCATCATACTGATTATATAATAACACATTATAATATTAATATTTAACACTTAACATTGTCTTCTTTAACAACTCTCCACTTTACCATTTCCTCTTTTCATATCTCCTCCTTTCTAACTTGTTTCTATTATCTTGCCATTGTCCCGTATCAAAAAAATATTCAGTTGCTTCTTTCTCCTCAATAGCAAGTGTTAATCTATCCATTTCTGCACAATCTAATATTTTCTTAATTACATTCCCCTCAGACGGAATCTGATCATTTTTCCATAGTTGTGCAAAGACAATTCTAGTTGCCAGTTAGTAAATGCAGGAACAAATACGTTGTCTTTTTATCATATTTTTTCTGTAGAATGCCCAACAAAAATATCTCTGGTTTCAGATCTAAACGTCGTTTTATCATTTTTTTCCAAGCCACGTGTGTATTTTCATCCAGTATTTTCTTGTTTTGGGGGCATGTCCACCACATATGATGGTATGAACCAGATGACTGATTACACTCCCAACATTTAGCAGATCTGTCTTTCTACATTTTTGCCAATCTTCCCGGTGCAAAATGCCACCTATAAAACATTTTATACAAATTTTCCTTATATGCAGTCGACGTTGTCAATTTAATATTTCTATTCCACAATTTCTGCCATTTGTCCCATTCACCTTGACACGCCTGCAGCCTAGATTAATCAGGTTTATTTAATTGGGTTTGGTTTCGATACACACACTTCACACACGCATACGGAGCCTCTCTTGAAAGAAAAAAATAAGAGACTTGAGAAAACTTACTTTCTGATCTCTTTGTGTAGCTTGCTTCCATTGTGATTGTGCGGGATGCTTTGTTGCCATCATCTGGAACAGAAAAATGAGAGCGGGAGAGTTATGCTGGCCAGGGTGGTGGTTATTGTTATTGTTATTATAAACTTGTATTCACTAAATGGGAAACTCAAGTCAATTGAACATTTAAAAGTGTATCACAAATATCATTGACTGGCACTGATGGTTGATACGGGTGGCTGCCAGCATCCTAGGTATCAACCAAGTATCTTCTTAAAATATACGATGTTCCGAGTAGCGCAGTTTTTTGCAGTTCCGCTGGTGTTATTGCAGGAAGCTGCAATTTCTTGATGCGTTTTGTAAAATTCTTGGACATGATACCAAGTGCCCCGATGACAATGGGTATCACAGTTACGTGTTTCATCCATAATCGCGTAGTTTTGATGGCCAGGTCGCGATATTTAGTCATTTTTTTCCAGTTCTTTTTCTTTGACTCCGGCGTCTCCTGGGACCGCGATGTCAATCAATTGTACGTTTTGGCTTTCGACAACTGTGATATCTGGCGTGTTGTGTTCCAAGTGACGATCCGTCTGTATTCGAAAGTCCCACAAGATCTTCCCCTTCTCATTTTCTATAACTTTTTTCCACTTTATGTTCCCATGACTTTCTGGATACAGGAAAGTCGTATTTTTTACATAATGACCAGTGGATTAATTTAGCAACTCGGTCGTGTCCATGATGATGATGATGATGTCTGAAGCAGGCAGAAATTGTGCAACGAGGGAAGGGTTTTTCTGAAATTTCTTCCTTGAGGTTCGTGAGATCGTCTCCAGATTCTCACGTTATGAGAAATCTTTGCCTGCATAATCGGGAAGCCCTTATTTCTAAACTCAAAACCCCAAAGGCTGCTGGCACTTTGGCCCCAACACTAGAACGGAGATTCAGGAGGAAGGAATAGCCTGGATGGTTTCGGATGAAAGACCCATCAGACTAGCACGGATGATGTTACCCAGTTGGGTCATGAAATGTCTTCCAGGAAACAAGCAAGCTCAGAGAGCACCAAGGACTCCACAGTGATGATCTTCCTCCTTTTCCATCTCTTCTTTCTCCTCCATCTCCACTTTCCTTTTCCTTCTCCTCCTCTCTATAAACCCTTCTCCCTTCTAGCACAGATGATGTTACCTAGTAGGGTCATGAAAGGTCTGCAAGAAAACAAGCCAGCTCAGAGAGCCCCAAGGACCCAAGAAACCCCCTTCTCTTCCTCCTTCCTTCTCCTTCTGCTTCTCCTCCTCCACGTTGCCTTTCCTCCCCCTCCTCTCCGCTCCTCCACGTTGCCTTTCCTCCCCCTCCTCTCCGCAAACCTCATTCTCTTCTAGCAGTCTCCTGCTCGGGTGGGGCGGGGTGGACTAGATGACCTCCAAGATCCCTTCCAACTCTTGTTACCCTGTTATACTATTCTGTTCTTTGCACGACCGCCGCCCCCTTCCGCCAGGAAAGAAATTTATTCCTCCCCCGCCTTCCGCAGTTCCTCTTACTGGACTGCACAAGGCGCTGAGTCTTGGTGACTGTGCTGACGTCAGAGCCGTCCGCGGAGGTCCTGCTTTGCTGGGAGGTGGTCTCGGTGGTGTGGGAGCCCCCCTTCGCCTTGGCCTCTTGCAGCCGCTGGTTCCGCTCCTTGTCTCGCTGGTCTGCAAAAAGGGGGAGGGGGGGAAAGGAACGGTGTCAATGGGGCACCGTTGGCCAGAAATCAGAAGTCATTGTTCCCAAAATTCACAAAAACCTGCCCAAAAATCGCAATCCTAAGGCTGCAGGGCACTGCAAACAGCTGTAAGTGCCAGCTGGCATGCCATGCCAAGGGCCCAAAATACGATCCTGGGTCTGCGGGGGTGGGGGAGGGGGTGGGGAAAGGCCCATGAGAAGTCTCAAAATGGATCATGGGGATGTCCGTCATAAATCTTTGACCGGTCGTTGAGCAAGAACGGCCTGCATTTATCGATATAAAAGCCAGTAAAGATAAGTTCTCGGCTTACAACAGTTGATTTAGCGGCCGGCCGAAATTACCTCGCTTCCGCTGGCGCAGATCCCGCATGGCTGCCCGGATCAGCCGTCGCTCCTCAAAGTCTCTGGTCTGGTCCAGCTGCAAGAGACAAAACGTAAACCCAGATGGTACAAATGCAGGGGGTTGGACTAGAAGACCTCCACGGTCCCTTCCAACTCTGTTATTCTATTCTAATGGGGCAAAGCTCACTTCAGAAAATTATCTCGCTCAGCGACATAAAACTTCTGGGCTCGGCTGCGGTCGTAAACCGAGGCCCACCTGGATTATAAAGAGGTAGATTGTCTCTGAATAGCGCCCACAACGATACCTATCGATCATCTTCTTTTAACCACCTCATAAACCTTTGCTGGGAGGCTGATCAACTGAATGGAGCGGAGTATTTACTGGCCGGATGCCCTTCCTGTCGCCAATGCGGAGTTTCGTTCGGCAGATATATTCTCATTGCGCCCAGAGAGAGAAATATCTGCCTCTACCTAGGATCGAACTCGCAGGCTCCCGATTGTGAGGCGAGAGCTCCGCCTCTAGGCCACCGCACCGCTCACAACTTCTCCTATCAATGAATTGGCCTACATTTGTTTTCAAAGCTATCTAAGACAATCATGTAACACCCTGATGGGGGACGGGGGGATGGGGCGGTGGTGGGTGACCCTATTTGTGACAAGACTACATCCCACATCCCACTACTCTCTTAATGCTGCCCACTGGTGCCTTGAATATTAGGGGAAGGAAAGCTGGCATTTCTCCTGCTTCTCTCCCAGATGCAGAAATGGGTAAGCCACGATCAAAAATGTCTCTTGGCATCGGATTTCCCAAACCAAACATGGTTGAATTGTGTGACTCATTTCAGCATTCACTTGCCCCCTTCCCCCAGGAATGCTGGACTATCTGCAAAGCCAGCAAAACCAAACTGGAAGGATTCATCCAGGACAGTCATAGCGTTGTGGTCCACCAGCAGCCTGCGGAGCTAGTAATGGAGTTGGACAGTGAGGAGTCTGGAGTCTGGGAAAGGCTCGGATGAGGGCTCTGCATCGGAGGCAGAGATATGGCCAGGGCCATCTGGGAGCGATGCACAGACTTCGGAGCCTCCAGAGTCAGACATCAGAGAGGCAGAGGAACAGGGGGAGCCTGTTCCTAGTGCACGCATGCACAGAGCTGCCAGAAGGCAAGAGCAGCTAAAGCAAAAGGGACAACTCAGGAGTAAGGCCAGGTGATGATTGGCCCCTCCCATAAGGCTTAAAAGAGGAGTGGGCTCTTTGTAGGAAAGCAACATTGGTAACTCTGTTTCAAGTCGGCATCTCATTTCTGATCTTCGTGGGGCTTTGCCAAGAAAGGCTTTTGGCAGGGTGCCAAAGAAGATAAAGGTCTGCGATAAACCCGAAGGACTTTTTCTGAAGGACTTGGGTTTGGAATTAATTTGGACTCAGCTGGGAATGAAGTAATTCTCAGATGTTATAATAAAATAGCTTTGTTTGGGACTAATTTGTGTCTTGTAATGACTAAGTAAGCCTAAGTCACAACAGATATCCCCCTCCCTTAACTTCCTTCTTCCAAAGGTTTGTTCCAGAAATGCCTCTCCACACAAACCCTCATGCCCGTCAGCCTAACCAGCATTTGGGGGGGGCAGACATTTACATGGGAGGGAGGCAGCGGCTACGTACCATCTTATCCAAGACATCTTCTTCCTCAATTTTGCTCAGTTCCTCAGCGCTCAGTCGGTTCTGTTTTCGCTCCTCCTGCACCTTCTCCTTCTCCGTCCTGGTCAGCAGGGCCGCCTTGGGCTGCATCGGCAACTCGGCATCCATCTGAAAAGACACGGTGGCATGGTGAGGCCGGACAGGCCCCTCAGTCTTCTGGTGGGACATCCGGATGCAATAACAATAGCCCCCAACAATCTGGGTCTTCATTTTATGGAAGGACGGAAGGCTGAGTCAACCTTGAGCCAGTCAGGATCGAACTGCTGGCAGTCGGCAGAATTAGTCTGCCATACTGGATTCTAACCATTGGGAGGGAGGGAGGGAGGGAGGGAGGGAGGGAGGGAGGGAGGGAAGGAAGGAAGGGAGGGAGGAAGGAAGGAATAGCAATAGCACTTAGACTTATATACCGCTTTGCAGTGCTTTCCAGTCCTCTCTCTAAGCGGTTTACAGAGTCAGCCTGTTGCCCCCAACAATCTGGGTCCTCATTTTATGGAAGGACGGAAGGTTGAGTCAACCTTGAGCCGGTCAGGATCGAACTGCTGGCAGTCGGCAGAGTTAGCCTGCCATACTGCATTCTAACCACTGGGAAGGGAGGGAGGGCAATAGAACATAGATTTATATACCGCTTCACAGTGCTTTCCAGACAACTATAAAAATAATTCCATGTTTTAAAATATTCTGATTCTTCCTTATCCTTAATCATCAGAGTTGATCTATTCATTTCTGCACAACCTAAAAAAATTTTTATTACTCCTTTATTACAGTTGCCTTTTGAAGACAAAAAAAATAATAATGCATCTTTGGCGACAACCATAACCTGGAGAACTTCTGTAGACTTTCCAGAAAGTGAATTCCACAAATTCCATCTTCGGCAATCTTTGGGCATTTGAACAAGCAGGTGTTGGATTTCCAAGAACCAGCTGGGCTTCAATTAAAGGAAAACTGTCATACAATACAAAGCACCCCGTGCTGGAGTTTTTTGGGTTTTTTCCCCCAGGAAGATTAAAGGCAGAGGTGGGATTCAGCCGGTTTGCCTGAACCGGTTGTAGCGACATGCAGATGCTCACATTTTTGGTTCTGGCGAACCGGTAGGTTAATTATATGAAGCCATCTATGATGAAAGGACTTAGTTGCAAGCTGCTTTGTGAACGGGACTCGGAACAGATTGGCATCTCCAGGCAAACGGTTACGCCAACTTCTTGCCTTCTGGCATAATGCCTGCACGACGCAAGGCAGGACATTAGCCACGTCGGAAAAACAAGCCCCCCCTCCACCCCGCGCAGGAGGGCTATTGCAGAAATGGAGACCCTCAGCCAAAGGTGCCAAGCAACGAGGCAGAATATCCTCCAATGCCTGGCACCGCTGCTTCCCAAACCACGCAGCACGAGGGCACGGCTTATTATAGGCCAGCGTTCCCTGGCTAAAGAGACGTGTGTTTGCAGGCTTCCATAAAGTTATTCTCGGCCGCCTTCAATCCATTCGGCGGAGGGAGAGGGGGGGGAAGAACCACAGGAAGTGTACAAAGTCTTGTTGTTTGATTGTTTGGATTTTCATGAGGGCAGGGAGCCCGGGGGGGTCAAGTGTCCAGAGGCCTCCATCCCGCTCGCTTTTCCTCCGCTGGCCAGAGGGATGGGAGGGGCCTTGGCAATCCAGGCAATAGCGATAGCCCTTAGACTTATAGACCGCTTCGCAGTGCTTTTACAGCCCTCTCTAAGCGGTTTACAGAATCGGCCGCTTGCCTCCCCAACGATCTGGGCTCCTCGTTTTACCGACCTCGGAAGGACGGAAGGCTGAGTCAACCTTGAGCCTGGTGAGATTCAAACTGGCAAATTGCAGGCAGCCGGCAGAAGTAGCCTGCAGTACTGCACTCTAACCACTGCGCCACCTTGGCGCAGACCCCCCATGGCAGCAGATCTTCCAAGAGCTGGTGAGGGTTGGACAAAAAGAGACCGGACAGCCACTTGTCAAAAATGGCAGAGGGTCTACTGCTTGAGCAGGGGGGTTGGACTAGATGACCTCCAAAGTCCCTTTTCAACTGTTATTCTGGAATCCCAGGTCAACTGTTCAGTGGAAATGGAGAAGCTATGGAGGTCACATGAAGGAGCCCTACACTTTGGCCTTATCAACTGCCGTGATCCACTTAATGACCGAGGCGAGGAAGATCATAAAATGGGGGAAAACTCACTTAACAGGTGTCCCGCTGAACAACAGAAATTTGGGGGCTCCATTGTGGTCGTACGTCGAGGACTACTTGTACTAGGAAAAAACAACGGGCTTATGATCACTCCTCCCACTCATGACCAGAGCAGCGTTCCCAGTGTCGCAGGATTGTGACTTGTTTTCCCCGTACGACAGCTGCAGCAGCATCAGTGGGTCACTTGACCGCCGTTTGAGATCCTCCTAGCCAGCTTCCGACAAACCAAATCGACTTGGGGGGGGGGGGCTTCCAACCCTGTTAATTCTCCAAAGCACCAGAAGGCAAGACAAGAAGAAGCAATGGATGGAAACTAATCCAGGTGAGAAGCAACTCTGGAATTAAGGAGGAACTTTCTAAGAGTGAGGACAAATTAATTAACCGGTGGAACTGCTGGCCACCGGAAGTTGTGGGTGCTCCATCACTGGAGGTTTTTATGAAGAGAATGGACAGCCGTTTAACTGGAACGGGATAGAGTCTCCTCCTTAAGCAGGGGGCTGGACTAGATGACCTCCAAGGTCCCTTCCCACTCTATGTTAACCTTTCCCCCCAAAATAAGACATCCCCTGATAATTAAGCCCAGTCGGGCTTTTGAGCGCATGGCAATAAGGCCAAGCGCTTATTTCAGGGTTCAAAAAAATACAAGACAGGGTCTTATTTTCGGGGAAACACGGTATTCTATGTTATTCAGTTCCAACAACATTCTCTCTCTCTCTCTCTCTCTCTCTTTTTGCTCCGAGGCCCGATCCCGTCACCAGATCTATTCAGCTTCGATCTGTTTGATCCCAGAAAATTAGTTCAGATCCCTGTTATTTCCTGCCCCTTTTCCCTTACTACCTAGATTCGCTAGCCAAGGATTCTGGAACGAAAAGTTGGCTGGGAATTCTGGGTTTTGAAATCCACACACCTGGATGCGGTCGAGGTTTTTAGAAACCCCCTCTAGGCACTGCCGCCCCCAGCCCCATTTGCAAGGTTGCCTCAACAGAGACTGCTAAAAAAAACAGCCTGCAAACACCCCCCCCCAACCAGCCTCTATTTATAGGATGCTATATTTTCTTCTCGGTAAGGAGACACCGGAGAGGGTGAGCTATGCCCTGTTCCCCCGGGTGCAGGAGAGACCCCCTCTGCCCAGATAGCAAAGCTCCCTAAAGCCAGGAGAATCAGGATGGGTTTTTCCCCCAATTTCCCCTCCCCTTAATCTCCCCCCCTCCTCCCTAAACACAACAAAGCAATACGACGTTGTAAAGCAGTACAATTTTACTGGAGCCGCCTAAATTTCCACGCGCTTTCCGCCGCCGAGTTTTTTCTGCGTCGCTTTCCGCCCCGCACGCCGGGCTTCAGTAATGTCCTTGTTTGAATGTTCATTTAAATTTCTTTGGGGGGGGGGAAGCGGGAATCTCTCCGGGGGCCCTCAAAAAAAAAAAGAGTCCCGGGATTCGGGGGGTTCTTTGGAGGAGAGACCCGGATGGTGGTGTTTTAAGGTGCTGACCGGGAGGGCAGAAGAGTCTTTGTTCCTTCTTCGTGCCAAGAGGAGAGCAGGGCCAGCCGCGCCCTTCTGCTCCAAGGAGAAGTAGGTGGGTGGGTGAGCACGAATAACCCTTCCCCAAAACTACTCGTTGCTCCCTTCAGCCGAGGAGCTCTCGGATCTGCTGTTGCTGGACACAGGCACTTCGGAAGGCTTCCCGGGGTCGGCGGAGGTTGGAGGGTGGGTTGCCGGCTCCTTGGCCGTCTCGGTGCCCTCGGCGTGGGTGCACGGATCTTCTGACGTTTGCCCCGCCGTGCTGGGCTCTTTCTCCTGCTTCAGGAATTGCCGGAGCTTCTCCATGTGCTCGCGGAGGTGTTGCTGTTCCGCTCGCAGGGTCGCGGCCTCCTGGCGCAGGTGGCCAATGGTCGAAACCAGCAGGCTCACCACGCGTTTCGCCTCGGCCACCCGCTGTTCCAGGATCTGGCGAGGGGTGCCTTGCAACTCCTGGTCCTCGGGGCTGGCGGCAGACGACTCCTGCCTTTCTTCCACATCGGGGGTAGGCACCCCAGGCATGATGCCAAGGCGAGGTGCGAAACAAAAAGCAGGGCCGTTCAGGGGTGGCGGAGAGCTCCCTCGAGGTGCAGGCCAGGCGTCCCGAGAGAAAGCAGACCCCGGTCTTCTCGGCTGCCTGCTTTGGTCCGCGGGTCACAAGGTGGGCTGGACGGTGGGCCGAGTCTTGATGTCAGTGGTCGGCTATTCTGGTCACGGAGAAGCCCTCCGTCCTGGATGGATTTCCCCGTGACAGACAAGCACAGGGGGCTGGATGGGAGCCAAGCGACCCGGCTGGTTGAGGGGAGGGGGAGGGGGAAAGGAGGAGCTGGGGTTGTCCAGCGACAGGAAAACAGCCTTCCCTTTGCAAAGGGTCCCTTCCCTTGGCCTCACACTCTGCGGAGTGTCGTTGTGTTGTTGTGGAGAGATGAGTGGCCAGATTGTCTTCCCTGAGTCGCTTGAAAGAGTTCGGGGTGAGAAGTACTGTCTGAAAGGGTGGGGGGGTGAGGAAAAGGGGGACTCCTGCCCCAGAACTCAAACCCAGGCAAATCTGAGCAGCAGGTAAAGGCAGTAAGATGACTGAGTGCTCAACGCTCAATCTGTCTCAGACACTTGTACAATAGGGTACCAGCCACATCTTCTTACACAGTATGCCTTCACCCAAAGGACCACCTGGGCCTCATCCATTAAGAAAAGCTACTTATGGCGGGTCAGAGGATTCTGCAAAGCGAATGAGAGAGAGAGAGAGAGAAAAGGGGAGAGGGAAAAGAGAAAGAGAGAGAGAAAGGGAGAGAAAGGGAGAAAGAGAAGAGAGAGAGAGGGAAAGGGGGAGAGAGAAAAGTGAGAGAAAAAGAGTCCGAGGGGGAGAGAGAGAAGGGAGGGAAAAGAGAAAGGGAGAAAGAGAAAGAAAAAGAGGGAGAAGGAAAAGAGAAAGAGGGAAAAGATAGAGAAGTGAAGAAAGAGAAAAGAGAGAGAGAAAGAGGAAAAAGAGAGAGAGAAGGGAGAGACAGAGAAAAGAGAGAAAGAGGGAGAGGGAAAAGAGAGAGAGGGGAGAGAGAGAAAAGAGAGGGAGAGGGAAAAGAGGGGGAGAGAGAAAGAAAGAAGGAAGAGAGAGAGAGAGAAGAGAGAGAAAGGGACAAAGAGGGAGAGGGAAAAGAGAGAGAGAGGCAGAGAGAGAAAAAAGAGAGAGACCTTTCGACCCCCATGATCAGGTGATCAAGATCCAGCCGCTTGGCTGCTGGTTCATGTTTATGACCGTCGCTATGTCCCAAAGTCACGTGCTCCCCTTTTGCGACCTGAACACCCTCATCCCCCACCCACCTTTGCTCCCGAGCAGTCCAAGCTGGGGGGCTCCGGCACAAGGCAAAAATCCCACGGGACGGTCGAGAGAGAGCTGAGCCCCCCCTCCCTTTCAATTACTTTCCGCCGAGAGGGGAGATCCCTGGACTCACCCACCTGCAGGGGTGTGCAGGGGTGTCTGGCATTTCTCGCAGGTCCTAGCAGAGAGGCGGGAGGAGGCCCATCCTGCTCACCTGAGCAGCTGTTCCCGGTCTCCGTCCCCGGCGGCCTGAATAATGCAGGACTCGGCGGAGATCGGATTCCCGGCCTGACCGCTCGCCTCACTTCTGCCCTCCACCCTGAATCGCACCCAGGACCTCGTAACCCTGGCTGCTCCCCCCCCCGCTCCCTTGTGAGTGCCGAAGGTCTCCCATCTTGGTTACTTCCTCACCTGGGCAGAGGGAGGGGGCTTCTCCCAAGGGGCTGCTTCTGCTGGGCAACCCACGGCCTTTTGTACAGCCGGAAGGATTTTCTAAGCTGCCCAACGTCATCCCTTTAAGAGGGACAAGGCAGGTCAACTCCAGGCTTAGCTTAATCAGCCTGGACACCGGGAGGGGGGGCGAGGGGGGGCTCCTGCCTTCACTGCAGCCAGAGAAGAATGGGGGGGGGGAGAAGTGACTCCTGATGGGTCTCTAATTCCCAGGCTAAAATTGCAATCATCTCTTTCAAACGCCAAACTTTATTTTTTTTTACAAAAGAAATACAGGTAGTCTCAAACATTTCATTTAGTAACCGTTCGGAGTTATGACGGTGCCAAAAAAGGGGACCAACAACTGTGTTTCACACTTACGACCACTGCAACCGTCCCCGTTAGTCACGCACGGACCAAGATTCGGATGCTTGGCAACGGGTTCATATTTATGTCGTCCTGACGAGCGGAGTCAACGGGGAAACCGGATTCGTTTTAACGTACCGCGCAACTAAATTAACGACGGCGGTGGTTCACTCAACAACGGCGGCCAAGAAAGGTCGTAAAATGGGAGCAAAACTCACTTGGCAATAGAACTTATAGACCGCTTCACAGCGCTTTTCCAGCCTTCTCTAAGCGGTTTGCAGAGACGGCCTCGTGCAAACCCCAACAATCTGGGTCCTCCTTTTACCGACCTCGGAAGGACGGAAGATTTGAGCCACTGAATAACCGAGGCACAATGCCATCCCCCAAAATATAAAGTTAACTGTAATTCTAACTATCATCACCGTCTTCTTTTAATGACCTCATAATCCCTTGTGGGGTGGAGTCTTGGGCAACTGAATGGAGCTGAGTGTTTACTGGCCGGATGCCCTTCCTGTCACCAATGCAGAGTTATATTCAGCAGATATATTCTCAATGTGCCCAGAGAGAACTATCAGCCTCTGCCTAGGATCAAACTCACAGCCTCCTGATTGTGAGGCCAGAGCTCCACCTCTAGGCCACCGCACCACGCGACTCTAATTCTAACTATCGACCGCCTGAAAAAAAAAGACACGGCTGCTTTAAAGACGAGACTGATCTCCCTCCGTTCTTGCCCATATTGCTTCCAAAAGGACAAATCAACCTGCCAGATCTTGACGGTGCCAACACAGAATTTGGACCACCGGACAAATACCCCCCTCCGGAACCGAAAGGTTCCTCCCCTGCCACCCGGCTTCTCCCCTGCCCCCTTCCACAACAGCCGAGCCGAGCAAAAGCAGCCTCTTCCTGCAGACGGAATCGGAGGCTCGACGAAAGGAGACGGACTCACCTTCTGAAAGCTGCCGCTGGAGCTGCCATGGCTGGAGGTGGTGATTCGCAGCGGGGAGTTCCTCAGTCCCAAGGTGAGCTCTGCGGGTTTGGGAGAGGAAAAGAGGGGTGAGAGACGGGCCCCCCTCCAAAGGGTTATTGCGAGAAGATGGGCTTGCAGAGAAAAGATTAACCAGGATTTGGATGGAGCCGTTCGAGTTCTTGCTTCGTGTGAGTGCCGCACGCACACAGAGCCACAAAGACCGCGCAAGAGGTTTAAGAGGGACGTGAAGCTAAAGAGTTCCAAAATGTTTCTCCGGGATCAGTCCAACCTTGTCCAAGAAGGATCAAAGGATCTTCCAGGGACGCAGAAGGAACAGAGTTAATCTCTCTTAAGCTTTCCAGACCGAGCGGGCTATAAACCAGATCGAAAAAAGGGGAAAGGGGCTCCCTTAATAGGAAGCATTCTGCCTCCCCCCTCCCCGAATCCTTCACCCCAAATTTGGACACTTGTATTTAAGACGGTTGCAAATTTTCCCTGGGTCGCCTGATCACTTTTTGGGACATTCTGACAAAGAGATAGAGATAGAGATAGATGGATGGAGGCTGGATGGATGGATGGATGATAGATAGAAGGATGATAGGCAGATAGATAGATAGATAGATAGATAGATAGATAGATAGGTAGATAGATAGATAGATAGAATTCTTTAGTGGCCAAGTGTGATTGGACACACAAGGAATTTGGTGCATAGGCTCTCAGTGTACATAAAAGAAAAGATACATTCATCAAGAATCATAAGGTACAACACTCAATGATAGTCATAGGGTACAAATAAGCAATCAAATTGTACTAGGAAACAATCAATACAAATCGTAAGGATACAGCAACAAGTTACAGTCATGGTTTTCAAGAACCTCGGGGTTTTCAAAAATTAGGGGCGAGACAGGTTGTAAAATGGGGGGTAAAACTTGCTGAACGCAACTGTCTTGCTTAACAACGGATTTGGGGCTTAATCGCGGTCGTAAGTCGAAGGGCGACCTACGTATCGTGATTTTTAACAACGCCGTCAAGACCAACATGCTTCGTTAAACCTATTTGCGCCTTTCAAAACCCCCTTCCCTCCTGCATTTTTCAGCCAATGCCAATGCCCTTCGGGCCTCCCGAGGGGCAAGGCTTGGCCGGGGATGATGGGGATTGTAGTCCAGGGCCTGAAGGATGGGTCGGCAGGTCACACAAAGTGCAAAGCTACAGCCGACAAACGGGTCTCCCAAGCGAAGCCGAAGAGCTCACAAAACGGGTGCGATATGAACGGAAGGAGTAAGCTGTGGAACATACAAGGCAGCTGTGCAACACAACACAACAAACCCGCGACGAACATGCATGTCTCGGCATCCGTACAGGTGAGGGTTAGCCAAATTTTAGCCTGCTGTAGATTTTGGAGAGCGAACCTCTTATATGGGCAACGAACAGGTTTTCTCAGCTGCAAAAGGAGGAGTCAGTGCCAGGATTTAAAATACACACACACACACACACACACACACACAGCACCAATAAAACTTTCCATCCAGTTCAGTTAATAAACATCAGCCGGGGCCCGTTGCGTGCAGAAGTGATTTCGCCCAAAATAGGAAAATTTCCAGCCTCGGGGACCTCACTCACTGCAGGAACCCAAAGTTGGCCACGAACTGCGAACTTAGCTGCAGTTCGTGGCTAACTTTTCAATCGGGGGCTGCTCTGGAGTGGGGGTGGGCTCCCTTGGAGCAGTGCAAGCCCACCTCCGGCTGCTCAACTTTCAGGTGTTTGCTGGGATCAGCCGGATCTGCAGAGCGCAGAAGAGAAGGAAGAAAGAGTCAGCCGAGGGAACGAAAGGGGAGAGAGGGAGGGAGGGAGAGAGAGAGAGAGGGAGGGAGGGAGAAAAAGAAAGAGAGAAAGAGAGAGAGAGGAAGGAAAGAAGAAAGGAGGGAGGGAGGAAGAAGGAAGGAAGAAGAGAGACAAGACAGAAGGGAAGAGAGGAAGAAAGAGAGAAATTAAGAAAGAGATAAAGGAAGGAAAGAAGGAAGAAAGAAGAGAGACAAGACAAAGGGAAGGGAGGGAGGGAGGAAGAAAGAGAGAGAGAGAGAAAAGAGAAAAAGAAAGAGAGAGAAAGAGAAAGAAAGAGAGAAGAAGGAAAGAAGGAAGGAAGGAGAGAGACAAGACAGAAGGGAAGAGGGAAAGAAAGAGAAAGAAAGCAAGAAAGAGAAAAAGAGAAAAAGAAAGAAAGAAAGAGAAAGAAAGAAAGAGAGGAAGGAAGGAAGGAAGGAAGGAAGGAAGGAAGGAAGGAAGGAAGG
>WNWU01000293.1:113070-174915 GCA_012654045.1 Ptyas mucosa
CCCCCCCCCCCCCCCCAAGCTCCTACTGGAACGTGGAAATGGCCATCCAGCCTCCTCTGCAGTCAGGAAGAGCCAAGCCCCATTCAGCAGGGACCTACCAAGCTGGTCAACTCCTCCACGTCCCGGATGGTCTCCAGCTTTCTTGAAAGGGCGTCCAGAGACTTTTGCTGCCGCTGTTCCTCCTCTTGCTGCCAGGACCTGAAGGGACAAAAGAATAGAACAACAAGAGTTGGAAGGGACCTTAGAGGTCTTCTAGTCCAACCCGCTGCTCAGGCAGGAAACCCTACACCACTTCTGACAAATGGTTATCCAACTTCCAGTCTTGGCACATCCACGACTTCTGGACGCAAGTCGTTCCACTGATTAACTGGCAAGATTAAGTGATTAAGTGGCAAGAAAGGTCGTAAAACGGGGGAGAAACTCACTGAACGACCGTCTCACTTAGCAACCCAAACCTTGGGCTCAATGGCGGCCATCCAGATGAGGACTGCCTGAGGAAATTTAACCAAGAAATAAGAACGCTTCAGGAAGGTGGGCCCAGGAGGGTTATCATGCCAGAAAAGTGGGATGCAGAAGGAAGAAGCGGGCCCCCAACTCACCTCAGCCGGTTCTCCTTGTTCTCCTGCCGCTCCGTCCGGGAGCGCTTGGACGCCAGCGCCTCCTCATCGCGCTCCAGCTCCTGCCGGCGTAGCTCCCGGATGGCCGAACGGATCTGCCTGCGCTCGGAGAAGTCCACAGTGGCTTCCAGCTGGAAGGGGGGAGGGACAGAGTAAGAGGGGGGTCATTCAGGGACGGGTCAAGGGCATTGCGGAGTCCGCCCCGCCCAAGACAGGCATTCCCCGGCCTCTCTTTGGCCACCCCCGGGGACAGACACACAATGGGCACAGTGAGAGGTTTGCACAAAGGGCCACTGTCCCTCCGGCCGAGCCCTTGTGCTCTCCCCAGGCTTAGTGGCTCATGCATGCAACCGTGTCCAGTTCCCCCCCTCCCCTCACCGGCTTGGCCTCAGCCCAAAACTCTCCGCCACTCCAACCAGGGTACGGCTACGTCTGTCTCATCCTGCAAGGAAGACGCCTGTCTGTCACTCAGGATCTAAAACTCTGAGGCTGGCTTTTGGAGACAGCTCGGTGGAGGCAGGAAGCAGGCTGTGTGTGTGTGTGTGTGTGTGTGTGTGTGTGTGTGTCCCTCGACCTACAACAGTTCATTTAGTAGCCATCCGAAGTTACAACGGCACTGAAAACGGACATATGCCCGTTTCCCAGACGTACGGCCGTTGCAGCATTCCCCAGAGTCACGTGATCAAAACTCTTTCCAGGTGCTTGGAAACGGACTGGTATTTATATGACGGTTGCAGTATCCCGTGATCCATTTTTTTGTGACCTGCTGACCAGCAAAGTCAATGGGGAAGCCGGATTCACTTACTAACTTCACAACTGCAGCGGTTTGCTTAGCAGCAGCGGCAAAAAAGGTTGTAAAACAGGGCGAAAATCACTTAACAAATGCCTAACGTAATAGCGACAGCACTTAGACTTATATACCGCTTTACGGTGCTTTTATAGTCCTCTCTAAGCGGTTTACAGAGTCAGCCTCTTGCAAACCCCAACAATCTGGGCCTCCTCATTTTATGGAAGGATGGGAGGCTTGAGGATCAGGATCAGGATCAGACTGCTGGCAGTTGGCAGAATTAGCCTGAAATACTGTATTCTAACCACTGGGAGGGAAGGAAGGAAGGAAGGAAGGAAGGAAGGAAGGAAGGAAGGAAGGAAGGAAGGAAGGAAGGAAGGAAGGAAGGTCGGTCAATAGCACTAACACTTAAACTTATATACCACTTCACAGTGCTTTCCTCTTTAAGTGGTTTACAGAATCAGCCTCTTGCCCCCAACAATCTGGCTCCTCATTTTACCCACCTCGGAAGGACGGAAGGCTGAGTCAACCTTGAGCCTGGTGAGATCCGAACTGCTGAACTGCAGGCAGCCGGCAGTCAGCAGAAGTACCCTGCAGTACTGCACTCTAACCACTGCGCCTCCATGGCTCATAAATTTTGGGCTCCATTGTGGTCGTTAAGTCGAGAACCACCTGTATTTACACACGCACAAAGTCCGCACGCAGGGAGGTTGGGAAAGAAGAGGTGAGCAACTGTCCTTTGGCACCCCTGGTTCTGGGGAGGCGCCACCGGCAGGCAGGAACACCAGCCCAATCATGCTCGGCAGAGATCGCGGGGCGCCTAGGGGCTCCGAATTCTACCGAGAGTGGACAGGAACTTGCTCAGCCAGCCTGGAGGAAGTCGCGGACAGCTCACCCTCCCTTTGCACGAGCGAGTTACTGCAGGCTGATGGAGACAGACGGGGCTGGGAAAGCAGCCCTCGAAATACACAATTTGTAGCTGTGAACGACAAATGCTTCAGAGGGATTATTAGGCCAGCAGGAATGTGTTGGTTTTATAAACTCAGAGCTTTCCAGAGGTGCTGAGCAAAAACTCTAGGTCAGTCACACCAGGGGTGAAATCCAGCAGGTTCTGCAGAACCGGTAGCGGAAATTTTGAGTAGTTCGGAGAACCGGCAAATACCACCTCTGGCTGGCCCCAGAGTGGGGTGGGAATGGCGATTTTGCAATATCCTTCCCCCAGGAGTGGGGAGGGAATGGAGATTTTGCAATATCCTTCCCCCCTGGAGTGGGGTGGGAATGGAGATTTTGCAGTATCCTGCCCCCAGGAGTGGTGTAGGGTTTCCTGCCTAAGCAGGGGTTGGACTAGAAGACCTCTAAGGTCCCTTCTGGCTTTATTCTGATCTATTCAGAAGGCAGGAGAAGAAGCAACGGAGGGAAACTGACCGAGGAGAGAAGCAACCTGGAACGAAGGAGAAACTTCCTCACAGTCGGAAAAATTAACCGGTGGGCTCTCTTGGGGGAAGGGGGTGCCGAAAGAAGGGAACGAGAAATGCAAACAAGGGAAGGGGAAAGCCAGTTGGAGGGAGGTGGGAGAAGGAACAAAACAACCTAAAGAGGACGGAGAGTTTCTCCTTATATGGACTAATTCCCTTGGAGCGGCAGCAGGGAGGAAAAGGGAGGAACTAACGCAAGTTCCAGAGACAGAAAGAAAATTTGCTGTCAGAGGGAAAGTTGTGAAAATATATCTACAGATTCCTCACATCCTGGACGTCGGCTGTTTCAACGTCTTCCCTCAAGACGACGCTGTGTAGGGCATTGCACACCACAACAATCAGACACAAAGGCAGTTCTTTCCCCCCCCCGGCCATCAACCCATTCCCACAGCGTGGTGGGTGTAGGGCAGGGGTCAGCAATCCATGTGGCTCTTTCGCCCCTCTGCTGCGGCTCCCTGTCACTCAAAATATCCGTCACAACCGCCAATGTGCGACACCCGCCGGCACGCGATTTATTGAGCTTTTCAACCCCCGATAGGCCAACCATGGATTAATCCGAGAAAAGAAAAGTTTCAGGAGAAAACGGAACGTTTAATTCAACTACATAGGCTAGTTTTGTGGCCGCTCAAGAAATCGTCTGGCACGGGAAGGGTTTTTGTGGCTCCCAGTGTTTTCTTTTCTGTGGGAAACGGGTCCAAATGGCTCTTTTGAGTGTTTAAGGTTGCAGACCCCTGGTGTAAGGTCTCCTGCTTAGGAAGGGGGTTGGACTAGATGACCAACAAGGTCCCTTCCCACTCTGTTAATCTATCTATCTAACACTGTCAAACAGCCTAGTAGGGGCTGTGTTACTATTATCCTTCTCATCTTTCCTATTACATATTTCCTTATCTTCTTATGACCATCCCTGTGTTGCTTGTAATCTTATGATTTATATCGGCTTGTTCTATTTAGTATCCTAGTATGGCTTATTATGCTGGTTGCTTATTTAGTATCCCAGGACTATGACTGAGTGTTGTAGCTTATGATTTATAAGGATTGTGTTTTATGATGATTAGGATCATGACTCATCCCTTGTGGCTTGTATGTACACTGTGAGTTTATGCACCGGAGACAAATTCCTTGTGTGTCCAATCACACTTGGCCAATAAAGAATTCTCTTCTCTTCTCTTCTCTTCTCTTCTCTTCTCTTCTCTTCTCTTCTCTTCACTCTACTTTACTCTACTCTATTCTCCTTCCTTCTTTCCTCCTCCTATCCTATCCTATCCTATCCTATCCTATCCCATCCCATCCTATTCCATATCTTCTCTTCTCTTCTCTTTTCTTCTCTTCTTTTTTTTATAAGATAATTTTTATTGAGTATTTTACATTTTAAAACCAAACACACAATAGCAAAAGAAATCAAGAGACAAAAACAAAAACAAAAACACACGTACACCAGACGTTAAAATACAATACTAACAACAGATATATACAATTTTACAACTTTCTGCATCGACTTTTGTCTTTACTCTTAGCTTTTATCCTCCCGCTCCTTCTCTTTATTTTTAAATATTCATAATTAACCGTTTTGTTAGCAGGATCATTATTTACATATTCGCAAAGCCAGGGGGGAAAAAAAAATAAAACCACCAGGAATTGTGTTAAGCCACGAAAGAGGAGCAATAATATTCCCAAGTTTCGGGGTTGGGGACCTTTCTCAGCCCAGCCAGGAGAGCCTGTGAGCTCCGCACCGAGGAACTCGGGAAGCAGGTGTTTTTTGCCAACTTTTGCCACGCCCCTTTCCCCAGGTATTTTCCAAAGGCTCATTTCCCCTTCCCAGAAAAACACCCAGAAAGGAGGAAAGAAAGAAGGGCAGAAGCTGCTTTTTCCTCGTCCTTTAATAAACTTAGCAGTGTTTCTCAACCGTGGGGGCTTTAAGATGCGTGGAACTATTCAACTCCCAGAATTCCCCAGCCAGGTGTGAAAAGAAAAAAAAAAGGTCATAAGCTGTGCTGGATGGGGGAATTCTGGGAGTTGAAGTTCCACGCATCTTAAAGCCCCCACGGTTGAGAAATACCAAACTAGGAGGTAAAAATTATAATTTGACCTCCGTCTTGGGGACGGTAGCTCCTCTCCTATGTGCCTTGTACCCCAGTTCCTGGCTGGGGTCCATGGGAGCTGGAACCCCCCAGAGCCAGAGAAAAGACAGGGACCCCCCCCCCGCCCGACCCCCATCCTTTGAGCAGGACCTCAATGCATTCCTGGCGGGCGATGCCTCAGCTGGCAGAGATGAATGCCAACGGGCTTCAGGTTTGAACAAGGCTCTCCCCCTTCCAGGCAGGGCAGGGCCTTGGCGCTCCTCCCCATAAGCACAAACAGCGAGGAATCCCTACCACGGAGCACAAAGGGCCCTTGTATATGGCAGGCAGTGCCAGGTGAGTCCCAGAGAGAATCTAGCAGAAGGCAAACTCACTCTGGCTTGGAAGAAAAACTTCTCAAGGAAGCAGAAGTTTTATATTGGGGGAAGGGGGGGAGGAAGGAAGGGCCAGGGAGGGCGAATTTTGGCTCCCTCTATCCAACGACACTTTTGTAATTCAGGTAGCCCTCAACTTATGACCAAAACCCAGCCGAACTACTCAAAATTTCTGCTACCGGTTCTCCAGAACCTGCTGGATTTCACCCCTGGATTCTATACCCCCACAACGCAGCAAAATTAAGAAACATAAATTTGGCTCCTTGCGTGGGCCAAAAGTAAAGTAAGACCTGCTAGACTCAGAGGTCTCCAACCTTGGCAACTTTGAGCCTGGCGGACTTCAACTCCCACAATTCCCCAGCTGGCAAAGCAAAGCAAAGAATTCTGAAAATCCACCAGGTTTAAAGTTGCCAAGGTTGGAGACCCCCTGTGCTAGACAGCATCCTCCCCCCCCCCCCCCCCGGTAACCTTGGCCAATCCTTAAAGGTTTGGACTCAGTTTAGTTGGGAATGGGAAGCTCCCAAGAACAGCCAACATGGAAGTTGAGAAACTTCCCGGAAGAAGCTCAGCCACGTCTTTGCTGCTCTGGAGGAAAACGGCCTGACCAGATTCGCCAACTGATCTCTACAGAAAGGAGCCTCCACCTCTGAGTCTATGTGCCACACCCTGAATTCTTTCATCTCTCCTGCCGTTTCACACGGGATGACTTCAGCAGGGTGCCCTCCCCAACTTGGGAACCCAAGCAGCCCCGTCAGATTCCTAGCAGGGAGGGAATTCATTTTCAACCATAACCGTTAATAGCCGCTTCTCCATTTAGAGCGGATGAGATGTGCCAGCTTTTCAGCTGCCAACTTTGCAGCAAATGAGGAATTCTAGGAAATGCCTCCCGACCCATCGCGAAGGGCCGCTGAATAGGGGGAAGTGATGGAGCAGAGAAGAGAGGCCAGGGTCCCCAATAGCAACAGCACTTAGATTTATATACCGCTTTCCAGTGCTTTCCAGACCTCTCTAAGCGGTTTTACAGAGTCAGCCTCTTGCCCCCAACAATCTGGGTCCTCATTTTACCCACCACAGAAGGACGGAAGGCTGAGTCAACCTTGAGCTCATCAGAATCGAACTGCTGACAGTGGGCAGAATTAGCCTGCAATACTGCAATCTAACAGGAAGGAAGGAAGGGAGGGAGGGAGGGAGGGAGGGAGGGAGGGAGGGAGGAAGGAAGGAAGGAAGGAAGGAAGGAAGGAAGGAAGGCGGGCGGGCAATAGACTTATATACCGCTTCATTGTGCTTTTACAGCCCTCTCTAAGCGGTTTACAGAGTCAACCTCTTGCCCAGAACAATCTGGGTCCTCATTTTACCCACCTTGGAAGGACGGAAGGCTGAGTCAACCTTGAGCCTGGGGAGATTCGAACTGCCAAATTGCAGGCAGCCGGCAATCAGCAGAAGGAGCTTGCAGTACTGCACTCTAACCACTGCGCCACCACGGCCCCAAGTCCCAGTGTGGCCCACCAAAAAGCCGTTACGGCATGCAAAGAAGAGACTAGGATCATTTCTCGTTGGTTGGGTCAAACCCTTGGTGCAGAAAGATGGCTTGAAAAAACAAAAAATCAACCCAGCCAGCACGAGCCACGACAGGCCAGGCATGTCGACCGCAGCCGAATAGGCTTACTGTTTAGATCAGTCTTTCTCAACCTTGGCCGCTTGAAGATGTGTGGATTTCAACTCTCATTCCTGGGCAGGGAATTCTGGGAGTTGAAGTCCACACTGCTTTTGGAAAAAGTGCGGAGAAGAGCAACTAAGACGATTAAAGGCCTGGAGGCTAAAACGTATGAAGAACGGTTGCAGGAATTGGGTACGGCTAGTTTAGAGAAAAGAAGGACTAGGGGGGACATGATAGCAGTGCTCCAGTATTTGAGGGGCTGCCACAAAGAAGAGGGGGTCACCTTATTCTCCAAAGCACCAGAAGGCAGGACAAGAAGCAACGGATGGAAACTACTCAAGGAGAGAAGCAACCTGGAATTAAGGAGAAACTTCCTAACAGGGAGGACAATTAACCAGTGGAACAGCTTGCCACCAGAAGTTGTGGGTGCTCCATCACTGGAGGTTTTTTAAGAAGAAACTGGACAGTCACTGGTCTGAAATAGTGTAGGTGTAGGGTCTCCTGCTTGAGCAGAGGGTTAGACTAGAAGACCTCCAAGGTCCCTTCCAGCTCTCTATTCCGAATTCTGCCGAGGTTGAGAAATACTGGTTTGGATTTCAAAAGTGCTCTTCTGGCATTTTACAGGTAATCCTCGATTTACAACTGCTCCTTTAGCTGTTACACCACCACTGAAATAAGTGACTTTGGACCGTTTTTCACATTTACGACCGTTGCAGCATCCACGGGGTCACGCGATCAAAATTCAGACGCTTGGCGACGGGCTCACATTTACGACGGTTGCAGTGTCCCTGGGTCACGTGATCCCCTTTTGCGACCTTCTTATAAGCAAAGTCAACGTCCGGATTCACTTAACAACCATGTTACTATGCAATGATTCACTCCATAGCAGCGGCGAGAAAAGTCGTGAAATGGGGCAAAACTCACCTAACAAATGCTTCACTCAGAGATATAAATTTTGAGGTTGCCTTGTGGTCGTAACCTGAGGACTACCTGCATATGAGCTAAAGTGAGGAGGATTCAGGCTGCCTAGGAATAGGAAGGCTTTTCTGCAATCGGGGAAGAATGACACCTGTCAATTGGGTACGTCAGAGTGGCTGAGTTCCTGTCTCGTCAAGGCAGCCTCCTTCAACAAACACACCCTTTCATTCCACAACTTATTAAGGCCGCAGTTGAAAACCCTGGTAATTGGAAACCGCATAACTGGAGGCCAATCCAGGTTGGAGAAGTCTGTTGTAAGCTGGAGGATTTAAGCCGCGATGACGAAGTTTACACAACGTGCTAAGCAGAGGTGAAATGCTACCGGTTCGCTCTGGTTCAGGAGAACTGGTAGTGATAAAAACTACCGGTTCATCCAAACTGGTAGTAAAAAAACGCTTCAAAAAAGTAAAAAAAAAAAAAAGTTCCGACGATTGCACGGAACAGCTATGATCATCGGAACCTTTTTAAAAACTTTTTTTAAGCAATTTTTTTACTACCGGTTTGGGGTGAATAGATAGTTAAAAATGCTTTTAAAAGTTAAAAAAAAAAAAGATTGGCCACGCCCACCCAGTCACATCACCTCTCCCACCAAGCCACACCCACAGAACCGGTAGCAAAACAAATTTGCATTTCGCCACTGGTGCTAAGCCAAACTAAAAGCTTATATAACCACTTTGCCCAAACTGGTATATGAGCTAACACAACAGACAAACCTCGGGTGGGTGTTTTTGCTGGCGGGGTGAATAGTAAAGGAGCCATTAGGCGAGTCCTTCCCGCTGATAAGGGGACTAAAATCAGAATAACAGATTTACCCACGTGATCTACTGAAACGAAACACCAAACAAAACAGACTCCGCCGTTTTTTCACAAGCAAAGGATTTGGATATCTAAGCGTTACGTCAAGAAGTGTTTACAAAACCTCGTGGCAAGAAGAAGTTGCAACGTCGGTGTCCAACTGCGGAACCCAAGGTGCCCTCGGTGCACGTATCAACTTGCACGAACTCAAAAGTTGTGTCACAGGAGGACTGCCGTCAAAATATAAACCAAGGTAGCTGGGAAAGGAAGCTTGCGAAGAAACCGAGACGGGATCTCAAAGGAAGCACAATTCGATGTGGCAAATGGGGGAAGGGGCTTCCCTGCCTGGCTCTGACAACCCTCCAAGAAGAGCCATCCCTCGGGGTTTCTAAAACCAGGACAATTCGAGACCAGAAGTTGCTTTGAGTAAGCAGGGGTTGGTTGTAATCTGGATTAGCTATTTGCGGCTTAGCGCAGTTTACAAATCCAGCCGGTTGGGTTACCTTTAAGATCCAAATCTATCGCAAGAAGCCCGAAAGCAGGTAATTCGGTAATCGAGTTTAGTAAGGCTTTTAAGTGACAGCCACTTAATAAACTATGCCACGGTTTCCTCGCCTTTGGATTGGTGTGAACTTCATAACAACGAGCCCTATAATTTGTAAATGTTCGCAACGGGCAAATTTACTTAATTAAGCAGCTTCGGTAATCTCTCCCTATGTTCCCATCTCAAAGGATGACGGGTTCATGCGTCCCCTTAAGCTGCTAATGTTTACAGATTAACAGAGTTGGAAGGGACCTTGTAGGTCATCTAGTCCAACCCCCACCCAAGCAGTCCAATCTTTTCTTGAAAGCCCCCGGTGATGAAGCTTCAGGAGTTCCACGAGCTCTTGAATTTTCTTTCTCGGTTTTTCCTTTGTCACTCAAAAGTCTCACTTTGGGGATTTACTGTAAATTTAGACACAGCATGCTGGTTCAACAAATCCGGATCCCCACCCCCACCCCTGAAAAAAAAACCTGGTCTTAAGCACAATGTGTGAACATGCACACACACCCTTCTATCCACAACCCACAAACTGGCAGCACGTTGACAAAGTCAACGTTGGTGAAACGATCCGTTTTCGCCTGCCAAGGACGCCAGTAAAAAAAAAAAAAAATCCACGAAGGGATGGGATGGGATGGAACGGATCCACACACATACTGGATGGAAAGGAAGCGAGCCAAAATGACCACACGACGTTTCTAGGCAGAGAAAGAACATTTTTCTTTTTTTGCCTCCGCCGCCATCCCCAAAAGCCACAAACCGTCAGTTCTCCAAAGCGGGGAGACAACATTAGGGGAGGAAAAAAAAAGAACTCACCAGTTTCCGGAGTGTGCCTTCGTCCATGCTCAGGAGCGCCTCTTCGGACATGCTGCTGGATTCCGTCCTCGGGGCCAACCCCCCTCCTTCTGTCCAAAGAAGCCGGCCAGGCACAGAAAGGAAGGGAGGGTCCCTCCAAAGGCTAGTTCTGGATCGGAAGGGATGGAGCTCTGGAAGTGAACAAAGTCCAAAGGGTCAGACAGAGCAAAAAAACCCTTCATCAATCGGTTATCCCAGAAATGCAACTGATTGGGAAAAGCTAATCCGAGGACTGTCAACCCAAGAGGATCTTCCCTTCACCCTCCTTCAACTCCAAGGAAAATCTGAGTTTCCCCCCCCCTCCCCGCCCGATTCCTCTACTTTTCAGGGGGCTGGAAATCCAGCCCGGTTTCCTTACGACACCCCAGCCAGTTATTTGTCACCCAAGCCAGAGCCCTGGTGACTTCCCTCCCAGCACGGCTTCAACCAGCAATCCTGGTGCCTACAGGAACTCCCTGGCATTCCTTCTCCTGCAAACGCAGCAGGTGAGGAATGGCCAAAGACTGCGGGAGGATGAAGGGATGAGGGAAATGAGATGCCCACAGCTTCTGCCGATTCAGCTCACTCCAATCTTTGGCCGCCTGCTGACCTTGCAGGAGAGTGGAACATGGGCTACGTGGGGCAGGGAAGGAGGGAGACACAACACACCCGTCAAGGGGAGGAAGGGAAGTGGGACCCTGAGGCTCAGGGGTGTCATTGCTACCAGCCAAAACTTTACCCCGAGTTCCTACGAACTCTGTAACGTCCTCAAAGGACAGCAGAAACGAGAACGGTTTCCCCTCCTCGCCTCGTGTGACTCCAAGCCATGAAGGTAAATTTACGGTTTGGAGTTCATCCAGTCCTAGAAAACTGGCTCTGCCAAAGAAGCCAGGGTTCATTTCATCCTGGGTTGGTTTGTTTTTGTTTGTTTCCTAGCCTAACTATGCCAGGGCAGATGCCCCCTCCCACGCTCCATTATTGGATGTCACGCTACAGGAAACGCTTCATCCTGATTCAGGGCCCTTTTACCCTTGGAGAGCTGTATTGCAACACAATCTCATTTTAATACGTGATGATTTAAGTGTACATTTAAAGTGACAATAAAGTTATTATGCTATTCTATTCCTATTCTAATTATTATCAGATCAATCATCTATCTTCTCTTCTCCTCTGCCATCCTGTTCTATTTCTATTTGCTTTTCTTTGCGCGTTTTCCAAAGTCTCAACATTACTCTATTCTATTCTATTCTATTCTATTCTATTCTATTCTATTCTATTCTATTCTATTCTATTCTATTCTATTTATTATCAGATCAATCATCTATCTTCTCTTCTCCTCTGCCATCCTGTTCTATTTCTATTTGCTCTTCTTTGCACGTTTTCCAAAGTCTCAACATTATTCTATTCTATGCCATGCCATGCCATGCCATGCCACGCCACGCCATGCCACTCTGCTTTACTTCTTCTAATGGCCGGCACCTACCTTTCTCCCACCCGCGTGGGATTCCCTCCCACCCTGGATATACAGGGCATCCCAACTGCTGACCGACAGCCCAACCCTCCTCGCCTAGCCCGGCTGGGAAGGGCAGGTATCTCAGGTCCTGCCCACACAACAGCCTTGCAGCGCCAGATCTGCCCTGGGACACGCATTCACACCCAACCCTCTCTCAACCCGTGCAAGCAAAATCTCCGGCGACCCTGCAAGCAGGGAACCCCGCTGGATTCTCAGCCAGCCCAGCCAGCCAGCCAGCCAGCCGAAGCTCCAGATCACCGCTGCCACGCCGCCAGCTCCTCCTCCTCCTCCCAGGCACAAAGACCCCTCCCCGATCGGGAGACCCTCTTCCAAAAACCCCTCCTTAATCCGGATCAAGGATGGGCTCCCGAATCCCAATCCGGGGTCGGCTCGACGTACCTCGCCCGGCCGCGCAGAGCCATCCAAAGGCGCAACGGATCGGACACACAGTCACCCGCCCGCTGCGGATCCCGATTCGGCTCTGCAAGCAAGCTGAGCGGCGGAGCGAGAAGCCAAGCCTTCCCGGAGCTCCGCCCCCCCCTCTCGAATGAGCCAATGACAAAACTCACCTCCGCCCCAACGGTCGCGGCCGCGCCCCTTTCCCTCGCCGTCATTGGTTGGTTTCTAACCGTCGGGCCGCCTCCTTGAGGCTGGGCGCGCTTGGCAGGTTGGGAGTTGTCGTTTCTGGCAGGCTGGAAGGGTGGGGAGGCTGGCTGGCTGGCTGGGAGAGGAAGGGTGTTTTGGGGGGAGATGAAGGGTGGGAGAAGAATCAAACAGCCATGGCTCGTATAAATGAGTTTTTTCAAACGGCGAATTGAAAATAAGGTCTTTTCAATAAGGTTTTGCATGTCTGAAATGGTCTGGGGTCTCCTGCTGGACCAGGGGGTTAGACTAGAAGACCTCCAACTCCCTCTGGGGCGTAGGGAAGGCTGTTTTTGCCCTCCCCAGGCTCCTAGAAAGGCTCCCTAGGCTAGAGGTCCCTTCCAACTCTCTTATGTTGTTCTAAATGCTTAGGGCAGTGACGGCTAACTTTTTTGCCATCGCGTGCCAAAAACTGGGGGAGTGCAGGGCGGACATGCGTGTGTGTGCCTACATCCATAACTCTATGCGCCCTGCCCCCCCCCCCCCCCCATCCCCCCCCCGCCCCCCCGCCACCCCCGCTTTTGGCATGTGATGCCCAGTGGGCCTGGTAGGCCCTCCCCAGTTTCCGGAGGCTTTCTAGGAGCCTGGGGAGGGCAAAAACAGCCTTCCCCATCCCGCAGAGGCCCACCGGTGGCAGGAAACAGCACATTTGCCGACTTCCAGTGAGCCCAGAAGGCCCCAAAATCAGCTGGCCAGTGCACGCATGCATGCTGGAGCTGAGCTAGGGCAATGCTTGCGTGCCCACCAATATGGCTCCGCGTGTGCCACCTGTGGCACGCGTGCCATAGGTTCGTCATCACAGGCTTAGGGTCTCCTGCTTGACCAGGGGGTTGGACTAGAAGATCTCCAAGGTCCCTTCCAACCATATTCTCATTGATCGATCGCCCCCAAACATACAAGAGACCTTTCGAGCATTCAGATCTTGAAGTTGAGCCCTCGGTGACCGCCTGGACTCATCCAGACTTTGCTTTTGGGAACAGCAAAGAAGTGGGCTGCCACTGCCTTTCTGGGAGATTTTTTTCTTTTTCTTTTTAATTTCCCAATCTTGGTCTCCCATCCAAGTTGGTTGACTTGAGTGTGCGGTGTGTGTGGGAGCCCGAATGTCTTGCTTGCTCCTGGACCAAGCTCCCTCTCGGTAACCCTTGGGAAAAACGGCGGCTGATTTATAGTTGACTGGAAACCCCTTATAGGCTGACTGTTTGCATAAAACGGAAAAAAAATGCATTTGTGATTTGTGGTTTTGATGATTAGGAAAAAAAACCCCAAAACCCTGGATAATAAAAAGATTGAACTTTATTTGGTAATCATAGCGTAAGAGATAACGTAATGGTCTGCCATTATATTTGCTGCAGAGGACATTTGAAACGTCTGCTTTTTATTCTTCCTTGAATGCACTTTTTCCTTTTCTTCTTCTTCTTTCTTTACTTACTGCTTTCGCTTTTTTTTTGTTATTTTGTGTTACGGTAAATGCTTATGCTTTTGTAAAACTATATAGGTGGGTTTTTTTTTTTAATATCTATTGCTGAGATTCTGAGAGTGGGGGGGCTGCTGTTGGCCGGCGATTCCGTAAAGAGGGCGGCAGATAAGAAAGAGATCCAGTTACAAGCAGCCTTTAAATGATTATGTTGCTTTTGGTGACCCTGGACTTAGGCTCTCCAGCCGCTGTTTATTCTGCGTCTGGTGGGGACAATGCGTTTTTTGTAGCACGTCTCTCTCCAGCAAGGAAACGAAAGAGCAGATGGCAAGCTAAGTGATAGCACTTCAGATCTGAAGGAGAGACCAACAAGGAGAGGAGGGGAAGTCTAAAAACATCCCGGACATAAAGAACAATGGCCTGGTCTTGTCCATGAAGTCTCCAGGATCTGAACGTGGCTTGGGGGCTGGTGGAAAGCTGCCTTTCTCCCTCTGCATCCCAGAATGAGTAAGTACATTTCTGCCCCAAGCCCTACCTGCTGGATTCTCCCAGCTCACCTGGGGACTGAATTAACCCACCCTAACCCATCTGCATTTGCAGAATCAGCTGGATTCTGTTTCTACAGCACAGTATCAACAGTAGAGTCCTTCAAGTTTCTAGGTTCTATCCCATCTCAAGACTTAAAATGGGCAGTTAACATCAAAAACGTCATCAAAAAAGCACAACAAAGAATGGTTCTTTTTGCGCCAACTCAGAAAGCTCAAAGTGCCCAAAGAGCTGCTGATCCAGTTCTACAGAGGAATTATTGAGTCTGTCATCTGCACCTCTATAAATGTCTGGTTTGGTTCTGCAACCCAACAAGACAGACACGGACTTCAGAGGATCATTAGAACGGCAGAAAAAAACAATGGCTACCAACCTGCCTTCCATGGAGGACCTGTCTACTGCACGAGTCAAAAAGAGGGCTGTGAAAATATCTATAGACCCCTCGCATCCTGGACATAAACTGTTTCAACTCCTACCCTCAAAACGACGCTATAGGGCACTGCACACCAGAACAACTAGACACAAGGACAGTTTTTTCCTGAACACCATCACTCTGCTAAAAAAATAATTTCCTCAACACTGTCAAATTAACTACTAAGACTGTATTACTATTATTCTTCTCTTCCTTACTAGTATCTATCTCTTCCCACTTATTACTATAACCATGTTGCTTGTATCTTGTTTTTATTGTTGCCTAGTATGATTTGATTGCTTATTAGTATCCTATGACTATCACTAAGTGTTGTATCTTATGATTCTTGATGAATATATTGTATTTTTTCTTTATGTACACGGAGAGCATATGCACCAAAGACAAATTCCTTGTGTGTCCAATCACCCTTGGCCAATAAAAGAATTCTCTTCTCTTCTCCTTCCTTCTTTCCTCCTCCTTCTCTTCTCTTCTGTACTCTTCTCTTCTTTTCTCTTCTACAATAGGCTATCCTAAAGCTGAAAGGACTGCCTTGCCCTGCTCCCTCTCCCATCTGCTGCCCCCTGCCCCCCATTGCTGAAATGCCCCTATGAGCCTTGGTGCCCCCACCCTCTTGCTTGTTCCAGCAGCATCTCTAAACAGAGACTGTGGGGCTTGGTGGGGACCCCACCTTGGAACAATGCGATAAAGAAGGGAGGTATTATTGAGCACCCCACAGAGAGCAGATTTTCCGTTTTGGAAGGAAGGAAGGAAGCCAGTTCAGGGAGGAAAATATCCCCCGTCTGGAAAATGTGGCAAAATCCAGACATTTCGCTTCTCAATTCATCTGAATTGCGTTTGGGTGTTCTGTGGCGTCAAAGTTTAGCTTGTACGCGGTGCTTAAATGCTTCCATAAACTCCATTCCTGGTGCTGGAGCATCAATGTGGCCAGCATGCATATTTATGCATGAAGAAGAAGGCACACTGCTGTGCAGTTCATCTGTGGACACGGTGCGGATTCTGCACTCCCAGTCTGGCACAATGAGAGCACTGGAAGTGGGGTGGCGCAGTGGTTAGAGTGCAGTCCTGCAGGCGACTTCTGCTGATCACCGGCTGCCAGCAATTTGGCAGTTCAAATCTCACCAGGCTCAAGGTTGACTCAGCCTTCCCTCCTTCCGAGGTCGGTAAAATGAGGACCCAGATTGTTGAGGGCAAGATGCTGACTCTGTAAACTGCTTAGAGAGGGCTGGAAAGAACTATGAAGCGGTATATCACTGTCCGATTCTGCTGCCAGCTCCTCAGGTTGCTGGCGGACCACAACAATCAGAGGGAAAGAATAATCACAGCTTTGTTGAGATGTAGATGTTGTATCGATGGAGCCCTCTAGGATGAAGGTGCCCCGGTGCCTGGTTGGCCTTGCTGATCCTGGAGTCATTTTCTTCGTTGTCCAAAACACCTATCGCTCAAGGTGATGCTTGCCACGTATTTGTTTTACCTTTCTCAGCTGGGTGTCAAGCACAGTGATTTTTGGTTTTATGAGCTTAGTATTTGGCACAAGCTACAAAAATACACCAGTGTTGTTCAGGTTGACAGGCAAGCGAAAGAGCATAGCAGCTTCAGAGAATTCATTCAACATCCACTGTAAATCGCTGTCTACGGTTTGAAATATCCATGTGGACAAAATGTTTGAAATATATTGGTTTATCAGTTTGAAATGGCCAGTCTAGAGAAAAAAAGGACTAGGGGTTGCATAATAGTAGTATTTTAGTATTTGAGAGACAGCCACAAAGAAGAGGGGTAAACCTATTCTCCAAAGCACCAGAAGGCAGGACAAACAATGCATGGAAAGTAATCAAGGAGAGAAACCACCAGGAATTAAGGAGAAACTTCCGAACAGTGAGGACTATTAACCAGTGGAACAGCTTGCCACCAGAAGTTGCGAATCCTCCAACACCGGAAGTTTTTAAGATGTTAACTATTTGTCTGGTGTAGGGTTTTCTGCCTAGGCAGGAGGTTGGACTAGAAGACTTCCAAGGTCCCTTCCAACTCTGTTGTTCTGTTCTGTTCTGTTCTGTTCTGTTCTGTTCTGTTCTGTTCTGTTCTGTTCTGTTCTGTTCTATATGCAGGCATGCTAAGCTGGATGGGGAATTCTGGGAGTTGAAATTCACACATCTACAAATGACTGAGGTTGAGAAATTCTACTTTAGTAGACGATATCCTGATTTGCTTTTTTTGGGGTGAGGGCAGGGGGAAGGGGTTGCACCAGGCCAGATTAAGGAGTTCTGTTTCTGGTGCAAGGCGCATTCAGCACCGCTCTGGATTGGATCCCCTGTTTGCAACCAACTCTGGGGAAAGATGCCTTTTGTATTTCACTTGGCCGAGCTGCTTCCTGGCCATCTTAAAACAGCCCAGGCAGCTTTCCATCCAAACATTTATATTAAAAGCCGTCTCCATCCTTCTCCGTCTGCTGTGCCAAGTCACAATCCTGACGGGTGGGGTGAGGGAGGGGGGGAGGTGACTCTTTCCAACTGTTAGAATAGTCCGTGGTGGTTTCGTTTTTGGGCCTCGCCCAACATTCGGGTCAGGCTTCACCCACCACCCCCTCCTGCCACCCCAGCGTTTCAGATAAGTCCTGTTCGTCTGCTGTAGATTTGGACGGAGGGGAAGCATGTTTGGTTAAAGAGAAAAGTTGTTTCTGGAATGAAAAAAAACAAACAAACATGAAACATGGCCTGGGAATTTTGCTCCCCTGGGCTGCGTTTCGCACAAAACCCCAAATTTGGGTGTAAACCTGACTTGCTATATCTCAGCACCCTCCCTGGACGCAGGGCTCCTTCTTGGGGGGGGGGGGGGGGGGCTGAGAAATAGAATTGCCCATACTTTTCCCTGGCTGAATCCAGTCTGGGACAAAGTGGAGATATCTCAGAATGGTTAAGGAATGCCTGGAAAGCCTGCCCCCCCCCCCGACCCTAATCATTTCTCACGATCAGGACATAAAACCTAATTTCCCATACACATTAAACCCTACATCCAGGGCAGAGGTGAGTTCTACTTACCTTTACTACCAGTTCGGAACGGGATCGCGCGTTCCGGAACTCGCTTCTGCGCATGCGCAGATCACCAATGACGATATCGGGGGCAGTGGGTGGGGCCTCCCACCGGTTTCACTACCAGTTCTTGCAAACTGGCCCAAACCGGGGGCAACCCACCACTGATTCATATTATTAGCAAGCAACAGCGGTTGCAATTACAAGACATGCAAACTTAGGTTAGCTTATTATGCTGGCCTGATCTGCACAATACGTTCAGATAATGCTTAGATGCCTACAGCACCCTGAACCACATCTATACGGTCCCAAAGATTTAAATCCTTCCATTCTCCACCGTTCCATTGGAATGGAAGAAACTTCTTGGATGAGAAGCGAAATGTCTTCAAGCAAAACAAGAAAGTCCAGTTGCCTTCATCACCTTTGGGACAACCGTGACTTGGACGACTGAGTATCTCCATAGACACAACTACACCACTTCTAGTTGGCCTCAACTGGCGTTTTGTAAACTTAAGCAAGAGTTGGGCACAGTTGATCCTACTTATCGTGAGGTCAACATCCTTGGTCGGATAAACAGAATTTGTTATCCAGCACACAGGCTCGCCATCTGTTTGTTCTTACAACGTGTGAACAGATGCTTTGTTGGTCCAAATGCAAAATACCAGCGCAATCCACACCCAGTTGCAGCAGGCAGGCTGGCTGCCAAAGCACCTTTTATTGATCAGTTGTTAGCCCTAATTCTCCTGCCAAACCCTGCAGATAGCGGAGAGTCCTTCGCTCTGTAACTTTCCTGGCATTGCTCTTTGCCAGTCAGCCTGTGCCCAGAAACGCTTTGCTGGCAAGAGGGATTATTCCCTATTAAGATTGAACATATTTGGAGGGTTCGAAGGACTGTTTAACAGGGAAAGAGTTGAAGTCCCTTCAAAAGTGGAAGATAAAGGTAAAGGTAAAGGTTCCCCCTCGCACATATGTGCTAGTCGTTCCCAACTCTAGGGGGCGGTGCTCATCTCCATTTCAAAGCCGAAGAGCCAGCGCTGTCCGAAGACGTCTCCGTGGTCATGTGGCCGGCATGACTCAATGCCAAAGGCACACGGAATGCTGTCACCTTCCCACCAAAGGGGGTCCCTATTTTTCTACTTGCATTTTTTAACATGCTTTCGAACTGCTAGGTTGACAGAAGCTGGGACAAGTCACAGGAGCTCACCCTATTACATAGCACTAGGGATTCGAACTGCCGAACTGCCGACCCTTCTGATCAACAAGCTCAGTGTCTTGTCAGTGTCTCATTATGTATGTTTGATGAAATGGTACTCAAAACCCATCTCCCTATAATACAGCTTTCTGCCCTGCTTCTTCTCCTAACTTCTGTGATCTGTTGGGCTAGCAATAGCAATAGCACTTAGACTTATATACCGCTTCGCAGTGCTTTACAGCCCTCTCTAAGCGGTTTACAGAGTCAGAATCTTGCCGCTAACAATCTGGGTCCTCATTTTACCCACCTTGGAGGGATGGAAACCTGAGTCAACCTTGAGCCGGTGAGAGTCGAACTGCTGGCAGTCGGCAAAATTAGCTTGCAATACTACGTTCTAACCACTGCACCACCAGGGCTCCCAATCACTGTTGTTTTTAGGACGAGAAAAGCCAAGTTGACCTATTGGGCTAAGTCATGGCTTTTTGATCATGATTTAGTGAATAAACCACTATTAGCTAAGTTTGTGCAAAAAAAAATCCCCTGAGCTGTAAACCGCACCTTCTTTCCCACAATAACTGAATCCACGCAATGGCAGAGTTGAATGATCTTAGTGTACCAAGCAGGACAATGAGAGACAGAAGAAGAAACAATAAGTGGCCAGAAAGAGAAAAATAAAGAATAGGGATATTTAAAATTCCTTAAGATTACCATGGTACTCGCATGCATTGCCCATTTATGTGGTTTTTAAAAATTGCTATTGTACAATTTCTCCCTGTGCTAAATTATCCCGATAAGAAGGCAACTTTTTTTTTAAAGGGGCCCTTTTAAGAGGAGGACTTCAACTCTCAAAATTCATTCCTCAAATATCTTCTTTTATTTCATGTTTTATTTTTAGCTTTTTAAAAAAACTATGGGTTTTATATCTTAATTTTCTAAAAATCTGTTGAAAGTTTGTTTTGAAAAACAAAACAAAACAAAAACCCCTATCTTAATGTTGCGGAAAGAGAGGGGGGGGGATGTTTGTCTCCTTTCCGTTTGTTTCCCAACCGAAAAAGTTTTCTTTCAATGAATTTGAAAGTTTCCTCCAGCTGTCTGGACTCCCACATTGCTGAGTCTGCTTATTGCTGTGCTTTGACTCAATTCTATTTGCCAATATTCTGTACGATGATGACCTGAAGTCTCCCATTTCAGACTGGCCAACCTCCTTGCAAGTCATTAGGCGTCAACAGTAATTTGAAGGACAAGATCCAGTTGTCACTGCAAGCTCTCCAGCTGCGTGTGAATTGAGAAGCTGCGGCTGTACTTCCTTCGTTGCCCCTTTTCAGCAATCTGGCAGCTCTAGATTGGGAGAAGATTGTTTGCTGGCTGGGAAGTGAGCGAATGGATTAGGCTGACCCAGATTGGGTTTGAGTCACAAAAAATATTGATGTAGCTGTCCCTTGGAGTTCACGGAGATTCTAGGGACCCAGAATCAGAATCGAGCAGGAAGGGCACTTGGAGGTCTTCTAGTCCAGCCCACTGCTCAAGCAGGAGTTCCTATACCATTTCAGACAAGTGACTGTCCAGTCTCTTCTTAAAAGCCTCCAGTGATGGAGCACACACAACTTTTGAAGGAAAGCTATTCCACTGGCTGTGAGTAATTTCCTCCTTAATTCCAAGCTGCTTCTCTCCTTGATTAGTTTCCATCCCTTGTTTCTTGTCCTGCCTTCTGGTGCTCTGGGAAATAGATCTTGCTTTAACAGCACCATTGCCTGATTCATGATTGGCTCAGCCATCCAGACAGGGCAAATTTATGATGGCATCTTTTCTGCCAGCTGAAGAATCGCAGGAAGTGTCCCAAGAGTCCTCCTATGAGTTTAAGAGGGTTACCTTTTTAAGACGGTTACCAGTTAATAAGGAAGAGCAACTCTGTCTTGGAGTAGGGGGAAGCCCATGCCTTGCCCAGCTGCAGCTGTAGGGAGAACAGGTTTGCAGGTTCTCCTTCTTAGGATCTCTCCGTGGATCTCTTGTCTTTTCAATGGGAGAAACTCTGCTTTCATAAAGTCAGTCATGCTCTCCCTCTCTCAGGAAACTGGCTTTTGCTCCCATTGCAGAGCCCTGACTCACTGCAGGCTTTGGGTGACTCATTGCCCAGCAGGAGGGAAGAGGCTCCCCAGGACCAGCCAGAGGCGTCTGGAAGGAGTGCCAGCTCCGTAGGTACAGATGTTGATGGTGGAAAAGGTGGAAGAGCTGTTTCCCTGCTCAGTTTGCCCTTCCCTCCGTATGCACCTGGCACACTGATCGGCCCTCCCGAGTCTCTTTCTTAAGTACAGGTAGTCCTTGACTTACAACTATTTAGTAACCTTTCAAAGTTGCACTGTAAAAGGTGACTTAGGATCGTTTTTCACAGTTACAACCTAGTCAAAATTAAGGTGCGGGGCAACAGGCTCGTATTTATGACCATTGCTGTGTCCCAAACTCACGTGATCCCATTTGACGACCTTTGGACCAGCAACGTCAATGGGGAAACCCAGTGGTGGGTTGCCCCCGGTTCGGACCAGTTCTACAGGCATACACAAAGTCCAGGAAAGCAGTTCGAGAGTCAAACGGGTGCATGAGCACACAAGGCACGAACTGGGCACGTTGCTCCAGCAAGACTTAAATCCTGGGGGCGGGATTGAGTAGGCAACACCAATGCAGCCCTTCATGAGAGTTGAGGTTGCCTCCTTGTGAATAGTCTAGCTGATAGGTATTGTGCCTGTCTCCTCTCTGTCCGACGTGTCCTTGGATCCAAGGACATGTTGGGCAGCAGCTGCTTCTTGTCGTAGCCTGGAGCCTCCTGGCCAACTCACTGCAACTTGCCCATCTCAGCCGCAGCCTGTTCCTCCTCCGATCAATCCAGTCGAGGCTGCTCTGTCAGGTTAGTACTCTCCGACCCCCGATCCTCATCAATACTTGTTCCCGTGTTTTCCTTTGCTGATTCAAACTCATCCTCCTCTTAAGTCGTGTCCAGAGATGGGTCCAGGGCAGATCCATGACACCCATTGATTCTGCTTGTCAGACGTTGGCTGGAAAGGTTGCAAACGGAGATTAAGTGACCGCCAGGATCTGGCAAACATCATAAATACCTGCTTATCAATGAAGCTGTATGCTATCTGTAAAACATTTTCTGCCAGTTTTCTCCTAAGTTACAACTTTTTGTAAATTGAAGAGATTTGTTCTACAGTTCTTCCCATGGTGTAGGTTTTGTGATTGTATCACTGAAGAGGAGCCAATCGTTTGATGATGTTGGTAATCAAGGAACTGGGGGAATAGTTTGAAAATGGGCATCTCCATAAAACCTTTTTGAGCAGATCATAATGATGGCTTAGCAGCTGCCCTTTGAACTAAATGTGGACGATCACAGATGGCTTCCGATTTAGAGGAAGTAAAAGCTGTTGTTCCATCAGGCAGTGTTTACATCCTTATTTGAATTTGGTGCCTTTGCAAGCTCACAACATTCTTTGCATAAGTGTTTGATGATGTATGTCTAGTCACACTTTGCTTTTCAGCTGACAGCCTGGACCTCCTCTTGTCCTTTCCTCTCCTTCCTCTCTGATTCTCTCTTTCCTCATATCTCTCTCATTCCTCCTATGAATGCATATAGGCTAATATAGAAGAGAAAAAAAAGAATGATATTGCCATAGGTGTGTACTACAGGCCACTCAACCAAGCAAAATAGAGGAACTTTTTGCCAATCAGTTCACTAATGTGTTCAGGAAACAAACCACAGTAATAATGGGGGACTACCTTGACATCAACTGGGAGACAAACTCTGCACCAAATGGGAAATCAAACATTATAAGGTGCCAATGCTGCAATATCAAACATAAGCACTACCTCACTGCAAGAAGCAGTACAGTACAGCTGACAAGGAAGAAATGGTACAGTCTGGGCACAGATATGAGATAAGCCAAAGAAATACAGCAAGAACACAGCTTGGTTAAAGGAGATGGAGAAGAGTAAAAAAGATGGAATGAAAGAATGTATAACAGCAGCAGAAATGGCGGAGAAAAGGGCATGGAATTGGTCAGCACCAGGTGGAAATGAATTGCATGGATTTTGGTTGAAACATCCAACTAGTCTACGTCCTAACTGGTCTACAGCAATGGAGAGGAGATCTCTCATATAAGACTAACTCTGGTTAGACCCTACGTCGCTTTTGAGCTCAGAGGAGGTCAGCCAAGGGTTGAGAGGATGAGTAATACTGTAAAGCGGGAGATAAAATCAACAGACCGATTAAAATTTACAAGACTTTAAAAATGCCTAGGTAAACAAAGAGGAGTTTTGCTTGCAATTTTTGGAAAGTTAAAATATAGAGGCCAAGCCAATATCTGCAGGCTTGGCCTGGAGAAAGCCTTTGCTTTTTCTTTGCACGGCAAAGAAGTCATCTTCCAAACAGCCAGAGCAGATCAGGAGGTGTGAGAACAAACACAATTGTTGCTATTACGGATCTAAGCCATTTAGCGCTTTCAGTAAAGTCCAGTACCTTGAAAACAACTGTGAGAGGGACTTTGGAATCCTAGCGGACGATCACTTAAACGTGAGACAGCAATGCGTGGCAGCAACCAAAAAAGCCAATACAATCCTTGGTTGTATAAATCAAAATCACATGAAGTATTAGTACCGCTTTATAAAGAATTAATAAGACCACACCTGGAATACTGCATCCAGTTTTGGTCACCACTTTACAAAAATAAAAAGTGCAAAGAAGAGCAACTAAGATGATTAAGGACCTGGAGACAAAAACATATGAAGAACGGTTGCAGGATTTGGGTATGGCCAGTCTAGAGAAAAGGACTAGGGGGGACATGATAGCAGTATTCCAGTATTTGAAGGGCTGCCACAAAGAAGAGGGGGTCAACTTATTTTCCAAAGCACCAGAAGTCAAGATAAGAAGCAATGGATGGAAACCAATCAAGGAGAGAAGAAACCTGGAAATAAGGAGGAATTTTCTGACAGTGAGAACAACCAGTGGAACAGCTTGCCTCCAGAAGTTGTGGGCGCTCCATCACTGGAGGTTTTTAAGAAGAAACTGGACAGCCACCTATCTGAAATGGTATAGGGTTTCCTGCTTGAAAAGAGAGTTGGACTAGAAGACCTCCGAGGTCCTTTCTACCTTAGCTCTATCCTGATTGAAAAGCGCTCCAAGTGGGCAGTTTAATAATAATAGCTTTATTGCCATTGTACGTGTATAACCATACAACGGAATTCATTTAACACCCAGAGACCAGTTTCAACACATGTAACAATCCCCAAACACACTCCCACCCACCACAATTCCCCACCCCTAAACCATCCAAACATCCACACAACAGACCAAGTAATACTGTCCAACAGCTCACAGATGGTGGCCCTTTAGTTCATTGTTGAGTGCAATTATAGCAATTATACTTTGTTAATATGATTAATATGTTTAATATGATTTAGAGCCTTGGATAGTACAGTGGTCTAAAGCCCCATTATTAACATCAGCTGCCTGCAATTATTGCAGGTTCGAATCTCACCAAGGCTCAAGGTTGACTCAGCCTTCCATCCTTTCTAAGGTAGGTAAATTGAGGACCCAGTTTGTGGGGGCAATAAGCTGACTTTGTATAAATATACAAAAGTATGAAGGCTCTTGCTTAGCGCATTGTAAGCCGCCCTGAGTCTCCGGAGAAGGGCGGCATATAAATCAAATTAAAAAAAAAAAAACAACTGGCATGACTCAAGCTATATCAGTAAAAAAATTCTTTGTCTGATGAACCAGGAAAGTTTTTCTAGAACAAATTTTTGTCCTTAATCCCCATTTTCCTCCACCAGGTTTTTCCCATCATTTTTCCATCAGATACTTATTCTGAAATTTGGGGGGTAGCGGCTTCTAGCAAACTAGAAGACTGCTCCAATTCTCCAGGGAGAAGAGTGCCACCTGCTGGGTCCCTTGCAAAGTGCAATCCTGAAGCCTCATTACTGTTGAAAATAAAAGGATGCAAACTCTTAGAATTATAGTTGCAAACTATTCAGAAGATGCCAGATAAGGAATAGTTACATTAGATCAAGAACTGAGCCATATTGCTTATATACACCTAGATTTCCTTTCTCCCCCTCCAAACACACACCCCCCAAATTCAGAAGGGAAAAAGAGGTAGGAGTGGAGAGGGCATTGCTTAGCTTTTTCTGATTTTGTTGCTTCCTCTATTCAGATCAGCCTTTCCTCTGCCCGTTTCTGGTTTGGTGGATTCAAACTTGCATTTACTCCATTAAACTATACCTAACATAAAATGTAATGGGAGAGAGCAGAAGAAATATTTTTCCTAGTTTTGGAAAGTTCTTTATACTGTGTTTAAATGAACCTGAATTTCTTTCAGGGCTTACACTGCAGTCGGAATGGATGAGGTCCCTTCCAACTCTGTTATTCTATTTTTTAATGTTTCTTCAGTCAATTCTGGCTAAGGAAGACATAGCTTAGAATGTAAGCAGCAACTTGAAAACCGGTATATAGAGCACACTGAGAGTACGTTTGATTCAATAAACCACAATCAAGGAATCCATATTTTCTTATGAATCTAACCACTTATTTTTTTTTCAAACACTAATATTCTCACATTTTTGTCCCTTGACTCTTCCTCTAGTGGTGGATTGGGCTCTTTCTTGTGCACAGTGTGAAAATGGGATTTGGAGTAGAAATAACCAGCAAATCCTCTTGGCTGCTTCTATCCAGGCAGTCCTTTTGGCCTCCAACCTCTGGTGAGCAAAACCCATCCATACGTTACTTAGTTATGTCTCCGTTACTTAGTCATGTCTTCTGTTTTTGCTGCTAGAACATTGTCTTCTGTTTCAGGCCTCCTTTCCCACATCCCTATCTATCTTCTTGAAGGACTGTATCTTGAAACTCATAAATCGGCAGCTTGAAAATCCAGCTATCCCAGAGAATAAAGGCGTAGCTTTGGAGATAAAACGGGAATGTAGACAGCCAAATTCAGCCTCTCAGTGCAGGGAAGATTTGACAATCCTCAAAAGGCCTCCTCTTCCCTCAATGCAGCAGCACTGAATTGCCAAGTCTTGTGCCAAGGGCTAACTTTGCTGCCGTTTCCATGGTTCCAGCTGCTTTTGGGAAGGTGGCAAAGAGGTGGTGGTGCACCTGGGAGATCGGTAATGTCTCTAGCCACATTAGCAAAACAAAGAAATTCCTTGTCAGTGAAAGATAAAAACTCTGGGGGCCCATTAATTTCCTAATTTCTATTCCTGGAAAATCATTATAAGATTTATAAATGCAGTAGTCCTTGACTTATGACCACAATTGAGTCCACAATATCCATTGCTAAGTGAGGCATTTGTTAAATGAGTTTTGTCCCATTTTACAACCTGTCTTGCCACAGTTGTTAAATGAGTCATTAAATTGTTAAGTTAGTAACACAGTTGTTAAGTGAATCTGACTTCTCGATTGTCTTTGCTTGTCAGAAGGTTGCAAAAGGTGATCACGACTATGAGACACTGCACTCATCATAAATTATGGGTCAGTTTCCAAGCATCTGAATGATCCTATGACCATAGGGATGTCGCAACGGTCATAAGTATGAAAAAAAGTCATGTCATTTTTTTCAGTGCCATTATAGTGGTAGTTTTAAGCAGTCACTAAACAAGCGGTTATAAGTCAAGGACTACCTGTAGAATTTCCTAAAATTTAATATCAATTATCCTGTAGGTTCATTTCTCCTACAGGAAAACATTTCCTTGATATTTGTGCTCTCTGCTTGTAATTCTGAGTTTTAAAGAAATAAAGGTTTATTGAGAACTCTTTTTGCCTATATTGACCGAATGCAGTCATAACATGCTAACAGTTATTTATTAGGTTTATCCTTGTTGCAATTTAAGACTGTTAGCAGTTTACCACAGCCACTGCTACAAGTAATAAAACATCCACGCTACAATAAAACCAAACATAAATCTACAAGGGTGCTGAGCCGCTATCAACTCATATAAAATTTTTATTTAAAAGCCCCATTTTAATAGCTTTGACTAGACTCGTACATTTAAAGAGATTTTTTTATGAAGAATGGAAAATTTCTAGCTTAGAGACTACTTTACTCATGTTATACAAGCATGTACATGAGAAATCCAACCATTTTGGTTTGTAAACCATGGCTTGTTCCATAGTTTAGAATTTGCTGGCTCACTCAAGATGTTAAGCCAGCAGACATGATAAATACCTAATGCAAACCATAGTTAAATGACAATAATGCAAGTTGCTGTAAAATACTGACTGGGTTGCTATATTCTAAGAAATGAAGACATTGCTTTGGCTGAGTAGTTACCCCTACCAAGCTGTTCCTTCTTTAATTATGGGTAAACAAATCAGGACTTAATCTCCTGTATGAAGGTGCATGGAAGAACTATTGGTAAAGCAGCTGGAGGAGGTCTCTGTATCTCCTCCCCAAGAAATTTATTGACCGGAATAAAAAAATCAAGGTTTCTAATGGAAAAAGCATGTAGATTTCGATCGTGTGACTATTCAGTATGGAACCCAAAGCTGCTACTTGGATTGATTGCATTCCTGGTCATTCTCATGCAGTGCTTATATAGAATGAAGATGAATGTACATGTCCCAGGATATTGTAGGATCCAATCTGGGTTGGTCACCGGGACCAGAGTTTTCATCTTCCAAGCTTTCGGACTTGTGCTGAAGCCCATCTTCAGGCAACTTCTTTCTAGCTTTTTTCTCTGGAAAGGAAACCTTTAAAGTCCCAAAGCAATTAACTACTTTCCCATATCGATGTTTTATTTCACTGTTTCTTGAACACAGGCTTGCTAACTTGCAACCCAGATTCCTAACCATGTGAGGAATGCGCTCCTATACTTTAATATTTAGAACATGGGTTTATTGCATTCTTTGACAAAGTGATTAAGTTAGTGGATCAGCAAAATGCTGTGGACATAATATACTTGGACTTCAGTGAGGCATTTGACAAAGTAGATCACAACTTGATAAGATAGAAAAATGTGGATTAGATCACCATCAGATGGATTTATAAGTGGCTGACCAACTGCACTCAGTGTAGTCTTTAACAGAACTACATCTACATAGAGTGAGGTACCCCAAGGTTTTGTCTTAGGCCTAATACTCAATATCTTTATACATAACTTGAATGAGGGTTAGGGTTCACTTAATGGCCCAACTCCCCCACTGACTTTGCGTGTCAGAAGTCCCCTGGGAAGTTTGCAAATGGCGATCATATGATCCCAGGACACTGCAAGTTGCCAGTTGCCAAGTGCCCTAATTTTGATCATATCACCATGGGGACACTGAAAGAGCAAGGACTGGTTGCAAGTCACTTTTGTCAGTGCCATCATAACTTTGAACAGTCGTTGAATGAATTGCCATTAGACAAGGAGTAGTGAAATAGGTTGATATCGAACACTATTTTCATTGGAAGTTTTCAAATAAGACTTTACAGGCGCATATCCAAAATAATTTAACATATCTTGTAGTATGCAGGGAATTGGACTACATGAGTTCTAAGACATCTTCTAACTCGATTCTATTCCCTGGAGAAAAGCTTTAAGATTCTGGCAGAGGTTATCCAGCAAAGGAGTCATTTCAATGTTGCTAAGTTTTTCCCCCAAGAACCTGGCTCAAACTATTTCTTTTTAGAATAGCAAGCATACATCACACATCAGTTTCACCAACACGAGTTTTTAAAAAACTACATCTTCTTTTGAGGTATTTTTGAATTAAGCATCAATTTGACTATTCATTAAAACAGATTATTTGATCTCAGTATAATTTTTTAAAATTCAAGAAATGAGAGAAAACTTTATATTTTAGAAAAATTTATAGCACAAACTTGATACATTCATCTGGAGGTATAAATAGCATAGGTTGGGAATGGTATGCCATCTGAAAACAAAGTGACAAATAAGAAGAAAATGTATTTTATCTTTTTCTTATGCACAAAAGAAAATCAGCAGCAGCGCACTTCAGAATCCAAACAGGAAACATTTTCTTCTCATTTCATGTCTCCATTTTCAGTCAAAACCTGAATAAGTGAGTCTTGATGTAAGAGAACCGAAAGGGCAAATCAAAGGCAGCTCTACTTTTAGACTGATTGAGGCAGTTGATTAAAGCTGCAAATGTTGAAGGACAGCCAGACTTCGAAGGGCAAAACTGATTCAATACGCCTTAGCTTCAGCTTAAGTGCCATAAAAATTTCTCTTGCTAATACAAGACTAAATTGCTAGTCTAGTCAGATTTACATTGTGATAGGAGGGAATGCCATTTTATCTTGGGTTTTTTTGTTTCCTTAAGGCAACAAAATGTCTTAATTTGATAAAAGCTGAGGAGAAACTGGATTTTCTGGTTAGTCCTATTTTCTTTATTACTATCACAGGAGGAAGAAAGGGGGATAATTGCTCTTCTGAACACCAGATGGTTTAAATCAGTTTTCTTTTTCAGTTTCTGCCATCCCTTAATCTTTCCATGAAGTTTTTTAAAAAATTTATATCATGTGTCTCTTCTAGAATCTCAAGACAGCATACTTATCGTAATATTCTCTTCTTCCCTCTTAAACAGTTCACCCCAAAATAGAGGCTTAAAAATACTGAGGTGCTGCTGAGCTATAATTTACTGGATTTGGAGATGTTCTTGAAAAGACTTATTGTAATGGACAGATCTGTCAGGACATCATAATTGAAGATTTTTAAAGTTTACATTGACCATAAATTGTCTCCGATCCCAGAAATAACAATCTGAGGTAGGTTGGCAGAGAACATCCGAGATGCCATAGAATTACTTTCTCTTCATTCACCACATTATTTTCATTCTTGTTTTTATCCAATCTTCATATCTCAATGGAGAATTCTGGTAATGTGTTTTCTTGATTGCAGTTTCCTTTTTAAACAGATATTATTCCACTATTAAATGCCAATTTATAAGTCATATTATTTACATTGATAAATATATGGTATTTTTCCAGTTATATGGTGGAATGCAGTGGTTAGAATGCTGTATTGCAGACTAATTCTGACGACTGCCAATTGTCAGCAGTTCGATTCTCACCAGGCTCAAGGCTGACTCCATCTTCCATCCTTTCAAGGTCAGTAAAATGAGGACCCAGATTGTTGGGGGCAATATGTTGACCAAGTATAGAATAGTATAGAAGTCTATGCACTATTGCTGTATGCTTTTAACTAGATATTTTATAGAGTAATTTAATTCTTGCAGTTGTTTTGCAAACCAAACATCTCTTATGGGATGTGTGTAAACATGTTCATCCTTTAAAGGAAAAATATTTGTAGCTCAGGGTTGAAATGACGTGTCCTTGGTGCTTTCTTGAGCTTGATAGCTTTCTTGCAGATGTTTTATAACTAGGTAACATCATTAGCACTAATAAGGAATGGTTGGTGGTTTCTGAGATGTTTTTGATGTATGCCAGTATTATTCTTTTTAGGGCTTGTGTTGGGTTAAGTGGTCAGGCACTTTTTGATAAAATTAAATGAAGGTCCATTTTGTTGGAAGATGTTGTATAGATGCTCTTTTTCTTTTTTATGCTGTTCAGGGTTGCTGCAGTGAATTTGTGTTCGTCTAGATGAAGTTCTTACACAGCTTCACTTGTGGGAGGTTGGGTTATTGCTTTGGTAATGAAGCACCTGGATAGTATGGGTGGTTTTTCTGTACACTTGCGTTTCTAGTTTACTGTAGTTTATTGTAGTCTCTGCTGATCAGGATATCCAGAAACGGTTGTGAGTTGTTCTTTTCTTCTTCTTTGGTAAACTGGATTCCTTTCAAGATGTTGACAGTTTTGTGGGCGTTCTCAAATTGGTCCTTTTTTATTATGGTCAAAGTGTCATCTACATATTTGTTCCATGTTTTGGATTGTATTTGAAGAAGGGTTCCGTTGCATAATGACCCACATTATAAATTCTGAAAGTGATTATCCTATAGTTGTATCTTTAATTTGTTGGTAAGTTCGTCCATGAAATTGGGAGGAATGTGGCTAGGCAAAGGTTTATGAGATCCATAATCCTGGGTGTTTCAATCTTTGTGTATTTGGTTAAGTCCCCAATACCCCAATCAAGAAACTGCCAAACAAGCCAACAGTAACAGCTCAACCAAAGAACCTCTAAACATTAGCTAAATCAACGAAAGAAAAGCATTTCTATAAACTTGCCAAAAACCTGGGTATTTTTTGTGTCAAAAATATGGGGTTTTTTTATTCTTAGTGTCAAATTTTGGAAAAGACTATGTATTTCAAAAATGCAAAGAGCTTTAAGTTTTTATATAAATGTTTGAGTACTTCCTAACTCAAAAGGGTAGAAAACAATAATACCTATTTTCAGTAATCCTATTCAGATATTGTTTCACTGGCCAAAAAGCATTCGAACAAGCAAATCAAATCCAAACCCCATCAGGTTGGAAGGTCACATTTGGGTCTGAGGACTCAAGTTATCCACTACAATTCTAAATATTAATTTCAGAAAATTGTAATTAAAGAAATAAGGGACATTAACTTTAATTTAGAATGTGCTGAATTACTCATATATGGAATTACCAATAATTGTATTTGCAATTTGAATATGTACTAGAACTGCACTGCTTTCCTGCAAAGATCAGGGTAAAGATGTTTTGTACTTTTGGATCTCAACCTGGAAAAAAATGGTGTGGGCACAAGAAAGTATGACACAGTGGTCAACATCTTCTTAAAAAACATGTGTCTTTCTCTGGTAACTGGACAAGCTATGAAACAAGGAGAGGCTGAAAGGGTATATACATGCAGAATCTCCTTTAATTCAAACTTTTGTTTTCTTAGGATACACTGAAATATATACATAGATGCCTAAATCTGATCTCTTTTCACTATACTGGGCAATTAATTCATAAGGTATTTTAACTATTCCTTCCACATGCAAATATCTAGAGGGTAAATTTAAAATGGAATATACTTATTAGTATAGTTCATAGTAAATCTTTGAATCTGCATATTTATGTGAGTAGAAGGAGGGGTGAATCCACCATACCAAAGCCTCTCACAACTTCCTACAGTATAGGTCTGTTGCTATTAGCATGCCATAAACATACACCCATTCAATACTGCAGGACGATACCAGGCAAAACTGAAAGAGCTGACTATATACTGTATTCATAAACATTGCAATTATGACCAAATGACATAATTAATTGAACATAACATTTCTAGAAAAACAAAAAAAAATCCCTTGACTGTATGTCACAAATACTAAAAAATTGCATCTTGGGGTTCAAAGAATATTTATTTTCAAGCAGTCTATATTAAACTTATATACCACCCAATTCCAATGACTAAACAGTGCACTACAAATTATAACGTAACCAGTAAAATACTAGGAAATAAATGTTTCCCCAGTTTAATAAAAAACGATGAGTCTCATGGCAGTTTCATCAAATGTATTAAGGAATACAAGTTAGAATTGGTTTTAGCAATCTGTTTGTGTGCACATGTGTACCTTCAAAGTAACTGTTGACTCCTGGGAACTGCCTGGGCAAGTCCCTGAAGTTAACAGAATAAGAAAGTTGGAAGGGACTTGGAGGTCTTCTAGTCCAACCCACTGTTCAAGCAGGAGACCCTATGCCGTTCAGAACAAATGGCTCTTAATCCTCCTTTCCCCTCTCTATCCTTTCCCCTCTATTAATGTCTCCCACAGCCCAAGAGCACAGCAGCAGTCCCAGATAGGGAGGGGCATGGGGTAAGCAAGGTTTTTGACTGTCTGCAATGTTTTTCTAAGTCATTTGCCTGTTTCTTAGGGTTGAGAAGGTATGACCTGCAGAAAGTCTCCCAACTGGCTTTGTCCCTAAGGTACTATTTTTCATTTTGTTATTCATTCTTTTGAGTTGTCTTCATATTCAAGAAGAATAGGCCACTAACCCCATAAACTTTGAGCTTTCCTTTCTAATTTATCCTCTAATCTATCTCCAAGTGGAATATGTTACAACACAGCATAATCAAAAATTCCAAGACTATTAGTGTCTCAATTGACAAGAAAGTAAATGGCACTTATAAATTATGTCATTGTTGTCTTTTTTTTAAAAAAAACTTAAAATCATTAACCCACTATTTTAAATCAACTGCAATCACAACAAGTAGGAATACATAATCTTCTAGATCCAGCAACCACCAATCAAACACTGTAAAATCGAGGTGTGCCAAAACAATGTTATATCCTTTAATATGCATGGCCTTCAAAATGAATCGACTTTTGGTTAAAACATTCACTGGCTTCTCAGGTTAAATAGTGAAAGAGACAAATTCTGCATCAACTGCACATTAATGAAAACCTACCGGTATGTGTATGAACTGAGAATGTGGGCAAGTACAAGAACCAAAATCTTCCACTGGGCTTACAGAAATCTTAAATCCTGATTCAGAATACCTGTCCTAAAATCATTCCATGCTGATGATACACAAATAATCAGAGCTCAATATCCTAAATAAAATTTATTGCAAAGCTATTATCAGATTTATTCACTCTTTCATTCTTGTGAAATATGCATGTTTACTTCATAAAAAAATAAATGGTTATTACTAAAACAGCCCTTAAATACACATCAGAAACATCCTAAAAGTGCTCACAATCAGGACTGTATTCAGTAACTTGCAAATTTGTTCAACTCTAATGAGCAAAAACACATTTCCTGCTTTTCCATACTTACTTGAGTCTATAAAGGGCTGCATGGCAGCATATGACGTTTCAATCATTCTTATATCCAGTTTTAGTGATGAATTCAATAAATATATGAATAATAATTTAAAAGCTTGTTACAGTTTTAATAATCCGATTTGATGTTTCAATACTCTTTCTGGTGTTTTCTTCAAGATCAATCACTTAAAACTCACCTTGTTCTTCTAAGTTATCAAAATTGTGTGATGTAAAAATGGAATGGAAGCAACCACATGAACAAAGAAGAACATTTCTTCCATAATACGAAAAAGTAGAATTCCTGAAGAGCTTTATTAAGAGAATGACATCAGATGTTTTGATTTGTGTTCTGAAGGGTTCCCCCCCATCCAGTTTTAAGAATTAAGAAAATTCTTAACGAAGAATTAAGAAAATTGGAAAAAATAAGAACCACAGATCCAAGCCCAACTGCCTTCACTGAAATGTGTTCCTTGTTGGCTAAGCTGCGTTTAAAAATTGACTTTTTATTACCTATAAAGAAACAAAACAGAATGTAATGGGGATCAGAAGACGTCATGTAAATTTTAAAAAGGCTGTCACATGCAGTCATGAAAATAAACAAAGCACAGCCAATTATTACTTTTTTTTGCTCTCCATCTTAATTAGTAATACCAATAGCAACCAATCCCAATCCCCGTGTAAATTATATAGTAAAAATTTGTTTTGATTAGAATCCTGAATGCATCCGATAGCAGACAATGGATGGAATTTTCACTGTGACTTCTCATTACGTAACAATGCCATTTACAATGCGTTAACAATGCAGTTGTTAACACTGGTATTAAAAATATCATAAATTCCCGTAATGACATATTGAACTCTCTAGTTGAGCCAACATTCATCTAATAACAATTCTTGCGATTTTGTGATCCAAGAAACGCGGGCGGGTAAGAAAGAACTGACATTAAAAAAAAATATTGATGTGTGTCAAATTTTCTACACACAGACACAAAAATACATACAATATCGTGCTACTGTATCACGGAACCCGCAAATCAGTTCATTATAACGCAAAGATTGCCGAAAAGCTCAAAACTCCTGTTATTCTCTTCAGAACCATCGCAACCACCTTTTTCCTCTCAACTCCGAATTTATGCCCGGACGCGAGAGAGAACCGCGGAGTTTTTTGTTTTTTTAAAAAAAAATAGCAGTTAATTTTATCCCCCCGAGGGGAAAAGAGCTATCTGAGGCGATGACAAGATGGTCAACACAACATGTACATCAAAAGCCAGGAGCACTTCGGTATAAGAGGGACCATTTGGAAAAGAAGAGAACCGACGGTTGAAGAATACGTTAAAATTCCTGAAAAATCGCGGGAAAAGTGAAAAAAAGTAAGGAGCCGGCCGTCGAGGGAGCAGCGGCGGCGCGCGCGTGCATCAAAAAGACAGCCCGCCGCCATCTTCGGGGTGGAAACGCCGCACTTTCTGAGGAAAATAAAATGGCTCCTTCTTCTTCTTCGGGAGCTGAGGAGCCGCGCGCGCTCCGGGCAGCAGGAGGAGGAGAAGAGGAGGAGGAGGAGGCGGCGGCGATCCGTTAGCGCGTCGACGGGGGGTTGGTGGGTGAGGAGACGCTTGCGCATGCCCGCCTTTCGAACCCTCGCGGGGCGAGAAGCTGTCACCTCAACCGCCACTCTCCCCCTCAGCAGGCTGGGCGAGAGCGAGCTCCTCACGCACGTCCGCCAGCTCCCCCCCCCCCCCCACCCGCTCGCTTTCAACGGTCACCTGAGGCAGGAATAAACGGGCGGGCGGAGGAGTAGGGTAAAAGCGCCACTCCCCCCTCAGGCCGCCTCTCGCGCTGCCGTGGCGGCACGGGTGCTGGCCACGTGACAGGCTGTCCCCCAATCGCCGTCGAAGGGCGCTGTCGCTGACGCTCCGCCCCCTCTTTCTCCTCGCCGCATTGTGTGAAGGGAACAGGAGCGGAGCGGTTGTGAGGCCGGATCGGATGAGAGTGGCCTCGAGGGGTCGGGGAGGAGGGGTGGGGGGAGAGGCCCGAAGGTCACCGTTTCCCTCAGAGAGCGGGAGAGAGAAAGGAAGCCGACGGCTGTGGAAGAATTGAGGCGGAGGGGCGGCGGATTGGACAGCGAAGGGCTGCGCTGACTTTGAAACTGAGGAGATAACGGACGGGAAGCGGTGGGGGAGGGGGGAAAGGGGTCAACGGCCGGGAGCACCGATGGGCGAAGGATGTTGATCTGGGCTGGAAAGCTCCTGTCTTGGGAAGGGCAGAGGTAGCTTCTGAGGAGGGGAGCAGAGGCGGGAAAGTAGGCGCATTCCGCTTTTCCCTCAGAGAAAGGGGCTTGGCTGGTGGGGGAGGGGCGTCCGTCGCCATCATGGCCTTCGCCAACTACAGCAGCCTGCAACGCGCCCAGCTCACGTTCGACTATCTGCATACCAACTCGTGAGTAAGGAAGGGAAGAAAGCTGTGGGTTGCCATGTAGCATTAAGAGATTTCTTCCTTGGATCTTGGCAATAACTACTGTACTAATCTAAAAAAACCCACACCATTGGGTAGAAGCTAATCCTCCTGGGCAATCAGAAAACGAAATGAAAAGCTGCTTGGAATCTCTGACATGAATCAGCTAGCTTGAAGATGATCCTCCACCTCAGGATTCACTGGATCCCAAGGAATCTGTGTTGGTTTTTTTTTTACCTTTTAAAACTGCTTTTGGCTCAAGGAACAGGAAAAACAGATTTAGAAAGATTACGTAATAATGAAGCAAGATACGGAATTGAGAAACAAGGCTGATGCAGTATCTGAAAACGACACTCCAATAAGCTGTACTGCATAACTATAAAGTTTTGATAGCAAAAAGTGTATAGAGAATTCTGCAAAGATATCCGTAAAGAAGCCTGTGATTGCTGATCGACCAAGAAATATAACTTTTAACTAATAGAAGTAGGTAGGTAAGTATTTTCACTATATTGGAATGAGAAATGGGTTACTAATTTAGTACCCTATTCTAAAAATGAAATTAGAGAATTTGACTGAAGACTTTAATCCACAAGAACAAAAAGAGTGAAGCGACTGTCTACTGCCAGTTGAGATAGACTTGATTTATAAATGTCTACAAGTTCTTGATGATGATACACTGCAAAAAGCTACAATACTCCACAGCGGAATATCTACATCTTGTTTTTTAGTTAGATTACTTGTATCGACAAGAAGATACACCACTTGCCAGCTTCTGAATACATGTCAAGAAAGAATGCATTTTGTTTAATAAGTGACATTAGATGACAAGGTGTGGCAAAAACCTGCTCCCACAATTTGACGGTACAGAAACTACAGAACGTGGCATGAAATGGAATAACAAAAATTAGTTCTAAAAAGAACAGCATATATGATGTCCATATGATAAGATTTGCGATGCATTTCAAAGAAGAGTGAATTCTTTAGGTACAATTTTGTCGGATTTCTCTTGCATAAAGGAGAAATGGCTCTTGAAGTGAAAAAAACTAAGGGAACAAGAGAATCCTGATAGGAAAGATGCAGAGATGATTACTGAATGTGAAGTTTGTGATACCTTGTTATTCTATTAGTGAAAGAGCTTATAGACCTTAATTATGACAATGGTATATTCCTAGAATTTCCTTGATTTAATGAAGATGTAATTGTGATAACAGGAAACTCTGGAATCTTCGATAGATGTATTTGTCACTTTCCATGGCAAAAGCTGCTAAATGGAAAGTTGGACTGAATTTTTTAAGTTTTTGGCTAAAGAAGAAAAGGGACTTCCAATTTGGGAAGGTATGATAATGTAGTATAAGTCTATGGCCTTGTTCTCTGTTCTAAGCAGGGATGTTGACATATGATCATGGAGCAGTGTGAGGCAGTATGTTTTTCATTTAATTTTCATACAATATCTCGAATTGTTCATTCCTTGAGATCCCGTCAGAATTGGCATATGTTAAAATCAGGTCCTGGTTTCCTCATTAGTTTATAGGATGTTTGAAATGTTATGATTTTAGTATAATATAGAATCTGCTGAAATTGTATAACTGATCAGTGTTGCAGAATGATTCCTGAGCAGTTTAAAGGCTAAAGTTAAAAGTGTTGATATTCAGAAACAGGAGTAACTGGTTAGTCTTTGACTTACAACCATTCATTTAATAACCAAAGTTACAATGGCTGTGACAAAAGTGACTTAGGGTCGGTTTTCACACGACGATTGTAGCAGCCCCATGGTCACATGATTAAAAATCAGCCACCTGGCAACATGCTCATGTGATCATCTCTTCCACCCTTCTGACAAGCAAAATTGAGAAACCAGATTATTTAACAATCATGTTACTTAACAACTGCAGTGATTCACTTAACAACTGTGGCAAGAAAGATCATAAAATGGGGCAAAACTTCAGTTGTCCTTGAGAACAAAGTGAAGATTATACATTCAAGTTATAGATATAGCGTAGAAAGTAACAAAGCACAAGGTTTGATTTAAGACATTTACCGGTAACTATTTAAATTTAAACAAGTTTACTCGGTTTTTAAACAGTGGTGTTTAAAAAGATAACTTAATTTTGCTACTTGGGGAAAATACAGGAGAAATTAAACCAAGTGGAAATGGGCATGAATAAAGGTAGATACGTAGTAGACTTCGTGATAAGATTGAACTCGACTTCTGGTGACCACATGGTTCATCCATGTAATTTTCTCGGCAATATAGTAGGGATTTACCATTTTTTAAAATTTCTGAATCTAATTTAAAACCTGATAATTTTCCATGCAGGTTCTAACCAGGTCCAGTTCTGCCTAATTTTTTTTTGAGATAGTCAATATTGCTTCCTGTTGTCATCTGCTGAAGCAGGCTTTGTAGTATTTCAGTAAAATAATATTCCTTGTCCAATCAGCTGTGTATGTATTTAGTGGATGTGTGAAGCTGAAAATAATTATGCAGTTTCAGGTGTATTTAATAAAGATATACACATACAGAATAATAGAGTTGGAAGGGACCTTGCAGCTCTTTTAGACCAACCTCCTGTTCAAGCAGGAGACTTATACCATTTCAGACAAATGGCTGTTCAGTCTCTTAATAGTCTTCAATGTTGAAATACCCACAACTTCTGAAGGCAAGCTGTTCCACTGGTTAATTGATCTCACTGTCAAGAAATTTCTCCTTGGTTCTAGGTTAGTTCTCTCTTGTTAGTTTCCATCCATTGTTTCTTGTCTTGCCTTCTGGTGCTTTGGAAAATAGGTTGACCCCATCTTCTTTGTGGTAGCCCCTCATATTGGAACACTGCTATCATGTCACGCCTAGTCCTCCTTTTCTCTAAAGTAGCCATACCCAATTCCTGAAACCACTCTTCATGTATTTTAGTCTCCGGGCTCTGAATCGTCTTAGTTACTCTTCTCTGCAGTCTTTCCAAACTCTCAACATCTTTTTTCTAATGTGACCAAATCTGAATGCAGTATTTCAGATGTGTTACTAAGATTTTATAAAGTGGTACTACATAAAATCTTGACTATCCCTCTGTTTATGCAACCAAGGATTGCATTAGCTTTTTTGGCTGCTGTGACACACTGCTGGCTCATATTTAAGTGGTTGTCCATTAGGACTCCCAAGATCCCTCTCACAATTACTGCTTTTTGGCCAGATTTCACCTAATCTTGTACATTTGATTTTTCCTGCCTGAGTGTAAAATCTTACTTTTCTTTACATTAAATTTCATTTTGTTGGATAGGGCCCAGTGTTCAAGTCTGTCAAGATCCATTTGGATCCTGAGCCTGCCCTCTGGGGTATTGACTATTCCTGACAGTTTACTGTCATCTCAGATTTGATGAGTTCCCCTTCTATTCTCTCATCTAAGTCATGCAGATATTGAAGAGTACTTAGAACCTTGCGGTACTCCATTACTTCCTTCCTTCCATGTAGATATAGTACCATTAAGGACCACTCGTTGAGTGCGGTTTGTCAGCCAGTTACAAATCTATCTGGTGATGATGCTATCCCACATCTTTTAGCTTACCAAGAAGTAGGTTATGGTCTACTTTATCAAATTCCTTACTGAAATCCAATTCCATTTTTACAATAACACAGAATGATAAATTATGCTGAAGATCTAATGATTCTCCGAGAATTCACCTGGAACATTAAATAGGTCATTTAATATAACATTCCGTATTATAAATACATGATAATATGACCCTATGAACAAATGTCTTGTGGTATACAAGAGATTGCTTATTAGCTTCTTTTGTCTCCCTGATTTAGTGAGTTAATGTTTAGGTTGTTTATAGGATGTTTAATTTGAACTCAAAAATAGTTTTTTTTGGGGGGGGGGAATTCATTAATTTAGGATTATAGATCTTCAGATAGGAATCAAATTTGGGAATTGTACGCAACTTTCTCCATGTCATGGTGAAGGATGCATTTTACATGTTTGGGATTGTTTATGTGTAATCATGTAATAAAATCAGTTACTTGAGTCCACCTATGGCTTAATGAAACCAGAATATTGAATGATAACTGATAGATGTTTTGGGGAAAAAACAACAACTTTATTGAAACATAAGACAGCTCTTTAATAAAATTATACAATTGAAGTTCACAATAAATATAAAAAGTAGTGTACTATATTAATAGCAATAGCACTTAGACTTATATACTGCTTTACAGCCCTCTCTAAGCGATTTGCAGAGTCAGCATATTGCCCCCAACAATTTGGGTCCTCATTTTGCCCATCTCGGAAGGATGGAAGGCTGAGTCAACCTTGAGCCTCGTGAGATTCGAACTGCCAAATTCCAGTCAGCTGGCAGTCAGCAGAAGTAGCTGCAGTACTGCACTCTAACCACTGTGCCACCATGGGTTATCCTTTCCTGTCAGTTGTGTCTTTCCTTTTCTACCTTAAAAGATTCAGTGGCTATTACCTGTAGATTGATGGAGAGAAGAATCTGTTAAGAATCTTTATGTTCGTTTTGCCTCTTCTTGGAAGATAGACATTTGGAGAACCATCTTCTAGTTCCCTCTTTCCCAAATTCTCTGTGCTTATTTTCAGTAGGTCCTTGTGAAGATTCTACAGTTTTCCACAAGGTTCGGTAATAACTGGTGGAAATACTTTATACCGCATTTTTTAAAATAAAAATAATATTGCATCTTTGAAGAAAACTGCCTGCCTGAGAACATCCAGATGACCAAGTCCATCTAAACATAATGGAAATTGGAAAATAGTGTGGCTTTCTGAAATAAGATTTCTCTATACATAATTACTAATGGGTCTTGATTCTTTGGATTAGACCCAACTATTATTTCTTAATCATTACTGTAGATGATAAAATTACCAATTTACAGTAGAAACTGCTCTTTTTATGTAGAATTCCTAGTTAGTATATGAAGCTAAAATCCAAATTACATGGTTGGATCCAATTATATTTTCGCTGGTACTTAAGTTAGAGATTAGAATAAAATTTACAATGCAACCTGTTTTGCCTTCACAAGATCAGATTACATTTCTCATGTTATGTATGGAGCATTACAACCTTCGGGGGGGGGGGGCTTCCAACAAGCAAAGGGAGTGGGAGAAGCCATATTTATTTAAAGTTCGTAATGAAAAAGGCTGAAAATCAGGTGCAACTCATTAGCAACAGATGTTCTGGTCCCAATTGCGGTCAAGGACTATCTGTAAATTGTTTCCATGACCTGTTAAAAATGAATAAGATTACCGTGACAGCTCTTGGCCTTAGAAGAAGCCTTACTGATTCCTGTTCTTAGTTCTATGGCATATAGTGTTAGCAAATGGATATTAAATTGATATAAAAATGTAAACATCCCATCTTTCATCGCTTACTAGAAATTGGAGGTTTTATTTTTCCAGTCCTTGAAAAATGTTTAAGCTTTTCTTAGAAACCCAGCACATTCATATTTGAGTTCTTTAAGAATCCAAATATGGTTAGTTTTGGAAGCTAGGATTTGCTGTTCTTTAATAGTCAAGTTTATAATATAATTTCTTGTTATTTCTGTTACTCATCTGGTGTAATGCTGTGCTTAAGCTTGCTTTTTTTGGAAAGCAAGCTCAGGCATAGTGATCGGCCTTATCTCCTCAAAAGGGAAGATAGATGCTAAGACAACTTAGCTTGAAAAAAACCCTAGAAAGCCAACCTCTTGCTTAATGCAGTTATCCAAATTAAAACATCCTAGACAGACAGATGTTCAGTAACTAGTTGAATAAATATAGTGAAGGATAGTTCATTATCTTCGTTCTGTAGTCAGTGTGTTCTTGCTATTATGGATGTGTTTCATTGTGTTCACATAGAACCTTCCTTTCTTTAACTTGCAACCATTATTATATGTCCTCTACTTGACAATTACAAATAACAGTTTGTGACGCTCTTGTATGGAATATCTTCGGGTACTTGAAAACTACTGTATCTCAGTTATTATTATTCAGTTGTTGACAGGCGACTTTGTTGTGTCTTCTCTGACTTTGCTCATTAACTAGTCTAGCATTGATTTGCACTTGGTTACGGTACATCTTCTATGAAGTATTTTATTTTATTTTATTTTTATTTTTAATTTGATTTATATGCCGCCCTTCTCCGGAGACTCAGGGCGGCTTACAATGCGCTAAGCAATAGCCTTCATACTTTTGTATATTTATACAAAGTCAGCTTATTGCCCCCACAAACTGGGTCCTCAATTTACCTACCTTAGAAAGGATGGAAGGCTGAGTCAACCTTGAGCCTTGGTGAGATTCGAACCTGCAGTAATTGCAGGCAGCTGATGTTAATAACAGGGCTTTAGACCACTGTACTATCCAAGGCTCTTCCTGTACTATCCAAGGCTCTATTTAATTTCACTTACAGTACTTTTAAATAACCTCCAAGTATTCTGAGAGATTTGTCCTTATTCCCTGTATTTTAGGGAAATTTGCTTTTACTGTGAACCGGAATATGATTTGGGATTCTTTCAAGAGTCACATCACTGCTGAATGGCATGTTGGTGCCACAATGCAAAAGGCCTACGTCATTTTAGATACTAGATCAATGATAAAATTTCCTTATTCAAGTCTTGAGAACTCAAAAAGTAGTAGAAGTGGTTAAAAAAAATTACTTTCCATTTTTCGGCAAAATAATAGTTAATGTAAATATTACTTTGAGGATGTATTATTGTATTAGTGGTTAATAATTAATAATAGTGGTTAATAATAAAATGGGATTCTACCATGGATTAGCATTGAATTGTTAGAAGTACAAATTTAAGATTTTTCTTTAATTTTCTGGATTAGGAGTAGTTATTAACATGCATTTCTGAACGTTTGCATCACCAAAAGGATGCAGAATTTCCTGCAAACAGATGAAATTAGGAAATCCACTTTTATAGAAAAGAAACCTCTTAATGCTACATATGTCAAGAACGATTTCAAATTGAATTGTTAATAGTTTACACACCTGAAACATTTCAAAAAAAGGTCTATAATTGCTGAAATTGTACTCCTCCGGTATCTTGTCTTATTTTGAGTAAGCCCAGAATATGCTGCCATAGTTAATTGTAGAAATTTGTTCTGTTTTGTGGGACAGTTTTATGTAATTTTCTGAGTTGCTTTAAGAACCTGTTATAAATTAGATAAGGTCAATAATGTATATGTACACTGCTTCCCGGATTCCAAGGATTTTTACCAATTCTGTTTGGCATTGCAGAACCACACACGAATTCTTGTTTGGAGCCCTTGCTGAGCTTGTAGATAATGCAAGGTAATATACCTAACACCATAACTTTCTAGGTTTGAATTTTTTTTTTCTTGCATTATTCAGTCACCTTGAAGGGTGAAATGGTCAGCAAAGAAATTTGATAATACTAATTAAAAAAATAGTTTACAAAATGCTTAAATTGCACTGGATTTAACTTGCTTTCAATTCATTGTTTTATTGTACTTACAGAGAAATTGAACGTAAAGATTTCTTTTAAAAATAACTACATACTCTCTACTGGAAATACTAAATATTGCTTTTATTGAATTTTTCTCAGTGCTAATTTACATCACCTTATTAAATTGAAAATAACACATCCAAAAACACTGTTATGCAGTATTTAACCCTCTCCTAGGATGCTTGTATACCCATGTGATGCTATAACTTTGTGTCCTTCTATCAACTTTGCTGATGTTATTTTTTTCCTTTGCGGTTACAATTCAGCAGAATTTGATTCCAGTAGAATTGCTTAGAGCTGTAGGTGGAGCTTTTTGACAGAATATTTTCTGTTGTCAGGATCTCTTGTATCACTCCTAATTTATGGGCTAACATTTCTCAGAGGTTAAGACACCATGTTTAAAAGTTTTCTTATTTTAATTTAGTGAGGGAAGGAATGTAATGGTATATCAGCTTCATGGCTGCCTTCTCACAAATAGTGAGCTATTTAAATGCCAAATGACGGGTGAAGCATCAAGTTGAGTAGGTGCCAGTTTTTGAACCATAATGTTCAACTGGTGAATGCATGTTGCCTTCTTCACAATCGGCAACGATGGTGCTGTAAATTGGCTTGAAGTAATTCCTGTTGAAGGGAAAAACCGATACTGTAATGTGGATGGGAATAGATGATCATGAGGAAAACCTAACCTTTGATTTGATTAAAAATTTCTACAGAAAAAATCACAGAAATAGTGCTTGATTGCAGGAAAACATAATAAAAACAAATTCCTAATTTAGAAGGATAGCTTCTACACGGAATATTCATATGGAATTGTGAGAATGAACAGGAAAAAGCATGCTTTATAGCTAAATAAAGAGTCCCAGTTTGAATTTAAAACAATTACTTGCACTCAAAATGGGCTGTTAATGAATTGATTGAATCGATTTTTTAAAAAATGGATAAATAGTATCAGCTCCTATGAATGTAATTAAAATTGTATTGATCACAACTTTAAAGATCTTGACTGCTTTACACCAGTTAGCTCACTAGCCTTTCTATCTCCATGAAAATGTCCCCTTTTTTGCTCTTTTCATCTACGGTTTTAAAATACCTTGTTGCAGGGTACAATAGTGCTTAAAGAACAGATAAAAGTAACTTACAATACCTCTATCAGGTGTGATAGCTGATCTTCAACTAAAACCGATTCCTTATTGCTGTTTTGTAGAGACGCAAGTGCCACAAGGATAGATATCTTTGCTGGTAAGTTAACTTTTTTCCTTATAGCTTGCCAGATATTCATAGAACACAGAAGGCAGATTGGAAAGTGGAGTGGGTAGAACACACAGAATATGTACATATTTAATGAGAACTAAGAAAGGATTAAATGGTTTATCTGTTCACTGATATCATTCCCAGGCCCTTACATAAGCTTTATTTTATTAGTTCTTGATGCTGTTCTACCAATAAAATATGACATCATGTATAATAAGCAGTTTGAAAACTGCAGTTTTTATTCCTAATATAAAAGAAGGATTATAGACCCGTCACTCAAAGTCTTCTCTTCTCATAGAGAATCGTGAAGACCTTCGAGGTGGATTCATGCTGGGCTTTTTGGACGATGGAGCTGGAATGGACCCAAGTAAGTAAAAAGAGAGGGGAAAAAAGAATATTTCAAGTTGATAGATTATAGTACATCAGGTATGGCTGATCCATTATGTTTTACCAAAGTTTGTTAGAATATTTGTGAAGTCAGCAAAGGCAGAATGACAAAAATATATTTAAGATCTGTTGATTTGTGCTCCGAAGGTCAGTTTCAAAGGAGATTCAATTGAAATTTCAAATGTGGTGCCTTCAAAACTGTATGGTATTTTAATGAGTAATTGTAATCTGGTAATCTGCACACAAATCACACACTTCTTCAACTTGATACTTTTTGACTTGTCATATTAGTGATAATGAATTTGTGTATTTGTATAAGAAATCTCTATTATTAAATAGTCTGAAGTGGAGTATTCCAGAATTTTTTAAAGAAAATACTTATGTGACTTAAACTATCAGCCAAGTGGATGATCATGTTTTTTTCTTAAAACATTACTATTGCTAAATTGTAAGGTCTTTTTCAATTACAGTTTTGAAATGATAAAATACTCAGTATTGTAAAGAACAATTTTAAGTATAAAGAATAGCTCTTTTGGTATCATTTGGTTTTTTATATTTGAGCTTCCATTCTTGTTTATTTCAGTTTCCATTCTTTGTTTTATCTACCTGTAATGTTGGTTTTGAAGTAATAATATTTTACGCAAATTGCTCAAAATACAAACTTAATTAAAATTGCATTTGACAATTTTTTAAAAAATAAGGATTTCTTATTCATAGCAACATGATGATAATTTTTAAAAGTTCTGCAATGGAAAAGGAAAGAAAGTAGAGGTAAATTTGCAATATCCATTCAGTCTTGAGTGCAAATTCTGTTTCTGCATAGAGCAAAAACACATAATAGGCACTGCCTTTTAAGTCAGTTTTTTCTTGACCGTAATAGTTGTTGCGTTGTTTGGAATTTCCTCTATGGTCTTCTGATGCAAAGTTAATTCCTCCTATTTTTTTTCTAATTCTATTATTCCTCATTTTTAAACAATATCTATATAAAAGTGCTTTCAATGTAGCAGCAAGCTTTTATGATCACATTGATGCCTTAGTCTGGTGATAAATATTTATGGGACAGGTTCCTCCAGATGCTTAGTTTCTTTCTGTGAATGATTTTATTTCTGTGAAATATCTCGTTTTAATGACAGTCTATCATGATCTTAGATTCTTTCAGGAACGGCAGAAAACAGACAATAAGATACAGAGGATGGTATTTTATATTCCATTTTCTGACAAATGAAAACAATTTGCCATTTTACCATGATGCAAAGGATGAACTTTTACCAAAAAATAAAAGGTATACCTAAGAGATCACCACTTTCAAGACTTATGCGGAGGTTGTCATGCAATATCTAGAAGCCATAGCACTTCCACAAATAAAACCAAAAATATGGATCAGATATGTATATGACATCTTCATCATAATAAAAAGGACCAATTAGAGAATACCCACAGAACCACCAATAACAGTTTTAAAGGAATCCAGTTTACTAACGAAGAAGAAAACAACTCGCTACCCTTCCTGATCAGCAGAGACTACAATGGTAAACTAGAAACGCAAGTGTACAGAAAAACCACTCATACTAACCAGATGCTCCAGTACCAAAGCAACAACCCAACCTCCCACAAGAGAAGCTCCGTAAGGACTTTATTCAGACAAGCCCAAACGCTCTGCAACAACCTGGAATAGCAGAAAAAGGAAATGGAGCATCTATACAACATCTTCTAACAAAATGGATATCCACGCAACTTTATCAAAAAGTCCCTGACCAATCAACCCAGTACAGCACAACCAACACAAACCCTAAAAAGAATTACACTGCCATACATCAAGAATATCTTAGAAACCCCCATGAGACTACTACAACTACATGGAATTGGTGTAGCACACAAGCCAACTGCCCTTCAAAACATCCTAAGCAAACCAAAAGACCCAGCAACCCCAGAAGAAAAAAGAGGAGTTGTCTACAACATACAATCTAAGAACTGCAACAGTTAGTATGTAGGACAAACAGGTAGAAGGCTGGCAGAATGTATCCATGAACACCCAACTACCAGTCAGAAGCCATGATGTAAATCTTTTAATTTCACAACATATAAACAGATATAACCATAGTTTCAATTGGGAAAAATATGACAATCCAAAATTTCTAGAAGAATTTCTAGAAGGCTGGCGCTCTTGACAAATTAGCCATCAATAGACACATAGATACGAACAACATCTATAGACTATGCTAAAGGCACTATCACCCAGCCAAAAAAGAAGACCCAAACACCTCTCCACCAGCAATCAACACCCAGATCAGCATAGATTAACTCGAAGGTTAACATCAGGCCAACAATCAAGTAAACAATACCCCAATCAAGAAACTGCCAAAGAGCCAACAGTAAACAGCCCAACCAAAGAATCTCTAAGACTGCCGCCACCAGCACTGACAGAGCAAGCCACCACTGCACTCCTTACTAGCACTGTTGATGTTACCTAGTTGAGTAATGAAATGTCGGTAAGAAAACAAGCAAGTTCAGAGATCACCAAGGACTCCAAGCCAATCGACTGGTCCAGGTAATGCTGATTGAGTACTTCTGAAACCACAAGATCTGTCTGTCATGAGGAGCACCTAGAACCCTCCACCAATGGTACAAGTTGGCTGGCAAGGTGGAGACTGACTAGGCGACGTTTCACGAACGAACTGGCTGGGAGCAATGAAACTCTTATACCCCATAGAGGAAGGATTCACCCCAGATGGGAAAGTGGAGGGCCAGTCCTAGGCGTCGCAACATATGATGTTTCCAATGTGGCAAAAAATGGCCACCAAGCATGCCGATTGTCCTTCCCGAAGAGACAAACCCCTTCAAAGCTCCCAAGAAAACTAAAGCAACCTTTAAACCCCAAGAGGAATCATTAAGAGGGATTGAGATCGTAGAGTTCACCCCATCGTCCAGCGATGGTGAGGAACTCCGATCAAAGGCCCCAAGTTGGATCAAGATAGTGACAGTGGAGAGAAGACGACCCTATGATAAGTGGCTCCCTAATCCCGGTGACAATCAGCATAGAACTAATGGTGGCTTCCTCGGGATGCAGGGCATGATGATGGTTTTACTGGACTCCAGATGCACCCGTTGCCTACCATAGTTAACCTAAATGTAGAGGAGAGGCTTGGACCACAACTTCAAGAGTTAAAAACTCTAATGGCCTTGCAGATAGATGGTTCGCTAACGGGGGACCTTTTTGACTGAACCAGTAGTAAAAATAAGTAAAAATGGGACCTCACAAAGAAACTATTAGATTCGTTGTAGCCCCAGGAATGGACCATCCCATGGGGCTTGGTTTGGCTTGGCTGGAAAAATGGAACTTGTCTATAGACTGCAAGAGAAAAGTGTTAAAAATCCTCCGGCAAAACCCAGAACGGGAAGCCCCAAAGAAAGTGAAACTAAGTAACCACACACCACTTATTAAGAAAGTGAAAGGGGGAAACACTGCCTCAACCCAAGAGTGGAAAGAAGCAATTAGCGCCATACCTAGCAAATACTGGCGTACCACCACCACCATCACCACCACCACAGACTGCAATTGAGATCCTACCCAGGGCCAAACTACCAACTCCTAGACTTTACTTGATGACACCAAGGGAATTGGAAGAGCTCAGCTTTTATTGACAAGAACTTGGTCAAGGGGTTCATCCGGCCAGCAAACTCATACATGGCTGCCCTGATGTTGTTTCAGGAGAAAAGGGCGGGCTAAGATCGTGCATTAATGAGGGACTGGAAGCATCACAGTGAGACTGGCTGGAAAATAGCGGGCTCCAATGAGCCTCAGGAAAATCCAGCCAGACAAACCACTGTCGGGGGGCCTTCGGACCGGAACAGTCCTGTAGGGACGCTGAAGAAGGAGAGGTGCCTCAAATGACCAAGAGGAACAGGCAAGTTCCTCAAAAGGTCAGTGGCAGCTCTTCAAATCGGCAGCAGGGGTGGTGGCCATTAAAAATGACCGCTTTGAAGCTGGGGCAACCACAATAAGATTTGTGCACGAGCGGTGTTTGAACAGACTACTGGTACTGGATGAGCAATTGGCCAACTCACAAGTAAATATGGAAATTTTTTTAAAAATACCTTAAAAGGTGTCTTGGCGAGGAAACGAGTGGCTAATTGGCACTTGGGAATTTTAATGGAGGGAGAAGAACAAAGAGGAAGTTAAAGTACTAAAACCCAGAAAAGAAAACTTTATATTTGGATTTAAAATTGAATTTGGAGAAATTAAAACTAATACAAGAAAAAGAAGCTCGAAGGGAAGTATTTTTTAATGAGGATTTGAAATAATTTTGACAGTTTTGAAATTTGAACGAAGAACAAAGACGAGGTTAAAATATTAAAGCCGAAGAAAGGAAATTTTACAACTGGATTTAAAACTGAATTTGGAGAAATTAAAACAAAAAGGAAAAGAAATTTGAGAGATAGTATTTTCTATGTGGATTTAAAATACTTTTGCAAGCTGGATACTTTGTTGTTCTGAGAATAGTGGATTGGAGAGAGACATTTGCTGGTGGAAAGAAAGCATTACAACAACCAGCGAAATTGAAAGAAATAACAACAGTGACCTTGATCATTACAAGAGTTGAGTTGTGAGAAATTTTAAGGAGTATTTGTTTCTACTTAAACTGCTTGGTCTCGACTTCTAAAGGAGGTGGAAAACAAAGCTTTAAATTGGAATGGATTGGACAAACATTTGTACTGGATATCATCTGGAAATTAAAAACAGACTATATGGACTTAAATCTTAAGTAAATATAAGTTAAAATATCTTTTTTTTTTAAATTGACAATATGGAGTCTTAAAAGAATGGATATGGTGGAATATTTTCCAAAAAAGAATCAATCAAAGGGATGAGAAGGAAATGGGAAAAGATTAGGTAAAAACTTGGGGCGAATTATGCAAGTAATAGTCTCAAAAGTTAGAGAAAGGATTCCTTGTGTGATTGGACACACAAGGAATTTGTCTTGGTGCATACGCTCTCGGTGTACATAAAAGAAAAGATGCATTTGTTAAGAATCATAAGGTACAACACTTAATGATAGTCATAGGGAAACAGTCAATATAAATCTTAAGGATACCAGCAACAAGGTTACAGTCATAAGTGGGAGGAGATGGGTGATAGGAACAATGAGAAGATTAATAGTAATTCAGACTTAGTAACTAATTTGACAGTGTTGAGGGAAAAGATATAATAAATATAAAAAGAAAAAGAAGAAGACAAGAAAATGGGATGAAGGGAGAAAATTATTAAGTGGAATTCTGGAGAGACCAAGAGAAAATGGTTAAAAGGGAAATAATAGTGGAAAGGAGGAAGGGAAATAAGATATATTAGTAGATCTAAGGGAACTGTATTAATATTAGTAATTGTGAATGTAAAAAGTAAATATGTATATTATGTATTGTAAAATGAACAGATGAAATATGAAGTGATAATTTGGTTCAATTATGAAAATAACTGAAATCAAGAGATAAAATTGAAATGTAAAAAACTGTGATGGGGATTTTGAAATAATATGTTGTAAATGATGAAATAAAATAATTGATGTGATAATAAGAAATCAGGAATTAAGGGTGGATAATGATATTGTTTATTATGTACTTAGAAGAGATTAAGATAAGATGTGGAAGGTCAATTAAGTTAAAGGGTTTCAGTGTAAAAATTGAATAAGGTGAAGTACATTGTTTATAGCCAAAAAATGTGATGGAGATTTTGAGAAATATACTTTGTAAATGGAGAAATAAGATAATTAATTGAAGTAATGCTAAGAAATTAGGATTTGAAGGGCGGATAGTGATATTGTTTATATATTATGTATTAATAAAGAGATTAAGATAAGATGAAAAAGTAGGGAAAAATATCATGGCAGAAATTGAAATATGTAAATTATATTTGAAAAAACAAAAAAGGAGATTGGAATAGATTATAAAAATCAATATATAACTATGTTATAAGTTGTATAAGATGTGACCCGGTCAATACTCTCTTCATAAAATATGTATGTAAAAGAAAAACCTAATAAAATTTGTTAAAAAAAAAATAAGATTGTGCATTAATTACCGTGGCCTGAATGCAATTTGTATGGAGAGTGTGTACCCCTTGCCAATTATGAAAGACATGTCAGTCTGCAATTTGGCGAAAGGAAAAATTTTCACCGAATTGTTCAACATATCTTTCAAACTGTCAAATGTCCCTTTTGTATTATTGAAGGTAGTCTTTTTCGCTGGCTTCTTCACTAAGGGTTTTTAAGCTTTGCCTGCCCTGGGAGCTGATTTGTTCACCCGAGTGCCTTGAATTTTTTTTGTACATAGTTTCATGTAACAAGTGTCCAAGGATGGAAAATATAGTTACAATTGACATAATATCTCGTAAAAGCTGTACACACGATTATCGTTGACGGTCCTACACCTTGGACATGGCAAACTTTTACTAGATCTGTTTTTTTTTTTAATTTTCTGCCTGGCTTGTAGCATTTTGGATTGATAAGCATGTCAGTATTGCTATTGGCTCAAGCTTGTTTCCTTGAAACATGTTATTTGATACTATCATTTCTTTGTATCAGAACTTTAAGGCTCTATAAGGTAGTCTTCACTTACCAACCATAATTGGGACCAGCAACTCTGTCACTAAGCTACATAGTCATAAAGAGAAATATCATGTGATCAACTTGTGATGCAATTTTCAGCTGTGGTTGTTAAATAATTCACCACAGTCACTAAAAGTGCATGACTGCAGCTTGCAATTTCCTGCTGGCTTTCCCAGTGACTTGGTCGAAAACTGACAAAACATTACAAATGGCAACGATGGGGCTGCAGGACTCCATGACCATGACATACGCAATCGCGTAACTGGGAATGCTGTGATAGCCACAATTTAGAGGACTGTTGGTCATAAATCTGCTATTTTCAGTTTCTTCATAACTATGAAGGGTTGTTAAACAAGCAATCAGTAACTGAGGACTGTCTGTAAAATAATTCAGTGAGCAGGAAATAACGAGAAGACTGTTTCAGATATAGTGCCAGTTGGTTTTAAAATGGGATGAGAGAAATTCGTGGAGTGTTAAGCTATCAGTGGCTGCCAATCTTGATAGCTATTTAATACCTCCAGTTTAACTACCGGTTATTGGATAGTTAGCTTGGGGTTCTGATTCATACAGAAATTACTGTATTGTCTTTTACCCTGGCTTATTTAACAAAAAATGTTTTAGTCTAATCAAGCCCATTATATTTGTATAGAAAAGGAATGAATAAATCATCTTCGTTGTTAAAATTATGACCCCTGGTGGTTAGGTTCTATGAAGAAAGAATTACATACATGACATTTAATATGACTTTGAAGATAGTTTAATATTTTCAAAATCCACGATCTCTTTCATTATGTACCTGTTATATGGCTGTTCACAGCCAGACAAAGGGAATGGGTTTGAATTGTATCGACGGTTTGTTCACCTGTCAGGCATTGATGCAGCCTTGCATTTTTAAAAATTTACATCATCACAAGATTAAGAAATCAAGTAAAGGGCAACAGAAGCTTTAAGCAAAGGCTTCCATTTTTTTTTGTGACCAAACTATATGCTGCTGAACCGTAACATCTAATTTATTTATAGAAGTAGCATGAATGAAGTTATTCGGAACGCACAGAATAAATGGATGAAAAGAGATGGTATGAAAATGCTATAATCTAGAAAATGATTTGGTGGCTTTCCCAGTACAGAAAACAATATTTCTTTGCAACTGCATCCACTCTGCCGTACAATACAATGATACCTTTGTTATTATTGAAGATCAGTTTGAAGCTTATTGTCATCAGAAGAAGAGAAGCCTGGCTTTGTGAATCTGTTCTACCTTTTAACATACCGCCCTACCTTCTGAATAGAGGTTGTGAAAATTGAAACATACCTCGAAGAAACCTTTATCTGAAGCTTCAGTTATCTTGAGGAAGCTAGTAATATATGTATGTATTTGTTGTATTACTTTCAGATGATGCTGCAAGTGTAATTCAGTTTGGCAAATCTGCTAAACGGTCACCAGAATCCACACAGATTGGACAATACGGAAATGGCTTAAAATCGTAGGTATATGGAGTCCCGTCTCCCAAGTACTTTTTGTGTTTCATTAAAATGCTAAAAAGAAAAAGAAAAATTTACTTACTGAAAGTAAGCCCAATGGAAAAGAGTATCTGCGTCCAAAGATCTTCAGTTAAATTGAAAGACCTGATGTTTTTATACTCAGATTTCATTCTTCTCAGAAGCTGCACTTTTCTGAATTTTTGCTTAGCCATCTCCAGAGCTAACAGGATTTTCAGTTAGTTAAACTGAAACTGTAATTTGTTCCCTGCCATGTCATTTTCAGTATGTCCTGGCAGGATTGATTTTGATATTCCATAAGCTGAACTCTTTCTGCAGAGGTTCCATGCGGATCGGCAAGGATTTCATCCTCTTTACGAAGAAGGAAAACACCATGACGTGTCTCTTCTTGTCTCGCACGTTTCACGAAGAGGAAGGCATTGATGAGGTTTGCAAGTATTTTGCCTTGATAAAATAGAAAACACGCCAGTTTTTGCAAGGCCATGGAAATAGAATTATCCTAAAGCAATTTTTTGTTTTTTTAAAAAAAATAATTTGCAGGTGATTGTTCCGCTGCCTACCTGGAATGCCCGCACCAGAGAGCCTTTGACGGAAAACATGGAAAAGTTTTCTATCGAGACTGAATTGATTTACAAGTATTCTCCTTTCAAATCGGAGCAGGAAGTGATGCAACAGTTTGACAAGATTTTTGGAGAGAAAGGTAGTGTATTCAGCAGACTTTTAAGGGATAGTATTCTTTGAAATCAAGAGAGTTTTCAACGTAGCATATTTGTCCATGTGGCTATTATCTGTTCAAAGGAAGAATGTGCACACGAGAGGATTAACGGCACTGTGTCTCTTACAGGGACTTTGGTGATCGTCTTCAACGTCAAATTGATGGATAATGGTGAACCTGAGCTAGATGTGACCTCTGATCCCCGAGATATCCAGATGGCTGAAACTCCACCTGAGGGAACGTAGGTTTGATAGAATCAGCAATCTAAGCTCCAGTTTTATTTTTGTCTTTAATCAAGGATAATATAATTTGCATGCTGCTAATCACTCAGTTTGCAGAGAATGAATTTAGTACGATATGAGAACGTTTTTAGGATTATGTGTACTCTGCTCTCTCTCTCTGATGTGTAAGCCTGTGTTCCGTTTCAGGAAGCCAGAACGCCGTTCTTTCCGGGCATATGCTGCTGTGCTCTACATTGATCCCAGAATGCGGATTTTCATCCATGGCCACAAAGTACAAACTAAACGCCTTTCCTGCTGCTTATTCAAACCTAGGTATGATGCATAGCCAAGCTCTTTTACAGCCAGCAATTTCTCTTCAGATACCAAAACAAACTCAAGTTGCTATTATCATATTTTGGACAACTGTCCTATTGAAATCCCCTTTTGGTTTTGCCAATCTTTCAGACTCCTCGGACTTTCTCGGCTCCTCTCATCACAACATACTTCAAATTTAGCTTGTATTAATCATCTAATCCTTTCATCAGCGTGCAAGATATTATGGTTATTTTTGATGTATCAGTGTGACCTTTCCCCTTTACAAATTGTGCGAGCCGGCACTAAATTTTGTATCCAGTAGATCCTTCCTTCTGCCCTTGCGTGGTATTTGCACAATTTTTGTCCTCAGATTAAAGGGACTGGGAATGCTTGTGAAAGATTTGCAAATAAACAAACGGATAACTACTGCAGTCATTAACCAGCAGAAAGAAAGAAGAAAAGGGGGAAAAAAAGTTTTTAAATGTCCTGAAGATCCAAAAATATGCTTAAAGGCTTCATTCTTCTTAGTTAATATCTAAAGTGCGGAATTATGGAGCCCCTGACAGATATGAGAAAAATATAGTACAGTAGCAGACGTTAAAAAATTGACTTTGCTGAGTCAAAGCCATTCCCTACTCAAACAAGTTCAATTACTCTTAACTATTCATTGTCTAATTTTATATACCACAACACAAAACCTGGTCATCTTATATGTTACTTCAGGATTAATGTCAGAAAGTAAGAATCGCTTGCACTGCTGGTCATGACAGCATATTCTGTTTTACTAGCAGAGTTCATGGAGAATGTGGAAGTAAAAGAAGCAAGTTGTAGTTACATGATGTCTTAACTTTAACAACCATGATGATTTATTTAACTGAATGAGAAGTGACATAACCTTGTTGCAGTCACGAGATTTTCTGCTTGGCGTCTGTGGCACTTAACAGTAGGGTTGCAAGGCAGGGTGCAGGGCAACCAAAGGGGCAGAGAGAGAGGGAGAACAGGTGGTTAGGGGAAGTAGAAGGAAAGGTAGTAATGGAAGAAGTGAGGTTCGGGTCTGGGAATGACCCAGTCCGGAATGGCTTGGCTTGAGCAGGGAGGGGGGCCTTTGGCTAATGACCAGTGGAATTTGGTTGAGAAGGGCAGTGCTGATGCAGTCACGTAATGTCATGCTTTACGACTACATCACTTAGTGACAGAGATTCCGGTCCCAATTACTGTCGTAATTCATAGATTACTTTGTATTTTTAATATCTTAACGAAATTTCTGTTTGCTGTGGATAGTCAAATACCAGGTAGGTGTTAAATTACTTGATTTCAGGCTCAAAATCCACATCTGTGCAGTCAGGCGGAGGGAACTTGATTGTATGACCGCAGGACAGCTAGAATCATCATCTTTGGGTTCTTTTAAGATTTGTTTTGCTCACGTAAGAGCTCCTTCCAGTTGCTGTATTGCTATATATTCAAAAGAAATACAAACCTTATGGAATGCACCGGTTTTTTGAGGATTATGGACGTATTAATACATTCCCTCTGTTTTTCTTGCACTCCTTACAGGATGTACAAGTATACATCCAAGCGCTTCAAGACTCGAGCGGAGCAAGAGGTGAAGAAAGCAGAGCATATGGCTCGGATTGGTGAGTCCCCGAAAAGAAAGGAATGGCAACCCATTGGAGCACAAGCCAAATCAGATAATTGCATTAAACCAAGCGCCCACATTTGGCACACATTCTGTATCCAAACTACATTGTGTTCCTACATATGGCTTTCCCGAGCCTTCAGAAAATGGTGTTAACCTTTAGAAAGCTGTCCTGGTTTTCTGAAGGCAGCGCAACTTTTGGAAGTTTCCTACGCATTCTGGGAGCCATGTTCCCTGGAGAAGCTGGGTCCAAAAAGGAAACGGCAAAGGCGTTTCCTTACGCCTCTGGAAATCATGCGGTGACCATGGAACGCTATAAATCCAGTCTTATCGTAGCTTTGAAGCAACTGGTTGTACGTAGAAGACTACCTGTATACATTTTCTCTGAAGATTAATTTCTCTTTTACAGTGGAAGAGAAGGCCAGAGAAGCAGAAAGCAAAGCCCGTGCTTTAGAGCTGCGGCTGGGAGGAGATCTTTCCAGGGAATCCAGGGTAAATACACTGCATTTGACTGCTAATGTGAAATTTCGGTATCCAAGAAGAGATTCAGAGAAATCTCCTGGAACTGAACTGAAGAACTTCTGGCTGTGCTTGGTAGATGGGGAGGACAAAGGTTCATGATCAGAATTGCTGGAATATCTATTATGACGATGAATCATAATAATAATATACATGTACATATGCTCACACCAGAGGTGGGCTTCAGCAGGTTCTGATCAATTCTGGAGAACCGGTAGCGGAAATTTTGAGTAGTTCGGAGAACTGGTAGTAAAAATTCTGACTGCCCCCCCCCCAATCTATTCTCTGCCTCCTGAGTCCCAGCTGATCGGGAGGAAATGGAGATTTTACAGTATCCTTCCCCTGCCACGCCCACCAAGCCAAGCCACACCCACAGAACCGTAAAAAAACAGTAAAAGAATTTGAAACCCACCACTGGCTCACACCTATTAATCGTTCTATAATTGCCTGTTTTTACGATCTGGAAAAATGTTTCGTGTCCGAAGCAGGAAGAGAGAGCTGAACTCTCTGAAACTTCAGCAGAAGCCGCTGCTTCTTTTGTGGAGATCGTTTTATCTCCACAAAATTTGTGGGTTTCATATGTGTGATGTTTTCTGAAATCAATAGAACAAATACTTGTGACTAGATTTTCTGAATTGCAACTGTACGCGATAAACAGGCAACGGTACTCGGTCCTCCCACTGTGCTTATCAGAGTTTCAGGCCTTGAGTGAGCAAGCTGTTATTATAAAAATGCGAGTGTTAAGCAGACAAATTACATTACTTCTCTGTTTTAAGTTGAGATGTTTTTTTACACCTGTAGGCTATGCTGCGCCAGGCTCAAGACGTAGCAATAACCATACGGAGAGAGGCAGATGTTAAAAAGAGGATCAGGGAGGCAAAACAGCGGTGAGTGGAAAAGATACGGTTCCTTCGCGTTCCTTGCTTTTTTCTCTTTTCAAATAAGTGGTCCGTTAAAAGAAGTGAAAATAGTGAAAAGTGCACTGAAAAAAGTGACTTGTGTCCATTTTTCACACTTAGACTATTGCAGCATCCCCACAGTCATGCGATCAAAATTTGGAAGGTCAAGCAAAGTCAATGGGGAAGCCAAATTCACTTAGCAAATTCTCTACACCTAAGAATCAGGCAGGGGGCAACTGTTCCTCATAGAGCCTCAGTGGTGCAGCGGACTAAAGTGCTGTTAAGTGCTAGCACTTAGCTGCCAGCTGCCTGCAATTAGTGCAAGTTCGAATCTCACTAGGCTCAAAGTTGACTCAGCCTTCCATCCTTCCGAGGTAGGTAAAATGAGGACCCAGATTGTGGGGGCAATAAGCCGACTTTGTATAGCACAACACCGCTTGGGGTGGTCGAAAGCCCTAATAAGCAGGTATATACAAAAAAAAAAGTATGCAGGCTATTGCTATAATGCATTGTAAGCCGCCCTGAGTCTACGGAAAAGGGCGGCATATAAATTGGACTAATAAATAAATAATAAATAAATAGGAGGTGATCCGTTGCCGCTCAATGCTGCTGACCAGAATATAATAACAATAACAACAACTATTGATTATTACCAATAGTTGCACCAATAGGAGCCCTTAGCCTGCTTTTATCCCTGCTTTTACTCTACAAGGTAGTTTCAGAGACCGGCTGAACTTCGCTTCCTCTAAAAGAGCAAGAATTTGAATCTTCCGAGTCTTCTTTTAGTGCTTCTTCTAATCATTCTTCCCCAGCTAAATATCCACGGATTTTCTTTGACTCGATTTCCTGCTTTGCAGAGCACTTAAAGAGCCAAAGGAACTGAACTTCATTTTCGGCGTCAACATAGAGCAACGCCATCTGGACGGGATGTTTGTCTACAATTGCAGTCGGTTGATTAAGATGTACGAGAAGGTGGGCCCACAGCTGGAAGGTGGCATGTGAGTTCCCGCGGAGTCCTCAAACCCTACCTTTGTAATTGAAGCCCTCTTTTTAGAAGAAGTCGGACAGTCTCTTCTTGCTGTAAAAGAACTCTTTTCATTTCTGTGTGAGAGAGAGAGAGAGCTGGACTTTATATTTTTAAAGAAAAAAACTCAGGAGTTTCTTTCGTTAAAATGCCAGGCAGATATTTGTATCGAGTGCTTTAAAAAATGTGCAAATTTCATTTTTTTTTTAATGTAGTGTACATCCAATTTCTGTTCAGTTGCTGGCTTCTAAATTTCTTCATGGGAAATTTATTTCCAAGTAGGGTGCAGCTACTCCTTGCTTACCAATTGCCTTGTTCTAAGTTATGGCGCTGAAAAAAAAAATTACTTTCTTTGTTCCTCAGCCAGCTAATCAGCGTTATAGTCAGTACATAAAGGACGGGGGAGCGCGTGTAAGGCGCAGGAGAGATTCCCTACAGAAATTGTTTGTTGTTCTTCTCCGCCTCCCTTCGCAGAATGGAGAGATTGAGGGAAAAGGACATGAGAGTTAAGCAAACAGTCGGGAACATCCAAAGCAATGCTTTTTGGATTTCAAATACAAAGGGGTCGATACTAGCCAAAGAACTCAGTAATCCAATATTGGCTTTGCCCGTCACTAGTTACATCTCTAAATTGTAACAGAATCCCTGGTTGAATTTATGGAAGTAGGCTCAGTACAAATAGAGACGTTCCTTCTTCTCAGACTGGTTTGAGGTGGTTCCTATACTGAAAATGAGGAACGGAAGAATGCAAAGGTAAAATCCCAAGGATACTTAAACCTCTGGAGAAATCTTTTTCTCTGCTTGCATGTTGTATCCGCAAGGGAAGGCCTCCCAGGAATGATGTGCAAAATTGGTCTCTATGCAGTAGTGCTGTGATGGCAAATGACAACTGACTCACATTTATGACGGTTGCAGTCTCCTGGGGTCATGTGATCGTATTTTGCGACCTTCCGGCAAGCCAAGTCCATGGGGAAGCCAGATTTACTTAGCAACCGTGTTACTAATTTCACAACAGCAGTGATTCACTCAACAATCGCAGCAAGAAAAGCCGTAAAATGGAGACAAAACTCACTTAACAAATTTCTCACTTAGTAACATGGTGCTCTATTGTGGTTGCAAGTTGAGGACTACCTGTAATTCAGGTCCGTCTACGCATTTCCCTATTCGTTGTCATGGGGATCCATCTTTCCCATATTCCTTCTCTTGACTTTGGGCTGTTGGGTTGGTGGCCGCAAAGGTGACCCCGTGTTCCTTCTCCGTAGGGCCTGCGGAGGCGTGGTTGGGGTAGTGGATGTCCCCTATCTCGTTCTGGAACCGACGCACAACAAGCAGGATTTTGCAGATGCAAAAGAATATCGGCACTTATTAAAAGCAATGGGAGAGTACTTGGCTCAGTATTGGAAGGATATTGAGATCGGTAAGAAGTCATTGGGGGAGGGGAGTTGGGGGAGGAAAGGAGGAAATCCTATGAAATACACACTCATTTGTAAAAGACTTTTTTTTTTTAAATTTAAAAACATCCAGCTCAGAAAGGCATTAGCAAGTTTTGGGATGATTTCGGCTACCTGTCTGCAAACTGGAACCAGCCGCCATCAAACGAATTGCGTTACAAAAGGCGGAGAGCCATGGAGATCCCAACTACTATTCAGTGTGGTAAGCGGCGAATTGAAGTTTCCTCTATTCTGGGTTCCAAAGGCAGCAAAAGCCAGCGGTCACAGCCAAATAGCAAAAATAGCAATAGCACTTAGACTTATATACCACTTCACAGTGCTTTCCAGCCCTCTCTAAGCGGTTTACAGAGTCACCCTCTTGCCCCCAATAATTTGGGTCCTCATTTTACCCACCTCGGAAGGACGGAAGGCTGAGTCAACCTTGAGCCAGTCAGGATCAAACTCCTGGCAGTGGGCAGCGTTAGTCTGCAATATTGCATTCTAACACTGGGAAGGGAGGGAGGAAGGAAGGAGGGAGGGAGGGAGGGAGGGAGGAAGGAAGGAAGGAAGGAAGGAAGGAAGGAAGGAAGGAAGGGCAATAGCACTTAGACTTATATACCCCTTCACAGTGCTTTCCAGCCCTCTCTAAGTGGTTTACAGAGTCAGCATATTGCCCCCAACTTGCAGGAGTTCGATCCTGACAGAGTTAGCCTACAATGCTGCTTTCTGTTGATAGATGATGGTAGATATAGACAGACAGACAGACATGGAGAGAGGCAGAGAAAGAGAAACAGTGAGAGACAGAGAGATAGATAGACATAGAGAGATGAGACATAGATACAATAGCACTTAGATTTACATATCGCTTCACAGTCCTTTTACAGCCCTCTCTAAGCAGTTTACAGAGTCAGCCTCTTGCCCCCAACAATCTGGGTCCTCATTTTACCCACCTCAGAAGGATGGAAGGCTGAGTCAACCTTGAGCCAGTCAGGATCAAACTCCTGGCAGTGGGCAGCGTTAGTCTGCAATACTGCATTCTAACACTGGGAAGGGAGGAAGGAAGGAAGGAAGGAAGGAGGGAGGGAGGGAGGGAGGGAGGAAGGAAGGAAGGGCAATAGCACTTAGACTTATATACCCCTTCACAGTGCTTTCCAGCCCTCTCTAAGTGGTTTACAGAGTCAGCATATTGCCCCCAACTTGCAGGAGTTCGATCCTGACAGAGTTAGCCTACAATGCTGCTTTCTGTTGATAGATGATGGTAGATATAGACAGACAGACAGACATGGAGAGAGGCAGAGAAAGAGAAACAGTGAGAGACAGAGAGATAGATAGACATAGAGAGATGAGACATAGATACAATAGCACTTAGATTTACATATCGCTTCACAGTCCTTTTACAGCCCTCTCTAAGCAGTTTACAGAGTCAGCCTCTTGCCCCCAACAATCTGGGTCCTCATTTTACCCACCTCAGAAGGATGGAAGGCTGAGTCAACCTTGAGCCAGTCAGGATCAAACTCCTGGCAGTGGGCAGCGTTAGTCTGCAATACTGCATTCTAACACTGGGAAGGGAGGAAGGAAGGAAGGAAGGAAGGAGGGAGGGAGGGAGGGAGGGAGGAAGGAAGGAAGGGCAATAGCACTTAGACTTATATACCCCTTCACAGTGCTTTCCAGCCCTCTCTAAGCAGTTTACAGAGTCGGCCTCTTGCCCCCAACAATCTGGGTCTCCTCATTTTACCGACTTCGGAAGGACGGAAGGCTGAGTCAGTCTTGAACCCTGTCAGGATCGAACTGCCGGCAGTTGGCAAAATTAGCCTGTAATGCTGCATTCTAACCACAGCGAAGGAAGGAAGGAAGGAAGGAAGGAAGGAAGGAAGGAAGGAAGGAA
>WNWU01000293.1:174925-205044 GCA_012654045.1 Ptyas mucosa
GAAGGAAGGAAGGAAGGAAGGAAGGAAGGAAGGAAGGAAGGAAGGAAGGAAGGAAGGAAAGAAAGGCAATAGCACTTAGACTTATATACCGCTTCATGTCCTCTGGGCACATATTGACTTCAAATTAGTTAATTAATGTACTTGCCCCCATTAATTAATGTGGATACTTGGTGATCGCTCTAACATTGCTATGAAAAAAATCAGTGAAAGGAAATCCCGTGTTTACTGGGCTAAAAACGTGTAAGACCATTGGCAATTATTGCATTCTCGGTACCTTAGTTGAGAGACCCGGGTACGGGTGTCTCGACGTTCAGCATGCTGATTGTATGTTATGTCCTCCTATGATAGATGTGTGTTTGAAATGGCGGACGCTCCCATTCCAGCTCAGCTCTGTGGAGCAAGAATACCCAGATACCTGGATGTGTGCCATGAACCCCGATCCTGAACAAGATAGGTGGGTTAAGAGTCAGAAAGCCGTTTAAATAATTAATTGCCTCTGCAAGGTGGGTCGCTTTAAGAATGCCGCTTCTCCTCCTATTAAACAGAATCGAGAAACAGAATACAACCCAGAAAGAACAAAAAAGAGCAAGTCAGTAACGGTAACAGGACTGTTTGGAAGGGACCTTGGAGATCATCTTGTCCAACCCCCTGCTCATGCAGGAGACCTGTACTAGGGATTCGAACTGCCGACCTTTCTGATCGACAAGCTCAGCGTCTTAGCCACTGAGTCACCTAGCCAGAAATAAGAAATAGGAGAAGAAATGATTTGCTCAATCTTATAGCTATACCATACACTATTCCTCTCTCCATAAACATTCTAACAAACTGTACAATTTGTCTATTAGCTATGATTCTTTGTGGCTTTTTTGGGGGGGGGGGGGGCTTTTATTTATTTATTTATTTATTGGTTCTATTTATATGCCGCCCTTCTCCGGAGACTTACAATGCGTTAAGCAATAGCCTTCATACTTTTGTATATACCTGCTTAGTAGGGCTTTCGGCCCTCCCCCCTAAGCGGTTTTTTTTTTTTTTAATACAAAGTCACCTTATTGCCCCCACAATCCGGGTCCTCATTTTACCTACCTCGGAAGGATGGAAGGCTGAGTCAACCTTGAGCCTGGTGAGATTCGAACTTGCAGTAATTGCAGGCAGCTGGTGCTAGTTAACAGCACTTTAGTCTGCTGCGCCACCAAGGCTCTTAGAATCATTTCTATTGACTCCTGGTGATTACCTGGTTAGGGTGAGTTGTGCTAATCACTGATGCTCAGAACAACATGAATCCAGCTAAATGATGGAGTACTTGCTGTGCGTTGTACGGCAATCCTCATAACTGTGTGGGTGGTACATTGGGATAATAATTAGGATGCTAGTTTGCACTATCATCTCTGCTTGCCAGATTTGAATCCCGGTCTATGCTGGCACATTGTTAACTATTTCACCAGAATCTTTCATCAGAGATTCTTTCCTTCCATCTCGAAAGAGTTCCCTGCCTGCCCAAGGAACTCTTGAGACGGAAGGAAGGAATCTGAAAGATTTTGGTAAAACGGTTAACAATGCACAAGCACAGATCTGGATGCAAATCCATGGGTTATAATAATAAAAGGATGGTATTCAACCTGTGTTTCCCAGAAGCTCAAGTTCTGTTCAGAATCATCAACATTTTAGCTTCGGCTTCCGTTGTGTTAAATGCATCATTGCAAAACTAAATATAGGAAGCAGATCAACGGGATCTCTGCTGATTTTTCACATGGAGAAGGGTTTCTTGAGTATCTGAAGTTTGAAGACCCAACGTGATAAAGGAATCGGATTCAGATAAGCGGCGTGCTCTGTTTAATTCAAAGCACACCTGTGGTGTGAAATCTCCATCTCGGTGTTAGTAATAGATCTCAAAATATACGCCCTAAACCCATCTTTATCTTTTTTTTCCCTCACATTGCTGAGCTTTCTTTTTGCTTCTTCCTTCCTCTGACAGGTGTGAAGCTCTTGAGCAGAAGCAGAAGGTTCCCCTGAGCTTCTTGAGGAAGGAGAAAACACAGGAAGATAAGCAGAAAGAGCTGACGGAGAAAATTCGCCAGCAGCAGGAAAAACTGGAGGCATTGCAAGTAAGTACCCTAAGTAAGTAAGGACCCTATCGCGTCATTCAGTCTTTTGTCTCCCGTCATGTCGGTGGTTTCATTCTACCAAAATATATGGCAGATGTTCACAGTCGGAGCTCAAAGTCACCCATACATCCACGTTTCTACAAATTCTACTACAAATCTTTTGATTCTACACTAATTAAGAAACATAGGCACATATTTAAAAGAGTACTTTAGAGAACCACTTTGGTCTAGTGGTTGAGGTCCAATTTTTTTTACTACCCGTTCTGTGGGTGTGGCTTGGTGGGCGTGGCAGGGGAAGGATACTGCAAAATCCCCATTCCCTCCCCACTCTGGGGCCAGCCAAAGGTGGTATTTGCCAGTTCGCCGAACTACTCAAAATTTCCGCTACCGGTTCTCCAGAACCTGTCAGAACCTGCTGGATTTCACCCCTGGATCCCGGGGCTAGAAACCAGGAGATGATGAGTTCTAGTCTCACTTGTCGGTAGGAAAGTTGGCTGGGTGACTTGGAACCAATCATTTTTACCCCAAACTACACCCAGGATTGTTGTTTTGGGAGAAAAAGAAGAGGAAGGAGTATATTCTGTATTTTCGTGGCCTTGAGTTAAAATAATAAAGGCGGGTGAAAAAATAAATAAATACTTTATTCCACTTGCTCTGTCCAGAAAACTACTCCAGTGCGTTCTCATGCTGACCTGAAGAAACTGCCTCTGGAGGTCACCACACAACCTATGCTAGAGGTAAGTGCCCTCCTGCCACTGCTATTTACAGAATTGTCCTCTTCCGTTACATCAATTCAGTTAGTCCCCTGGTTACAATGGCATTTGGGACCGGAATTTTCATCGCTAAGTAATTTGGCTGTAAAATACAAGGTCTCACAAAGACGCTGCTGAGTGACAGCAGTTCCAGTTGCCATTGTCACCCCAGAACCCTGCCGGTTGTTACGCAGGAAGAGACGGGATTCCCAGGCAAAGAGCATGAGGGATACCACCAATAGGTGCTACAGAGTGCATAGTTACTTGGGGATAAAGATGCTGTGGGCAGGTGCTATGAAGCACAGGTAGGCTGGTAGGGGCTACAGGGACTCTGGAGGCCTGTGGAGCCTTAGATGGACACTACAGAGTGTGGATGGAGGCAATTGCTACAGAGTGTGCAGTAGAGGTCTTGTACTCCTCCGTGGGGCTCCTCGGGGTTGGGTGTGGGGAAATGGCAGGAGTGACTTTAGAGAAGTGTCTTGGGATCTTCTCTGCCAGCTCCCCCATTGATTTTGCCTGTGGGGAGCCAGCAGGGGAGGTTGCAAACGGCCATCCTGTGACCACAAGAATCTGCAACTGCTATAAGTACAAACCAGTTTGCCAACCATGTGGCTCATGCTCACAGAACATGTTAACGTGGCCAGAGCGTGTGAGGATCAGTTCTTTATAAGTGTCGCACGCTCGCCTCAATCCTAACCTTGAACGGTCACTAAAAAGTGGTTCAGAACTTGACGACTTACCTGTCTTTTCATAATGTCCTGGTAGAACGCAGACCCAGGGACCAAATCCCAGCGGCCACGATCTCCCCCGCTGCCAGATGTGATCAAGAATGCTCCACGAAGGCCTCCAGTTCCTCCATCTCCTTCCAGACTCATCAACTCTCAGAAGAAGGGCCCCCCACCCCGAATAGCCATCGGCTGCCCCAGACCACAGAACATGGGGCACCAGGAAGAATCGAACCTTTCCAGATTACAGTTTCATCTGGAAGCTCCTCGGAAATGCTCCCCATCCACCTTTGTAAGGCCTCTCTCCAGATCTGCCTCGATTGGAAAGATGGCCCCCGAGCCTCTCCACGATGCCAGAAGCCACCAGAGATCCCCCAGCCCCAAACACTTAAAGGTGCTGCTTCCACCAAAGAAACCCGCCTTAATCAAGGCTGCCCAGGTGAAAACCCTTTTTTCTTGTGGGGGGGGGAGAAATAGGGGAGGGTGGGAGTGCTGCTTCCTTTGTAGGATGAATGCCCACTGCCTCTGTTTACAGAACCTTCCAGAACACTCAGCAAAACAATGCTGATTAATTTTTAAAGAAATAATGAGGGGTGAAATGCTCCGAAATCTACTACCGGTTCGCTTCGCTACCGGTTTGCTGCATATGCGCCGTGCATGCCAAATGCACACTTTCCATGCATGCGCACCACAGGCGTTACTGCGCAGCGCTGAAAAAGGATTAAGAAGCCTTTTCTAAGGTAAGTAGAACAGCGATGGGGAGGGGAACAGCTGTGCCGCACGATTTAGATTAGTTAGAAAACAGGATTTCCGGCTTCCTAGCAAATCTAAATCGTGCGGCACAACTGATTGATGGAAATAACCGGTTCGGCAGAACTGGTAGCATTTTTTTTATTACCGGTTTACCCCAACCGGTAGCTTTTATTACTACCAGTTCGGGCGAACCGGTCTGAACCGGTAGCATTTCACCTCTGGAAATAATGAACAGAAATGGTATCCAAAAAATCCACTACGCTACAGATATCCTATTCTGATAATAAAAGGAGAAGAAGCCAAGTCCTATGCCTTACACTAGACTGCTCCAAGAAAATCTAGACCTCGTGAAAAATTGGGCCCACTTGTGTCCCTGCACTTTGAGCATTTCTTGCTTGATGTTTAGATGCCACCAGGGTTTCAAAGCACTTATGTTATTATTTGCATCGATCAGCTTGTCAGAATGTGGCGGGAAAAATGGAATAGCAGCTGTCTCATCAAGAGGTTTCAGCTCAGACCATTTCAGGGGCAACCTGTAGCTGTAGTTCTGCTCTTTTGAAGGATTTATAGTCTTTTCCACTATCCTACTTTTTTATTATTTTATTTCATTTTATTTATTATTTTTTTAAATTTGATTTATATGCCGCCCTTCTCCGGAGACTCAGGGCAGCTTACAATGTGTTAAATAATAGTCTTCATACTTTTGTATATTTTATACAAAGTCAGCTTATTGTCCCCACAATCTGGGTCCTCATTTTACCTACCTTAAAAAGGATGGAAGGCTGAGTCAACCTTGAGCCTGGTGGGATTTGAACTTGCAGTAATTGCAGGCAGCTGATCTTAATAACAGTTAATGACACTGCTTTAGTCTGCTGAGCCACCACGGCTCTTGGTGTGTGTAATTATAGAGTAATTATAGAGTAAAGAGTAATTATACTCTTTACAGTATAATTAGTCCTTGTTTAAACAACCAAAATTGGGATTGACAATTTGGTTGTTAAACGAAGCAATTGCGTGACGACGATTGTGCTTACAATCTTATTTCAGCTTTCCTTTGCTTTACAAAGAGCATAAAGTCACAGTTACTATTTCAGCACTGCTGTAACTGCAGACAGTTGCAGTCTGGGGCAGTTGCTAAGTGAGAACTACCTGTAATATTTTAATAACAATCATATTATTTAATAAATTTACATGTATTAAATGTACACGCTGCCTGAGTCCCAGCTACTTAGTCAAAGACCTGCAGGAAGATACTGTCAAGAGTATATATAGAGTTTGAAACAACAACAACAAAATGCAGAGTGGTGGGCATTTTTTCCTGCTCGCTTTGCAGAGACAGTTTTTAAAATGTGTAATCTTTTTATACCCTGCCATTCTTTAATCTCACCGAATTAACACCTCGAATTCAGCTGCCTCTCGGAAGCGGAAAAGGAGACGTTGACCATTAATGCAAGCCTCTCATCTCTGCAGGCTTCCAGTTCCCGGAAGAGAGGCCTTAGCACATTGGAGGATGAAATGGAGGAGGAGGTTGGACTGAGAAAAGAGAAAAGGAAACCAGGCAAACTTGTGACAGTGAAGGAAGAGAGGAAAGACTCCAGTGAGGTGGTAGTTGAAGTAAGTGGAGCCCGTCTGGGCAGAAGTAAAAACTAGAACCCTATGACTAGAAATGGCTGTGACTCTCCCACCTCACTTCTCTTCCTTTTACCACGGTGGAAATCCATTGCAGGATTGCACAGCTCCTCCAGTCCTCGGGATGTCGCTGAAGGCCTGGCCAAAAACGTCCGGCAACATCTAGAATGCTGCCTGCAAATCCTTAGATTTTACTTAGTTGCGTTAAACAGGAGGAGCTCTGATAGGGATTGATTACCGTATTTTTCGGAGTATAAGACGCACCTTAGTTTTTGGGGAGGAAAATAAGTAAAAAGCTGATTGGCAGGGGGATCGGCCTCCCAGAATACCCCCAGTCAGCTGTCCCCAGAGGTGAATTTTAGCAACAGGTTCCTTGGTTGTGAGTTCTGTGCCTTGCTTTTTTTCCTGCCTCTGAAAGCCTCCGAAACAGAGCTTCAGAAAAAAAGCCTCCAAAGAAGCTCTGTTTGGAGGCTTCTTTTCTGTAGCTTCATTTCTGATGCTTTTTTCAGCCTCCGAAACCGCCGTTTGAGAAGCTGAGCGGGGCTACATTCGGCGTATAAGACGCACCCAGATTTTCACCCTCTTTTTGTGTGTGTGTGGGGGGGGAAAGTACGTCTTATACTCCGAAAAATACGGTACATTAGCCCAATGATGGCGAACCTTTTGGCCAAGATAATCTCAGATAATCTTTGCCAGCATGTCAACCCCCTCTACCCTCTGGGCCATTCCAGAAGTTGCTTCAGAGGGCTGTGCTCCTGCAGGCCTTTGAAAACCCCACGAGAATGTTTCTGTGATTTCCAGGGGCCACACAAGAGCAAGGCCCTCTCGCACGATTCCCAGGGGTTCACCATCACTGCGCTAGTCAGAAAGACCTGCATGGAGAAGACTTCACCCTTCCTTGGTAAAGTGCCAAGGCCCATACATTACATTTTTGCCCCATGATTTTAGATTCTCACGTAGGTATCACTTAAATATTTTTTTATTAGCCCACTCAATTCCTAAATAACCTTCATAGCTTATTGCTGTGGAACAGAGCGGTTCTCCTAATCAGCCCACCATATTGCTACCTAAAATGAAGTTGATATAGTATCGTGGTTGGAATGAAATAAATCGAAGCTGTGTTAGATCTTGTGGCTGTATCGACATCAAGGCTATTCCTGTCTCCAGCCTAGGCTCTGTACTAACATATCTTACGTAGCTATGGCACAGGGCTGGCTGTACCTCTTTCTATAGAGCAGGGGACGACATTTCCAGTTGTGCAAAAAGAAGCGTTTGTTTTGGATGGTATTCTGAACGTTTGATCTGTAAAGTACAATGATGAAGATGACTGATTTTGGAATATATTTGGCTTCTCTCTGCTTTCAGCTGACGGACAGTGCAGGAGAAGAGGAATTAGCACACATGAAAAGAGCACAGAAAGGTACTTTGGCTTGGCCTCTTGCAATTGTTTTTAAAGAGAGGTAAATCATGGACGCGCTGGCTCAGGGGCTAAGACGCTGAGTTTGTCGATCGAAAAGTCTGCAGTTCAGCGGTTCGAATCCCTAGTGCCGTGTAATGGGGTGAGCTCCCATTACTTGTCCCAGCTTCTGCCAACCTAGCAGTTCGAAAGCGCATTAAAAAATGCAAGTAGAAAAATAGGAGCCATCTTTGGTGGGAAGGCAACAGCGTTCCATGCACCTTTGACGTTGAGTCATGCCGGCCACATGACCACGGAGACGTCTTCAGACAGCACTGGCTCTTCTGGCTTTGAAACGAAGATGAGCACCGCCCCCTAGAGTCGGGAACGACTAGCACATATGTGCGTTGCTGGCTGGGGGATTCTGGGAGTTGAAGTCCACCCATCTTCAAGCTATCAAGGTTGAGAAACACTGCATTAAAGGAAGTGCCCTGACACTGATAGCAGTTCTATCCCATTTAAAAAAAAAAAAGGTTGTGCGATTTGAACTTCTATTTGCTCTTGCTATTTCATGCGAGAGGATAGAGAGTGCCAGTTTGTCAGCCGGGGCTGTTTGCTGGGTCTCTGAGCCGCCTCTCCCTTTCTGCCCCTCTCAGACAAAGGGCAGCATGTGGAAGTACGAGTGAACAAGGAGTGGTACACGGGCCGAATTACAGCAGTCGAGGTGGGCAAGCAGATGGTCCGTTGGAAAGTGAAATTTGATTACGTCCCAACCGATGTTACCCCAAGGGATCGATGGTAATTTTTAATCTAGAGATTCTGGAGCGATGGAGGGAGGAGGGGCTTTGGGGAGGCTGGGGCACTTAAAAGTTTTGCACGATGAAGCAGCTTGTTGGAAGCATGTCAGATGACCCTGGGCAAGCTAGCTTCCTTTGTTCTTCCTGGCTAACTAGAATGAGGGAGCTCTGCTCTGTAAATGGTGAGAATTATCAGCCTTTTCATTTTGACCCAAGAACAATGTCCAAGACTGAGAATTTTTGAATTTAAGATAACTCATTCTGGATCAGATCAAAGACTTTTTTCCCCCAATTTTGCACCACGTCATTATTAAATTATTTCCCAGGAAGCTAATACAGAAAAATAAACTCTCCTTGCGTGTTCTGCATTTCATGATGATCGGTTGACATAATATTGACATTTAAAAAGTTGCGTTCCGCATTTTAATAATTTTAGCTCTTTTGTCGGGGGGGAGGGGGGAAGGCGAGGCGGTTACTGTATTTTTCGGAGTATTAAGATGCTCCGGAGTATAAGACGCACCTTAGTTTTTGGGGAGGAAAATAAGGAAGAAAAAAATTCTGCCTCTGCCTACCAGCATCCATCGGTATTCATCTGGCTAGCGTCCTGTCAGTATGTGAGAGTTGAGGGCTGTTTGGAAACTGAAACAGTATTTGCTGTGTGAGAAACAAGGAAGGAGACAGCAAGGAGCCTGGGCGTGGCTTAGGTCTTCAGCACATTATTGCAGCCTGATTCAGCACCAGCAGCTGATTGGCAGGTGGATCAGCCTCCCGGAACACCCTCAATCAGCTGTTCCAGGCTGCAGGGATTGCCACAGACCATCGCTGCCTCCGTGCCTCGTATTTTTGGCTACCTTCGGTGTATAAGACGCACACAAATTTTCACCCTCTTTTAGGAGGGGAAAAAGTGTGTCTTATACTCTGAAAAATACGGTAACTGGGGAGACTTGAAAATGGCAGAGACTTGTGATGTGCCTGTTGCTCCATTCAGGGTGGAGAGAGGCAGTGAGGATGTGAGGCTGATGAAGCCCCCGTCTCCAGAACACCAAAGCCCAGATACTCAACAGCAGGAGGGACAGCAGCAAGAACAACAGCAGCAGACGACGAATGGTCCTTCCGAACCTTCTACCTCCGACTATAGCCGAATAGAGCCAGATACCACTGGGCCCGGCAGCAGCCAAGAGAACGCGGACTTCTTAGCACAATCCCTACGGTGAGTGTTCGGTGCAGTGTTGCACAGTAGTTATAATTTGGTCTTCCTCCATCTATGTCATCTTCTATGTCTAAGCCAACATAGTTCTAGGCTGCATCAACAGAGGGAGAGAATCAAGATCACGTGAAGTGTGAATATCACTTTATAAGGCCTTGGAATACGGCGTCGAGTTTTGGTCGCCACGATGTAAAAAAGATGCGGAGAGACTCTAGAAAGAGTGCAGAGAAGAGCAAGGAAGAGGATTAGGGGACTGGAGGCTAAAACATATAAAGAATGGTTGCAGGAACTGGATATGTCTAGTTTGATGAAAAGAAGGACTAGGGGAGACATGAATAGCAGTCTTCCAATATCTCAGGGGTTGCCACAAGGAAGAGGGAGTCAAGTTGTTCTCCAAAGCACCTGAGGGCAGGACAAGAAGCAATGGGTGGAAACTAATCAAGGAGAGAACCAACTTAGAACTAAGGAGAAATTTCCTGACAGTGAGAACAATTAATCAGTGGAACAACTTGCCTCCAGAACCTGTGAATGCTCCAACACTGGAAGTTTTTAAGAAGAGGTTGGATAACCATTTATCTGAAGTGGTGTAGGGTTTCCTGCCTAAGCAGGGGGTTGGACTAGAAGACCTCCAAGGTCCCTTCCAATTCTGTTATTCTATTCTATTCTATTCTCATTTTGCGTTTTCTGAATAAACTAAGCAGCCTTTACGATTTCATTTTGGGAACAGAGGTCGGCGGGGGTGTATTACCATTTAATGTTGCAGTCCTTTCGATCGGCCAATTTCTCCAACTTTTGCAATTTATTCTGCTCATGGAAAAGAGCAAGTCACACTAATAAAGGGGAATATTTGTAGCTCAGGGTTGACAGTCAAGTAAACAACACCCCCATCAAGAAACTGCCAAAGAAGCCAACAGCAAACAGGCCAACCAAAGAATCTCTTGAGACCACTCCTGGCAACGCTGACGGGCAAGACACCAGAATATATAAACAGCAAACAGCACTCCTTACTGATGATATTGCCTAGTTGGGTTATGAAACGGCCAAGTTCAGAGAACATCAAGGACCCCTCACTAAACACACTGAATGCATATTTGGATTGATTGACTGATTAGGTGCCATCAAGTTGATGTCAGCTCAGCAATCGCATAAATGGACCCTCTCAAAAGATACTTAGCCTTTCCCCAAATTGGCCATCCAACGGTACATCCTTCGCCACTGTATGCTAATTAATTGAATCTCCCTTGCTGGATTGTCCCCTTCTCGTTCCGTCTTTTCCCAGCATTAAAGACTTGTCAATAAAGCTGGGCTTTTGCACAATATGTCTAAAATCATGAAAAGGAAGAAGAGCTAAATGTCCCATCTTTGAATTCTATACCCAATATCATTTTCTATGCTTTTTTTCGTGTGTGGTTAACTGCAAACGATGTTCTGCTACGTAATTTTGTCTGTCTTCTCTTTGCTTCCGTAGGAATTGCTTGCGTTATTTCTTGCCCCCCAATTTCCCCATCTCCAAGAAGGATTTGACTTCCATGAGCTCACAAGAGTTAGTGGCATTCCCTTTGGTGAGTCTTCTGTTCAGCTGATAAAATTCTCACTTACTTCCCCAGATATATTCTTGAGGGTGTTTTTTTTTTAATGAGATGTAGGGGGTTTTTTTTGGAATCAGAAGTTTGGTATTGCATCCCTTGCCGTCTCCTTTAATATTTGTGAAATGTGTTCCTAAAATAGGAGCAAAATAGCAAAAAGAAGTTAGAATTTGAGACCCTGCATTAAAATTCATTGGTTATTTATAGAAGGTACCTTATTTTTCAGAGTATAAGACGCCCCGGAGTATAAGACACAGCTTAATTTTTGGGGAGGAAAATAGGGGGGGGGGGAATCTGCCTACCAGATTTTACCTGGTACTTACCAGGTATTGGATACTAGCCAGACCAGGTATCTGGCTAGCATCCTTAGTCTGGTCAGCTTCAGCACATTAAGTTTGCTGGGCTTTATCCCCTGCTTGGGGATAAAAAACAGCTTCTAAAGCACAGCTGATCTTTGGAGAGAGAAGCAATGAGAAAAGCAGGCGAAGCCCGGAGATCGCTTCACTCGCTAGCGCCTCCTTAGGTCTGAAAAAAAGCTTCGAAAAAGCTTCATTCGGAGTATAATTCGCACCCACATTTTCAGCCTCTTTTAGGAGGGGAAAAACTGCGTCTTATACTCCGAAAAATACGGTGATTAAATTATAAATATCCCTCCTCTACCCAAAAGATGACATAACCTTAACCTGTTGCTCAATATTATGTGATAATAATCAGGGCTACTTGGACTGGAAGTACAGTAATGAGTGTCTTTCTCTTCTTGCTTGGAGCAAATGGAAGTCCTTCCGCCTCGTTTCCTTGTAACCCTTGGCATATTCTCCTCCATGCCTCCCTTTCCACAGAAAGAGTATTTTAAACAGTACGAGGTGGGCCTCCAGAACTTGTGCAACTCCTATCAGACCCGTGCCAATGGTCAGATCCAAGCCTGCGAGGAGAAAGTCCACATCCTGGAGCAGAAGGTCAGAGAGACAAACGACAAGCTTCAGAAACTGAGGACGAACATCGTTGCTCTACTGAAAAAAGTACAAGAAGTAAGTTAGAACCTGGATCATCTCTGTTTTTGAGCTCTTTCTCAAGGGGTGCAAAACTGACCATTCCCAGAACTCTCAAATCAAATCTTTTATTATGGTCAAAGACCAGCAAAAGGTTTTGCGCATGGATCACAGCCAATAAGATGCTTTGAGTCGCCTTTTCTTTGAGATGTTTCTAGTAATCAGGAGTGACAAGAATCACAGCCTTAAACATGGGAAATGAGCAACTCTCCAACTCCTGTTAACAAATCTCAGCTTAGATTCTCAGGGCGTCGTTGTCTGCCAAATTCTCTACTGTGTTCTTTGTAATTACTGAGGGTCACTGCTTGAGTGGTGCGGTGGCCTAGCATCAAGAGGCTGTGAGTTCGATCCTAGGTAGAGGCAGCTATTTCTCTCTCTGGGGACAATGAGAATATATCTGCTGAACAAAACTCCGCACTGGCAACAGGAAGGGCATCCGGCCAGGAAGCACTCAGCTCCATTCAGTTGCCCAGACGCCATCCCGCAAGGGATTATGGGGTCGTTAAATGAAAACGACGACTGCTTGAGTGTTTTGCTTCTTAAGAGGGTCGTTATATGAAGTAATGTTTTTCCCTGCTGTTTTAGGATATTGATTTCAATTCAGATGATGAACTGGATGCTTACATCGAGGATCTCATTACCAGAGGAGATTGACGAGCCCAGCTCCAGCATCTGGGTGGAATCAGAAAGGAACACGGTTACTGTGTCCTCTGGGTCTCTGGTAGGTGTAGAGCAAGCGGCACAGACGGATGGGCCAGAGCTGAAGCCAAGAGTTTTAGAGACACGTGTCCCTTGTAGAGTATGTCAGTGTAGAACACATTCGTATTTTTCTCTTTTATATAATGAAAATAGCCACTGTACTGTTAAGCTTTCTAACCTGTTGTTTATAAATATTTTATAAATATATATAAAAAAAAAAACCTTAAAAACCCCCCAAAATATAATGGTTCATGGAACAAGTTTTATTTGTAGTACGGATGAGTTCATTTTGAATTTTGATAAAAATTAAGCTGCAAGAAACCACTGTTCCCCCTTGGAGGAATGTGCTGGAGCTGGTCAGAGAATCACATTAGAGCAATTCGGCTGGCGCCTGTCTTGGAAGGAGGAGAAAATTTAGCTCCAAAAGGTGTAACAGAATTGTTTGTCTAATTGGAGAAATGCATTTTTCTGACGGCAGGAGGGGGTATTGCCGACCAGAACACCAGTTTGTGGCCTGCCTCCTATTTTGCATTTTTATGCTATTTTGGAAGTCTTCCTAAATTTGGCCGCTGACACGTGACCGCAATTTGCACGCTTCATCCGGCGCTGACCGTGTTCTTCGTCTTAAGCTGTGGGAAGGGGAGGTATTTCATCTTGCTGGTTTTTGATCCATGCCCTGGTGTATATAAAAAAACTGGAAGCTAAAATTGTACGTTATGCTTCTTTAGTCTCTGGACTGAAGGGAGACCACGCAACCAGCCCCTGAACCTAACAGAAATAGGAAGGAAAATAATCTCAAAAGCCTGAAAAGCTACCTTTGCTTCCGTAATAGCCATGAGAAAAGAGAATTTTGGGAAGAGAGAGCGGCAAAAATACATTCTTGGTTTGGTAAGGTGTTAAATTTTTTACAAAAAAAAATAATAGTGTATTCCATATTAATATCAGTGAATTTATCACAGGACTGTCACTGGAAGTTTTTTAAGAAGAGATTGGACAGCCATTTGTCTGAAACGCTATAGGGTTTCCTGCCTAAGCAGGGGGTTGGACTAGAAGACCTCCAAGGTCCCTTCCAACTCTTGTTTCTCTATTCTGTGTTCACCCATGGTTGAGCTAACCATGTTTTATTTGATTAACTTGAGTTTTCTGGCTTGGCACAACGCATCGAACCGTTTGCTTACACAGTCTAGATTGGCTGAAATGCAGGTGGTAAATTCTGCGTGTCATGCAAACCAAGGTTTTCTTTTGAACGTTCCTCCCACCCCAGAGTTCAGGCAGCCCGTTTCTCAGCTGACAGGTGGTTGGATGTATTTGAAGCAAGCTTGGGGTCCTGCCTTGGGTGGTGTCGCTTCAGCCCAAATGCAATGGGTTGTTGAATTGTTGCATAGATCGTTGTGTTAGGCCTAAGGAACTTTAATAAGGAAGGGTGGGCAGTCTTCCAGTACACAATGAATTCCATAAACACACACACACACACACACTCCTTTCATCTTCAAGCTATTTCCCAACAAAATCCCTTTGACAGGGAGGCTTTCTGCAGGCAAGCACAACTGACCGAAAGTCACCGTAACACCCAAGCTGAATAAAATGCAAGGGAATTTCTGAATTCAGTCTTGACTTGGGCTGCTGCCTTTAAAAAGAGAGATCAGCCACAAAACAGGAAGAGAGGTCTGTCTCAGAGGAGTATCCAGCAAAGGTTCAAGGACTGCAAAGACAACAGCGAGCCTGCAGCTGCTAGAAGCATCGAAGAGACCTAGAAAAATAATCTGTTCCGATTAAGATGACAACAACATACAGTAGCTCCCAGCGGGGCCCTCCAAAACATGGGAAATGGCTCTTTTTTTATATAGAATTGTGCAGAAACTTAATTTTCAGGCAGCCATTTCCTTCAGAGCCACTTAGTCACGCTCTTAGATGAAACAGGGTTGTTTTTTTTTTCCCGACCTGGGCTTTTATGCAAACTTTTGGGAGAATGGGGATTTGAAATGGCTGAAGTTCGGTTCCCATTCTGCTTCCGTGATAAGTGAAAACCACAAGCAATCCTTCGTAGGAGCGGAAACAACAGGAACAAGATGGCACCTCACATCAGACTGAGGGTGTGCATTATGGGGAATGGATACACAGTTTAATGGGCTAGCTTAACGCATCAGAGACCAGTTAACAAGCAGATGTTTAGCACAAGATGGTCGCGTCTGGCAAAAGAAGTGTTGGTGCCATTTCTGAAGTGGCCACAATCAATGCGTTAATTTATCAAATTTATATGCACCTGGTTCTAACCTAGGCTTCCCCAGCAGCATGAAGCCGAGTCCTCGTCTCGATAAACCCCTTTTATTTAATTGACAGTGAATTCCTCTTCAGGAAAGTCTCTCCTCTCCCACAGTCTTTCAACATAGCTCACAATTACCGACCTTTATCAGGCTTGGAGAGTGGCCAGGCCGATACATTTCAGACTCCACACTGTAACCGACAATACTTGGCAAGAATGCAGGAAAAAGATCTTCACCCAAATGAACTAATTGTCTCCTGCAAACTCCCCTCCCCTTCACTCCTCTTTATTCCCTCTGGGAGGGGGCATTCACTGTCCACCTGTGGCTTTACTCCTGAGTCGACCCTTGTTCTTTAGCTGTTCCCTTCTCCCAGCAGCTCTGCGCATGCGCACACTAGGAACAGGATCTAGCTATTCTTCTGTCCCACTGATGTCCAACTCCAAAGGCAGCTGACAACTGTCAAGACGGCCCTGGCCCCCTCTCTGCCTCCAACACAGAGCCCTCGTCCGAGCCTTCCCCAGACTCCAGGACTGGCCCACGTTCCTCCCCAACCTCCTCACTGTCTGAATGCTGCCAGATCTGTTGGTGGGCAACAACACTGGTATGAAGAATCCTGATTAAGCTCCTCAGTTCTAGAGAAGGTTACGAACGAAAATGGGCAACCTTCATTCTGGATTTACACACAGTTGATTCCCGAAATACCTTCAGGAGATGCCGAATGAAAAAAATATCATGGTCCTGTCTCTATGTTGCAAGTTACGGTGGTTTAATATTCCCCAGCCTACCTTAAGAGTGACGACAAACAGCCACTGCTGGATTTCATCTTGGTTTACACCCCACCCCGTCCTCATAATATTCCCTTTTGGTGATCAATCTCAAATCAATCCATCAATTAGAAAATACTCCGTAGCTCTTTTGATAACCTGCCCCAATGTTGCACCTTTCCCCTTCTGGCTAGCCCACCTTCACTGCAAAGTTCGAATGCAGCTTTTGCCAAAACGAGAACCTCTGGGATATATGGAAAAACGACTCCATCCATATTCCAGCTATGTTATGACCCAGCTTGTTTTGGTGTTCTGGGAGCCGGTCCTGTATAATCCCAAGCATCAGCAGTGGGGGTGTCAAACTCAAGGCCTGTGGGCCAAATCAGGCTCACAGGGTGCTTAAATTTGTCCCGTGAGCCCTCCCTGGAAGCCTCAAAGGACTGGCCCACAGTGCCTCTGCCAGTGAAAACAGAGCTCGGGAGGCCACACACATGCCTCCTCCACTCCATTTCCGGCCATGGTGGCCTCCTGCAGCCCTCTGCTGGTGAAAACTGAGCTCGGGAGGGCCGCACTCATGCCTCCGGGGCTCTGTTTCCAGCCATGACGGCCTCCTGCAGTCCTCTGCAGGTGAAAACAGAGGGCTGCAGGAGGCCGTCATGGCCGGAAACGGAGCCTCAATGAGTGATGTTGAGTCGGCAACACCTTCCCGGGGTCAAACAACCCTGATGCGACCCTCAATGAAATCAAGCTTGACACCCGTGATCTAGAGAGCTTGTCATTTTGTAAATCTCCCGTAGGCCTTCCTATCAGCAGTCCGATGCAATCTCTTGGTTTCCGTAGGTGGACCCAGGAGAGAACTTCTCCAACCCGAAGTATTTCTCCATCCCTCAACGGCTGAACCTCTCCTCAAGTCTCCCTTCCAGCTGCTGAGACGTTCCTTTCCCCCCCCCACACACACACACTCCCTTCCCACCACCCTTATCACTGTGCTCCTTTTGTGACGGTGGGGGTGGGGCCTCCTGCCAAGGCGGTGCAGCTGCTTAGATCGGCGCCTGGCTTGATGAAAGGACCCTCATGAAAAGCCGGGCAGCTGAGATGGTACATTGTCCAAACTGCCAGCTTCTCCAAAACCTGAGCTCAGCTGCGGGTGCCTTTTGGAGGTACCCCCCCTCTTTATCCACATGGCACCCCACATTCCCTGGACAATCTCCGTTGCAAATTGCAGGGTGGCTTATCCCCTGCATGGGTGCGTCATGGAGAGAGAAGTACCTTCCTAGTTTTCTCTGCTGTCTAGAAGCCCCCTTTCCCTCTCATGAGATAAGAAAACCACAGCTGTTCCTCCTCTTCCTCTTGCCAACGCGGGGGCCGAGAGGAACTGGGGACACGCAGTTCGCGTCTGGGGCCGAACCCAAAAGATTGCCAAGTTCTCTCGTTGCCTCGTGACACAACTGAAGCCTTGTCATCGTCCTCTCAGTCCTGGCAATTCTACCTTGGCTCCCTTGGGTAGATGCCCTGCAGATGTGGGACAGGGCAGCTTCCCAGGAGAGGGCGCAGAACAGCACAGCTTTGTGCTGTCTTTCCGTGGGTTCTCCCAGCCTCCCCGTTTCCCTGGCTCCGGTCAGCCGTGCTGTGCCTCTTTTTCCAAAACGGCTGCTTAGGAGTTCAGTTCGAACCTGGTCGGCGTGAAGCTGAATGACAGCAGCAAAAGTCATCGTCAATCATTCAAAACCGTCATCAAGCCTACTTGTATCATAGTCACATTTTCTTAGCCAGACTAATGAGGGGACAAATGGGACAAATGAGAATTTGGTTCCAGCAGATCTAGGATCAGTAGGATGGAGGTTTTGTCATACAAGGGCCTTTCCTAACCATACCATCTCTTAGTTAAAGGTTCCCCTCGCACGTATGTGCTAGTTGTTCCCGACTCTACGGGGCGGTGCTCATCTCTGTTTCAAAGCCAAAGAGCCAGCGCTGTCCGAAGACGTCTCCGTGGTCATGTGGCAAGCATGATTCAACGCCAAAGGCGCACGGAACGCTGTTCCCTTCCCACCAAAAGTGGTCCCTGTTTTCCTGCTTGCATTTTTTTACCTGCTTTCGAACTGCTAGGTTGGCAGAAGCTGGGACAAGTCACGGGAGCTCACCCCGTTACACGGCACTCAGGACTCGAACCGCCGAACTGCCGACCTTTCGATCGACAAAGCTCAGCGTCTTAGCCACTCAGCCACCGCGTCCCTTGCTAATTTTATCATTGGGGCGGTCACAAACCCTAATCACTGACCAATCTTAGCTGAGAAACTCTTGTTGGGCTTCTGTTGCTGGCACCTAGCTGCCGGGGTGAAGATGGGCAGGTGACAGAGGGTCTGTCATGAAAGGGAGGGGGGTCTGTGTGGGGTGAGAAGAGCTGGGGCTCTGGTCCCAGCTGTGCAAAGAGTGGACAGAGAACAGGGATGAAGGGATCAAATCCCGAGAGTTTTCTGACTCTTGAACCAAGAAGGAGGAGTTTGCTTCCCCTGCCCCAAGGGTGGGAGGGTCACAAGGGGAGGGGAGGTAGAAATAAGCAGAAGCAGCAGACAAGGAAATGTGATATAGATTTATCGACTTTTTGGAGAGAAAATAGGAATTGTTTGGCTCATAATGAGAGCATTCAGGATCACACAAGCGAATTGTGCAAGTGACCAAACTCCCATCCGCGACCAAGGGTGCATGGTTGGCTTACGGAATTTAAAATTAGCATGGGAACGGCAACGGTGATGGGCTTCCATGAGTTTTTTGTTTTGTAAAGAATGGGGCCAATTCACCAGAACATCCAAAATTACCCAAAGTAGTTTTAATACATTGGCACACACTCAAGATTTACAAAGAGGGAGGACATAAATTAGTCTAGACTCTCAGTGTTTCTCAACCTTGGTAGCTTGAAGATGGGTGGACTACAACTCCCAGAATCCCCCAGCCAGCAGCGCTGGCTGGGGGATTCTGGGAGTTGAAGTCCACCCATCTTCAAGCTACCAAGGTTGAGAAACTGCTCTACATCACCGCCTTATTAAGGGAGAACCCAATTTTCACACCTAATTTTCAGATACTTCTTAAGGTTGTATTGGCAAAGTTAAGTTGTAGAAAACCTGCCTTTGCAGACATTACACACAAAAAATGCAGGGATAATCTCTGGTTTATTCCGTTGTCAAAATCCAGCTGTTTTTGCACGTCGTGCAACGGGTTATCACTTAATCCAAATATTACTACTTGGTTTCAAACATCTCATCTCGTCAAGCTCAAGTTTAGCCGAAATCTAAGCACGGATCTGATTTTAAAATCCTTGGTGGTTGTGAACTGGGGCATAGAATCAAAATCGTGTGAACTATTAGTACCGCTTTATAAAACTTTTAGTAAGACCGCACCTGGAATAAGTGCATCGAGTTTTTTTATTTTATTTTAAAAAAAGAGTTTGAGACTGGAAAAGGGCAGACGGGAGCATAAACATGAACGGATACAGGAATTGGGTTTTTTTAGTGAAAAGAAGGACGAGGGGTGACATGATAGCAGTGTTCCAATATTTGAGGGGCTGCCCCAAAGAGGAGGGGGTCAACCTATTTTCCAAAGCACCTGAAGGCAGGACAAGAAACAATGGATGGAAACTAATCAAGGAGAGAAGCAACCTGGAATTACTTCCTAACAGTGAGGACAACTTATTTATTGATTGATTAATTGATTGGTTGGTTGGTTGGTTCGATTTATATGCCGCCCTTCTCCGGAGACTCAAGGCAGCTTACAATGCGTTAAGCAATAGCCTTCATACTTTTGTATATACCTGTTTAGTAGGGCTTTTGCCCCCCCCCAAAGGTGTTCTTTTTTATATATATATACAAAGTCAGCTTATTGCCCCCACAATCCGGGTCCTCATTTTACCTCCCTCGGAAGGATGGAAGACTGAGTCAACCTTGAGCCTGGTGAGATTCAAACTCGCAGTCATTGCAGGCAGCTGGCAGCTAAGTGCTACTTAACAGCACTTTAGTCCGCTGCACCACCGAGGCTCCTTATTAATTCCAATTCATCATTGGAACTGCTTGCCACTAGAAATTGTGGGTGGAGATTGTTGTTTTTTTTTTAAGAAGAAACTGGACAGCCATTTGTCTGAAGTGGTACAGGGTTCCCTGCTCGAGCAGGGGGCTGGACTAGAAGACCTCTAAGGCCCCTTCCAATTATTCCACATTCTGAATCCAGCTTGGCCTCGCCTCCCCCCAACCCCTGCAAGGGGAAAAAAAAAAATCCTTTGCCTTCAGGCATCGGCCTCTCCTCCCCACCTGGACGAACTCCCCACCTCCCCCCCCCCCCTTTTTTTTTTCTCCAAAACTCCGCGCCGGAGCAAAAACAGCTAAGACAAGAACCGACTCTGGTTTAATTTTTTTTTTTCCTGAAGAAACAAAAGACTTTATTGGGTACAAAAAGGGAGTTGCCCACCGCAAGGACCTGCCCCGAAACGGTGAGTTCTCGGGTGGCGAGAGAAAACCAGTCCGTAGCCAAGGAAGGGAAAGTTATCAAGACGGGACGGTCCAGGCGGGGGGCGCCAGCTTGGCGATCCTGGCCCCCCAAAAAACCCAAAACCCTCCTGTCTCAAAAGGCGGGCGCGCGGGCGCCGTTTTGGCGATCCCCGAAGCCGGGAGGCTGTAAGCCACCTTACAGCTTAGTGCCCGAGGAAGGCAGCTCCGACTTCTGCGTCTGGCCGCTGAGGGTGGACGAGACGGAGCCGGCGGGCCCCCGGCGTGGAGGGCGCAACCCGAGGAGCAGCAGGCACTGTGCGCGGAAGCGGCCGTCGAAGAAGGCGTAGAGGAACGGGTTCAGGCAGCTGTTGACGTAAGCCAGGCAGGTGGCATAGGGGTGCAGGCGCAGGATCAGATCCAGCCAGGAGCAGGGCAAACTCAGCAACCCCACCCAAGCCAGCACGTAGAGGCTCTTGAGCAGGTGGAAAGGCAGCCAGCACAAGGCGAAGACGGCAACCAGCGTCACGATGATGCGCAAAAGCCGCCGGCGCTGCCGGCTTTCCTCTTTGCGGGCTCGCCGTTGGAAGTGGCGGCTGACGGCGGCTCCGATGCAGCAGTAACAAAGCGTCAGCAGCAGCAGAGGCACCACGAAACCCAGCGCCGTCGTGGCTAAGCTCAGCGCCGCCAGCCAACGGGCTGCCTCTTCGGGGCTGCCGGCCAAGCCGCTGAAATCCATGTCGCATTCCACCGCCGAGCCGTTGCCCGCGCGAGGGCTCAGCCGAGTCTGGCGCAGCAGAAGCGCCGGCAGCGCCAGCAAGCCGGCTAACAACCAGACGGCAGCCAGCGAGAGCAGCGTCCAGGTGCGGGGACGCGGCGACGCGCAAGACGAGGAAGAAGAGGAGGATGGCAGCCGGCCGGCTGATCGCGGCAGCGCGTGCACGATGGCCAGGTACCGCTCGAAGCCCAGGCACCCGAGGCAAAAAGCCGAAGCGAACATGTTGAGCAGCACCAGGTAACTGCTGAGCTTGCAGAGCGCCGAGCCGAAGGGCCAGTGGAAGCGCAGCGCCGTGTAAGCCGCCCAAAGCGGCAAGGTGACCACGAAAGCCAGGTCGGCGAGCGCCAGGTTGCCGATGTAAGCGTCGGCTGAGCGGCGTTTCCCAGGCGGGCCGCGCCAGACGGTGAAAATCACCAGCCCGTTGCCGGATAACCCCAACACGAAGACCAGCATGTAGAGGACGGGCAGCAGCGAGAATGAGAGCTCCCAATCCGTCTCGGCTTCTTCCCACGGGCAGCCCCCGGGACCCCAAGCCTCGCTCCAGTTGCCCGGAGGCTCCTCGTCGTAGTCGTAAAAAGAGCCCTCCATCCCTGCGCTGAGCTTGCCTGCCTGCCTTCCCTGCCCTGCCCTGCGCCTCTGCTGCCCGCTTTCGACGGCCGCCGCTCAGCCAGGCTGGCTTGCGGGTGGGAGGGCCGGGGGCGCTTAAAGAGGGCTGCCAGCCTGACCCCGCCCTTCGCTGAAAGAAGGGGGAGGGGGGGATGAAAGCCCTTGGCGGGGAATAGGGGGAAGGGGAGGGGAGGGGGGAAACCTCCACAGAGACAAGACCTCCATTAGCCTTCCCTCCTTCCCAGGTCGGTGAAATGAGGAGACCCGGATTGTTGGGGGCAAGAGGCTGATTCTGTAAACCGCTTAGAGAAGGCTGGAAAACACTGGAGAGCGGTATATAAGTCTAAGTGCAATTGCATGTATCTATGTCTCATCCGTCTCCCCCCTCTCATCCATCCATCCATCTGTCTATCTATCTATCTATCTATCTATCTATCTATCTATTTATCTATCTATCTATTATCTATCTATCCTATCTACCTATCATCCATCCATATCTATCTATCTATCTGTCTGTCTGTCTGTCTGTCTGTCTGTCTATCCTATCTACCTATCATCTACCTACTCACCTATCTATCTATCTATCTATCCATCCATCCATCCATCCTATCTACCTATCATCTATCCATCCATCCATATCTATCTATCTATCTATCTATCTATCTGTCTGTCTGTCTGTCTGTCTGTCTGTCTGTCTGTCTATCCTATCTACCTATCATCTACCTACTCACCTACCTACCTACCTATCTATCCATCCTATCTACCTATCATCCATCCACCCATCCATCCATATCTATCTATCTATCCTATCTACCTATCATCCATCCATCCATATCTATCTATCTATCTATCTATCTATCTATCTATCTATCTATCTATCCTATCTACCTATCATCTACCTACTCACCTACCTACCTACCTACCTATCTATCCATCCTATCTACCTATCATCCATCCATCCATATCTATCTATCTATCATCCACCTACCTACCTATCCTATCCTATCTACCTATCATCCATCTATCTTTCTATCTATCTATCGGTCTGTCTGTCTAGCTGTCTGTCTGTTTGTCTGTCTGTCTGCCTGTCTGTCTGCCTGTCATCAGAATGCAGTATTGTAGACTAACTCTGCCCACTGTCAGGAGTTCAATCCTGACTGGCTCAAGGTTGACTCAGCCTTCCATCCTTCTGAGGTTGGAAAAAGGAGGACCCAGATTGTTGAGGGCGAGAGGCTGACTCTGAATCTCTTAGAGAGGGCTGGGAAGCACTGGGAAGCGGTAGATAAGTGCTATTGCTGTTAGGCCAACTAATATTCTTCCAAGTTTCTGTGAGTTCTGGTGCTCTTCCTTTTGGGGGGGCCAATCGGAACCCCCAAAATAGAGCCCTTCTCTGTGCCAGGGTCTTTGGGCATGCAAACGAGCAGCTCAGGTTGCCAGAGAAGGGTCCCAGCTGGACTGTGTGGAAAGAGGAGCCAGGAAATCCTGCTCAAATCTTCAATTCAAGTTATTGGCTTCTGAAACTACTGTAGAGTTGTTGTTGTCATTGTTGTTGTTGTTATTTTGGTGGTGGGTATTCATTGGGTGTTCTGGCTGGAGACACACACCCAAAAAAATTTTTTGGCTGCCTGCTCCAGCTGCAAAAAACCCAGATGGCCGGACTAATGGCTGAATGGGGCTCTTTGATGCCTTCAGGTGGCCATTCAGATCTTTGCAACCCACCCTGGTCTCCCATCTGGGCATTTGGGCTGCCCGGTTGGTTGTCTCTGCGCGGACCCCCTTCCCCGCCCCCTTCACACCTCCCGAGACACAGAGAGGATTCAGAACCCCAAGAAGGCACAAGAGAATCTCCTGTGGCTTCCTGCTATCCTCTGTGTGGGAATTTTCCAAACCGGATGCCCCATTCATTCATCAGGGCACAAGCGCTTAGGGCTGGCACCCCCTCCTCTCTCTGTGAGAACCCCTCAACAAGAGGCTGTAAATCCTCCCCACCCCCCCTTCACATGGCAGCAGAAATGGAACGATGCCATGGACCCTCTCTCTCTCCCTCCCTCTCTCTCTCTCTTTCTCTCTCTCTCTCTCTCTCTCTCTCTCTCTCCTCTCTCTCTCTCTCTCTCTCTCTCTCCCTCTCTCTCTCTCTCAGCATGGCAGAGCTGCACACCGAGGCGCGCCGCCTGACGGTCCTCTAATTACGTCCCGCTCTTCAAATGAGGGAGTGGGGGGGGGGGAAGAAAGAAGAAGGACCTTCCATCGGGATGCTTAGCGTGTCCTCCGGCTGGGTGAGGAAGAGGAAGGAGGAGGGTGGAGGAGACCGCCTGCTCGATGAAGCCTGCAAAGATGTCGAGCCTTCCCAGTCGTTTTTTTTTTCCCCTTAAAGCGGTGTTTTTCTCAACTTTGGCAAGCTTGAAAGAAGTGTGGACTTCAATTCCCAGAATTCCTGGCTCGGGGAATTCTGGGAGTTGAAATCCAGATACCTTCAAGCTGTCAAGGGTGAGGAGGTACATTGCCCTAAAGGTTAAAGAATCACCAGACACCTTAAGGGATGCTGTTTTTGACCCCAACTTTTCCGTGGTTCAAGAAAGAGGATTTAGAGCAGGGGTGTCAAACTCAATTGCATTGAGGGGCTACTCTACTCTACTCTACTCTACTCTACTCTACTCTACTCTATTCTATTCTATTCTAGACTAGTCTACTCTACTCTACTCTACTCTATTCTATTCTAGACTAGTCTACTCTACTCTACTCTATTCTACTCTACTCTACTCTATTGTAATTTTTTTGCACTGTGCTGAAATGAAACCCACATAAAAACATATTAGGGCTTTGAACAAGAGCAACACACCGAAACTGCTTCTCCCCAGTGCACAACGGTGCCTCCATTTCCGACGCCTTCCGTATCTTGGAGAGCTTCAACTTTGCAGTGGGTCTCTCCCATTTGTTTGCTGAAGGCAAGGAGGGTCGGAGAGCCAGCCTCCCAAGTTGTTTTCCTTTCCCTTCCCCGGTGTTTTTCCAAGGCCTGCCAAATTGCATTACCCGAAGGCGATAAGGGGCTGATGACTGAAATGGCAGTAGAGACATCTTGGCTCTGGGATCCATCGTGAGGAGGTGGGGGGCGGGAGGTGGGGAGGGGTTGGGAGTGTGTGAAAAAGGTCCCTCCCAGCTCCTATTCCATTCTATTCTATTCTATTCTATTCTATTCTATTCTATTCTATTCTATTCTATTCTATTCTATTCTATTCTATTCTATTCTATTCTATTCTACTCTACTCTACTCTACTCTACTCCATTCCATTCCATTCCATTCCATTCCTTTTCCTTTTCCTTTTCCTTTTCCTTTTCCTTTTCCTTTTCCTTTTCCTTTTCCTTTTCCTTTTCCTTTTCCTTCTCCTTCTCCTTCTCCTTTCCTCTCCTCCTCTTTTTCTTTCATCTCCTCTTCCCCTTCAGTTCCCCTCCTTCTCCTTCTTTTCCTCCTCCTTCTCCTCCTTCTCCTCCTCCTCTCCTTCTCCTCCTATCCTATCCTATCCTCCTCCTCTCCCCTCCTCCTCCTCCTCTCCTCCTTTTCCTTCTCCTTCTCCTCCTCCTCCTTTTCCACTCCTCCTCCTCTTCTTTCATTTCCTCTTCTCCTTCTCCTTCTCCTTCTCCTTCTCCTTCTCCTTCTCCTTCTCCTCTCTTCTCCTCTCCTCTCCTCTCCTCTCCTCTCCTCTCCTCCTCTCCTCTCTTCTCCTCTCCTTCTCCACTCCTTCTCTTCCTCCTCCTCCTCCTCCTCCTCCTCCTTCTCCTTCTCCTTCTCCCTATCCTATCCTATCCTATCCTATCCTATCCTATCCTATCCACAGAAGATAAATGAGCGCTTTAAATTTCTTTTGCCAGCCAGACAATTCGGGCATTGCGATTCTCAAAAGATTGAAGGACAGGGGAGACTTGCGAGGCGATAAGAGGGGTATCACTCCTGGCCTGAAAAAACAGTTGCACATCTCTGTTGTGAGAAAAAAAAAGGAAAAACTGACCCTCCCCCTCTCCCCTCCCTCACACACTTCAGGATGCGCCGCCCATTTCTTGGGATTCCCACGGGATGTCGAGGCTCCTGGGCCGGAGCGTGTGAACCTCTGCGAGAAGGAAGGATTCCTATTTCTTTTTGCCAAGTGGGAGACCCAAGCGGGGAACCAGGTTTCGCCAGGGCTCTTGAATTGCCGCGAGATATAAACACAGAGTCCACGTTTTGCGGTAGAAAGAGGTAGAAATTAGAGTAAGAAAAACTATGAGTGTTTCTATTATAAAGTTATTATAAATGATTATTATTACAGTCCCCCTTTTATTCGTATTCATTTCATGTATTCATAATCCTGTTTATACTTATATCTGTTATCTTAGACATGCTCGACAAAAGAAATGAATGAATGAATGAATTTAATTCTACCTAACTTAAATTTACGGAGGCTGAGAAAGGTCACTCTAGGGCAACGGAGGACACAACTTCAAATCATTTCCATGCACCCCACAAATCACTAGGGCACGCAAGCTCGGATTCGCCTTTTCAAGGGACCTCCTGACCTCCCTGTGCTGCCAAATATGAGTCCTTCGTCCCTCCAGGGATGAAACCATTCTTATACCTGCCGCAGGTAACAATGAGAACACCTGATAGCAATCTCCCTCTGTAAACCAGGTGTGACCATTTTACTGGGGTGGGGAGGTGTTTCCCCAATGGGCATTAAAGCAAAAACACCCCAACACCAACAATCCCACAACCTTCTAATTTCTACAAACACCTCCAGGGTAGGCAGGTTCCTGCCCCTATTCAGGAAGGTGATGGGGTTTTAATTAACACTTAACTCAGGTGGAAACTGCCCTTCTGCCATTCCTGGCCCTTAATTTCCTCTCCCCCCCCCCGAAGGAAGAGAGATAACCCTTTGAACCCAAAAAGGAGGAGTCCTGCGGGAGATGGAGGGGAAAATTGCTTTTGGCCAGAGTAGGTGGCTTATTACACGACTGTCACTGGAAGTTTTTAAAGAAGAGATTGGACAATCATTTGTCTGAAATGCTATAGGGTTTCCTGACTAAGCAGGGGGTTGGACTAGAAGACCTCCAAGGTCCCTTCCAACTCTGTTTATTCTATTCTATTCTATTCTATTCTATTCTATTCTATTCTATTCTATTCTCAGCACCCCAAGTTTCATTCGTCCCAGTGCTGACATGAAGAAAAAAAAAAGAAAAGGAGAGAGAAGAAGCAGTTTGACTTTTCACCTATTTACTTAACCGGCAGATAATGTCACCTAGGAGATGGGAGGGGAGGGGGACATTCCAGTGAGAGTGACTTGGAAGATAGCCAATGAGACGCTGAGAATTGAGGGATGGAAAGGGAAGGGTCTGGGGGTTAGCAGGACAGTACTGGCACCGACGGAGTCGGGACCAGACATATTTTTCCTTAAATAAATGAAAGATTTCATCAAAGACTATTTGTTTGGAAAATGCAAAATTTATTTAAGACAACGTCGGAACCTGACATCTATTCTATTCTATTCTATTCTATTCTATTCTATTCTATTCTATTCTATTCTATTCTATTCTATTCTATTCTATTCTACTCTCCTATTCTATTCTATTCTATTCTACTCTCTATTCTATTCTATTCTATTTTCTATTCTATTCTATTTTCTATTCTATTCTATTCTACTCTCTATTCTATTTTCTATTCTATTCTATTCTATTATTGTATTGTATTGTATTGTATTGTATTGTATTGTATTGTATTGTATTGTATTGTATTGTATTCTATTCTATTCTATTCTATTCTATTCTATTCTATTCTATTCTATTCTATTCTATTCTGCATATTCCTCTAGGAATGTTCCCATTTCATCTTGACTTATGCATGGGTTAGATATATATCCTACAATTGTCCACCCCCCCCCCAAAATAAAATGGTCTCCTAAGGATGAATGAACTGGAACGCACTGTGTCTCATCGCGCTAAGCCACGGATGGTTAAACCATGGTCTCCTCAACGGAACAAAACGCATTGGGCAAACCGCACCCTCAGGCAGCGTTCCTTCCTCACCCTTGGCAGCTTGAAGATGGGGACTTCAACAACTCCCAGAGTTCTCCAGCCAGCCAAAAGATGTTGAGAGTCTAGAAACAGTGCAGAGAAGAAGGACGAGATGATGAAGCGTCTGGAGGCTAGAATCGTCGATTCCCGTTTGTGGAGGAACTGGGTATGTCTCTAACCTAAGGAAGAGAAGAAGAACTAGGAGTGACGTGATAAGAGTCTTCCAATATTTGAGGGGCTGTTCTAGAGAGGGGGTCCAGCTATTCTCCAAAGCACCTGAGGGCAGGACAAGAAGCAACGGATGGAAACTAACCAAGGAGAGAAGCAACCTGGAATTAAGGACAAACTTCCTAACAGGGAGGACAATTAACCAGAGGAACGGCTTGCCACCAGAAGTTGTAGGTGCTTCATCACTGGAGTCATTTTAAGAAGAGACCGGACAGTCACTTGTCTGAAATGGGATAGGGTCTCCTGCTTGAGCAGGGGGCTGGACTACAAGACCCCCAAGCTCTCTTCCAGCTCTGTTCTGATTGCAAATAAATCCCAGTATGTGTGATCATGGCTTAACATGATCGTCTGTCTCCATTCTTTTCTTTTCTGTTCCCTTTGGGTTACCGTCATTCCAAAGCAAATTTGCCCGCCGCCCCCTCCCAGGAGAAAGATCTTGGAGGCCCACAGGGGTGAAGACTTCTGCCAACCATCATCCCCGTTTGTGTATTCGGAAGCAGCAGTCTCCCTCCCCACCTCCGAGACCTTACTGGAAGTTGGAAACCAATTTGGGAAGGTGGCCTGTTCCATCTCACCCTTGTCAGTTTTATATCTCGCCGTTCTCGGAGGCTTGCAAATTTATCTGGCAGGATCTTTTAATGAGCGGTTGGCTTGTTTCAAGAACTCTCCTGCAAAATAAACACACTTGGGAAGGTGGGGTGGAGGGGATGCGTTTTCGATCGATCAGATTTCTCTATTCACAGGACGTGCTAGTATTTCCCAAAAGTGACCTCGTGACGGCCCCACCCCCATTCCATAGGAAGAATAACCAAGGAGAGGAGCAACCTAGAACTAAGGAGAAGTTTCCTGAAAGTGAGAACAATGAATCAGTGGAACTCCTTGCCTCCAGAAGCTGTGAATGCTCCAACAGTGGAAGGTTTTAAGAAGAGATTGGACAACGATTTGTCTGAAGTGGTGTAGGGTTTCCTGCCTAAGCAGGGGGTTGGACTAGAAGACCTCCAAGGTCCCTTCCAACTCTGTTGTTCTATTTCTATTGAGCAACTGAGCACAGAAAACGGAGCACAATTGAGCACCCAAACTTCCTCTCGTGACGTGAGAGATTTGTTCAGTGAGTTTTGCCCCGTTTTATGACTTTTCTGGCTACCCTGGTTAAGGGAATCACTGCCCCGTTCATAAGTTAGGAACCTGTTGTGTTAAATGAACCTGGCTTCACTTAACAACCGACTGGGGAATTCTGGGAGGGGAACACTACTCGGTTGCCGAAGTTGAGGAAGAGTCCTCTGCACTCTTCATGGACCAGCCAGCCAGTGGTGGAATTCAATTTTTTTTACGACTGGTTCTGTGGGCGTGGCTTGGTGGGCGTCGTGTGGCTTGGTGGGGAAGGATACTGCAAAATCCCCATTCCCATGCCACTACAGGAGAAGGATACTGCAAAATCCCCATTCCCTCCCCACTCCAGGGGAAGGATACTGCAAAATCCACATTCCCATCCCACCCCACTCTGGGGCCGGCCAGAGGTAGAATTTGCCGGTTCTCCGAACTGCTCAAAATTTCCGCTACCGGTTCTGCAGAACCTGTCAGAACCTGCTGGATTTCACCCCTGCAAACCGGCCCTTTCGTCTTCTCCATCTCCCGATCTTGAAGGCCTCGGTGGGTCAGGGCTGGGTAGGCTATGGGAGGGGCTGGGTAGGCTATCGGGAAGGGATGTTTTTGCAAAGCGAAGAGACTGCTCTGGTGGAGCCCAGCCGGGGTCACCGAGGAGCCGAGAGCAAGGAGGTCACCGTTCCCTGGGCCAGCAGGCAGGCATAAACAGGAACCTGCCTTTCCGCTGACCGTCTTCCAGAAGACGAAGGCCCTTTTGGAGAAGAAAGCAAGATGAGGCACGGGGAGGAAGGCATTACAATTAGTCAACTCTCTGTGGAAAGCGAAGGAGGAAGCGGAGAATATAAACCAGCCTCAAGCAGCATTTGCTGGGATAAAAACAAGCATATATATAGATATAGATATAGTACACGCCCAGAAAGAGACACAGAGAGAGAGAGACACAAATACATCTCGTCCAGCTGCAAAGAGATAAATTTAATCAACTGGCCTGAGGTTTGGGGTCTCTTCTTTCTTGTAAAGGGGTTGAGAAATCAGGTTTTCGTCTTGCCCAAGGACCACTGGTAGAATAGAATAGAATAGAGTAGAGTAGAGTAGAGTAGAGTAGAGTAGAGTAGAGTAGAGTAGAATAGAATAGAATAGAATAGAATAGAATAGAATAGAATAGAATA
>WNWU01000293.1:229505-239580 GCA_012654045.1 Ptyas mucosa
GGGGGGGGGCAATCACCTCCAAGGTGTGGCATTACTCCTAAGTCGACCCTGCTTTCTGAGTTGCTCTTGTCTTCTGGCAGCTCTGCGCATATACACACTGGGAACAGGCTCCAGCTGTTCCTCTGCCTCGCTGCTAATTCCCTCTCTGCCTCCGATCCAGAGCCCTCGTCCGAGCTTTCCTCAGCCCCCAGGACTGGCCCAAGTTCCTCCCCAACCTCCTCACTGTCCGACTCTGCTGCCAGCTCTGCTGGTCACCGGCGGGCCACAACAGGTTCTCGGGGCCTAACAGACCCACTCACCTTCTCTTTCTGGACCTGGAAAATACACTGCTTTTGCCTCTCAAGCTCGTGGTTGAGGTCCCGGATGTAACTCTGAATTTCTTCCTTCATTTCTCGCAGAGCCTGGAGGGCGGCGCCAGAGGAGAGAGGAAGGGCACCCCTGGGAAACAAGCAAACACCCGGTCATGAAATTCGCCTTTTTGCAATTTTGACATTGTGACAGCATTTCAGGATATCTACAGGCGATCCTTGACTTACAACGGTTCATTTGGCGACCGTCCCGAGTTACAACGGCACTGAAAACAGTGACTCACAATCATGACCTTTGCAGCAACTCCACGATCGTGTGATGAAAATTCAGATGCTTGGCCACTGACCCATATTTATGAAATGGCCAGGTGGCCAAATACCTTCACCAAGGTATACAACTGCACAAAACTTTTAATTAGATATGTGGTTTAATTATCACCCTGTTGGGTTTTTTTCCCCCAACCTTTTCCCATAACAAATTGTTTTGTTAAACTATCTCTTTTTTAAAAAACTGGATTCTTTTTTTATTGTAAAGGCTGGTCAAAGACCATAATAAAGAGATTTGATTTGATTTGATTTGATTTGACGTATGCATGACGTCCTGCTGGCAGGTCATGGCCAGAAGGAGTGAAGAGGCAGCCAAAAATAGTTGGCAAACGAAAAGGGCAGCTTTACAAGTTCCCAGGAACCGTGTGATGTCCCAACATGGGAGAAAACAGGAGTGAAACATTAGCAAGGAACAGAGAAAGAATCGTGCCTGATTAATTTCCCATTCCTCATTAATATTTCACCCCTATTTTCTTATCAAAACTAAGAAGTCACTGAAACCAGATGTCAGGGTTTCCACCGATGCCCTGATTAAATTATAAGCCTTGAGCCAAGCTTCAAAAGAAATCCAGTTATTTATTAGGAGGTTCATGTCAGCATGGACCAAATGAAGCCAACTCTGACCCCCACTTAATTTACATCCCGGCTCTGACTCTGTTTCCCCCCCTGCCCCCAAGGTGTGTCATCAGTCACATTCTCCAACAAAGTAATTTCGCGGGTTGTAGAGATCGCTCCCCTCCGGCCACTGTGGGTAACTGCGGAGATGGCCTTGACAGAGAGGTGGCTGGAATGTGCTTTCGTTTTGACTGAGCTGCGATTCCTTCGCTGCAGCTGCAAGGCTCGTTTTCCCATCCCCCTTGCCTATGGCAACTCGAGAGCAGGCCACTCTTAAAACACCCCAGAAAAAGAAAACTCCGCTATTCTACCTGCACAACAGGTGAGGCAGCAAGGTTTCCTTCTCAGGAAGGAGCTCCCGCAGCTGCTGACATGCTAAGGTGACCTGAGTGGCCCAAAAATGATCCATCCGGTCAGCCTGGGCCTGAGCTTCCCGCTCCCGGAGGGACATCCGGCTGCATTCCGCTTGTAGGAGTTCTCTCCCTTCTTCCATCTGTTGTAGCTTCGTTCTCATTTCTTCTCTTTCTTGCATCCTTTCCTGGGGGAAGAAGAAAGACCCACCCACCCAAGAACCTGTTTCAGGAATCACAGAGGCTCAGCAAATGGGTTTCTCACTGCTGCGACAGAGGTGACACTGGGCGTCACCTTTAAAGCCCTCCCTGGCTTGGGATTGGGTTACCTGATTGGTTACCTTCACCTTGCCGTTCAAACAGGAGGAGGAAGGCGAGTGTCAGCATTCCAATAGAAAGCAGGACTCTGCTTGAGGCAGGTAGATTCCTCAAAAGAACACTTTATTGGATACCTCATATTGGCACAACTGACTCTGAAAGTTCCCACCGTTTTCACCTGATTAAAAGTTCCCCCTTTCCCCAAGTCGTCGGTCACATTGTCCAATAAAGGAGCTGGCTGGTTGCTTGGTTACTCCCCTCCTCTTCTCCCCGGCTATCTGTTGGAATGACCTTGGTTCCCACAGGATAACTTTTTGTTTTGACTACAAACCACCCCCTGCCCCCCCCCCAGCGTATCGATTTCCCCCTTCCCTGTCCCTTCTTCTTCCTTGTGGCAACTCTGTGTTAAGGACCTTGGCACTTGGCTTTACCGTTAGTTGATTAATTATCTCAGCTGCTGTACGTATTTATTTTCTGGATTTTTAAAATTGTTATCAATTGTTTTATAGCTTTAGAACTTCTTCCTGTGGGCGGGTGGGTGGGTGGGTTGTTGTCTCACCTGCTCCAGCTCTTCTCGCAACCTCTGGAGAGCTTCGTCCTTTTCTTTCTGTAGCCCAACCTGGAGTTCTTCCAGGCTGGCTCGTTTCTCCTCTTCCAACAAACGGGTCTGGTTCTCCAAGCCTTCGATCTTCTGAAACACAAAATGCCCCCATGGGCTGTTCTCACTCCTGCCTTGACATCCCATGGGCTCTTTGGTTGACTACCCCAAGGAGCCAAGGGGTTGGGGGAGGGGGAGCCGCCTGGTTCTCCACCAAATCCAGTCCACCATGACTGTAGATCTCCTCACACCCACATACCATTCGATGGTCCTCATCAAGGACCATCAAAGAACCAGAATGACACCATAAGCTGACCAGAGTAGTGTCTTCATTGTTGCTTGCCTATTTACAAGAATCTTCCCAGATACTAACTACACTCTCTTGGGAACAAACAGGCAAAGTCTTCAAGGATCTTATGGAGGATCTGGTAGGGATTCCAAGCTCGCCAGCCTCTTTACTCCACCCCCTACTCTAGCTGGAGATTCGACCACGAAGGTGGAAGAGTTAAGAAGGGCTACGACCCCCAATGAGGAACTCCAAACTCCCAGCACTTTTTTTATGAATGGAGTCTTTCAGGCCGCCTCTTCCTGAGTGGCGTGGCCCTCTTCTACCCAGGATGCAACACTGCAGGGCTAACCTTCCTGATCCAAAGATGGTTGGTACTCGATGCCACCCAGTGGCGGGATTCAACCGATGTAACAACCGGTTGGCACCACACATGTGCAGTGCATTTGAAAACAGCTCTAAAATTTACCTTCTACTGCAGCTGTGGTGAGTAAAACAGCTGAGGCACGACAATCCGCTCTGCCGCGCCTATCAGCTGGGCTTCAAACAAAGGAAATATAGCTTGGTATAGCGCAGAGGCAGGTGGGTGGGCCCAGCTGATCGTCAGAGCTACCAATTTGCCCGAACCGGTCCGAACCGGCTGAATCCCACCCAGTGGTGGAATCCGGCTGGATCTATCTGGCTCGTGTGAACTGTAGTGGCGGCGGCGGGAGGCTCCGCTCACCCACTGGGACATCATTACGTCCCGTTTTTGACCCTCTGCGCATGCGAGGGTCAGTGCATTTCACCGCTGATCCCACCCCTGATGCCACCCAACCTGGTGGCCTGGCTCAGCCCAGAGATGCTCACCTGACGGAGGTCAGCTGCTTCATTCCGCAAAGCACCGTTGTGTTTCCTTTCTTTCTCCAGGGCTCTCTGGAGATCCAGCCGCCTCTTCCGGTCCTGTTCCCCCAGGACTTCCCACTGCATCTGGAGGGCTGCCTGGGCATTGGCTTCCCATTTTTTCTGCTCTTGGAGCAACGCGTTCTGCACCTGAGATGGACACACAAGTGGAAAATGAATCAACAGCATAAGGTTGGGACCCAGGATGGACTGAAGAGTTCTTCAGCTTTGGTGTCTTTAAGATCTGTGGACTTCAACTCCCAGAATTCCCCAGCCAGCACAAAAAAACATCAACACTTCCGGGTGTGACTGACAACTCGAGCAGAGGAATAATAATGATCATTGCATATTATATATCACATTATAAATATACACACACTCTCTATATACACATATACGTATTTATTTTAGTACATAGTACTATATAGAGTAGTATAGGGTTTCCTGCTTGGGCAGGGGGTTAGACTAGAAGACCTCCAAGGTCCCTTCCAGCTCTATTCGGATTCAAAGAAAGTGGACACCGGCAGAGATTGAACTAAATCATCTCCAAGCTCCCTCTCACGCTACGATTCTGTGTAAGGTAAAGGTAAAGGCTCCCTGCACTGTCGTTCCCGACTCTAGGGGGCGCTGCTCATCTCCGTTTCAAAGCCGAAGAGCCAGTGCTGTCCAAAGACGTCTCCGGGATCATGTGGCCGGCATGACTCAACGCCAAAGGTGCACAGAACGCTGTTCCCTTCCCACCAAAGGTAGTCCCTATTTTTCTACTTGCATTTTTTACCTGCTTTCGAACTGCTAGGTTGGCAGAAGCTGGGACAAGTCACGGGAGCTCACCCCATTCCGCAGCACCAGGGACTCGAACGGCCGAACTGCCGACCTTTCGATCGACAAGCTCAGCCTCTTAGCCTCCTGAGCCACCGCGTCCCTCGCCCTCCACTGCGCGACCGTGTGGACCAAGGTGCTAATGATTAGGAAGAAAGCAGGAAACACGGCCCAGGAGGGACTCAACCTACCATCTCCTTGGCTTCCACCTTCAGGGCCACTGCCTGTTTCTGCATAGCTTCCATGTGCTGGATGGCTTCTGCCTCTCGCTCCTGAGATGGAAAGGAGAAAAAAAACATAATAATACTATCCTGGCTGGATTCATACAACACGCTCAACCCAGGTTAAGAAAACCTAATTGCTGCCTTCACCTAACCTGCTTCGCTGAACTGGTTCAGGTTGACACGTTAAGATGCTAAGAGAAGGGCTGGGCTCCCACAAGGCCATCTCGTCCAAACCCCCCGTTCAAACAGTCCCTACACCAGGGCTCTGCAACCTTAAACACTCAAAGAGCCATTTGGACCCGTTTCCCACAGAAAAGAAAACACCGGGAGCCACAAAACCCTTCCCGTGCCTGACTATTTCCTGAACGGCCCCAAAACTGGCATATGTAGTTGAATTGAACGTTCTGTTTTCTTCGGAAACTTTTCTTTTCTTTGATTTATTCATGGTTGGCCTCCCGGGAGTCGAAAAGCTCAATAAATCGCATGCCGGTGGTTGTCGCCCATTGGCGGTTGTGACGCATATTTTGAGTGACAGGGAGCCGCAGCAGAGGGGCGAAAGAGCCACATGCGGCTCCAGAGCCACAGGTTGCTGACCTCTGCCGTCCACCATCAATATTTTATGCCTTTCGCATAAAGGAAAGCACAAGCAGGCTGCTAAAAGAAGGGCTGGGCTCCCACAATACTGATCGTCTTCAATTTACAACAGTTCGTTTAGTGACCAAAGTTACGACGGCGCTGAAAAAAGTGACTTTACGACCGTTCTTTTCACACTTAACCACCGTTGCAGCCTCTCCCTGGTCATGTGTTCAAAATCCAGACGCTCGGCCCTGGACTCATATTTATGACACTGGCAGCGTCCTGGGATCCCGTTTTACAACCTTCAAGGGGGAAAGCCAGATTCACTTAACAACCGTGTTGCTGCAGGATTAGTTGAACCACTGCAGGATTCGTTTAACAACCAAGGTGAGGAAGGTTGTAAAAAATGGGGCAAAACTTTCTCAACAGCTGTCTCGCTTATCAACGGAAATGCTGGGAGCCGTTGTGGTCGTAAGTCGAGGACTACCTGTAATTACCTTTAGGATCTTTTGTAGACCTTCAATTTCCTTCTGGAAGGTGACAGCTTGTTCCCGGAGAGCGCTGGCCTTCGCCACTTCTGCGCTCTCAGCACACTGAGAAAGAGAACGAGAAGCAATTAACGGATTAACAGAGTTGGAAGGGACCTGGTAGGTCATCTAGTCCAACCCCTACACCCAAGCAGGAGACCCTACACCACTTCTGACAGATGGCCGTCCAGTCTCTTCTTGAAAGCTTTCAGTGATGAAGCTCCCACAACTCTGAAGGCAACTTCTGTTCCATGGGTTGATGGTTCTCACTGTCAGAAAATTCCTCCTTACTTCCAGGTTGAATCTCTCCTTGTTCAGCTTCCATCCATTGTTCCTTGTCTGGCCTTCAGGTGCTCTGGAAAATAGCTGGACCCCCTTCCTCCTCTCTGTGGCAGCCCCTCAAATATTGGAAGATTGCTATCGTGTCTCCCCTGGTCCTTCTCTTCACTAGACCATCCATGCCCAGTTCCTGCAACCGTTCATCGCATGTTTTAGCCTCCAGTCCCTTAATCATCCTGGTTGCTATTCTCTGAACCCTTTGTAGAGTCTCCACATCTTTTTTTATAGTGTGGTGACCAAAACTGGATGCAGGACTCTAGGTGTGGCCTTAAGGTAAAGCTAAAGATTCCCCTCGCACATACGTGCTAGTTGTTCCCTATTCTAGCGGGCGGTGCTCATCTCCGTTTCAAAGCCGAAGAGCCGGCGCTGTCCGAAGACGTCTCCGTGGTCATGTGGCCGGCATGACTCAACACCAAAGGCGCACGGAACGCTGTTCCCTTCCCACCAAAGGGGATCCCTGTTTTTCTACTTGCATTTTTTACCTGCTTTCGAACTGCTAGGTTGGCAGAAGCTGGGACAAGTCATGGGAGCTCACCCTGTTATGCGGCACTCGGGATTCGAACTGCCGAACTGCCGACCTTTCGATCGACAAGCTCAGCGTCTTAGCCCCTGAGCCCCCGCTTTCATTAAAACAATAAAAACAGGCTCGGCCAAACTTTATGAGATAAGCCGCCAACCATCTCCCTGCTGTCTCTTGATGGCCGATCTCCTCTTGGGCTTCCATCCCTTTCCCAGCCTCTCCCACAATCTCTCACGATACCCAGAGGATTCGAGACGCCACTGGGATTACCTCTTGTAAAGCTTGCTTCTCCTGCAGCGCCATCTCTTCTTTTAGTTTGCAGAGTTCTTTCTCCTTGCAAGAAGACAGTGGAGGGGTGGAGATATTACTTAACCCATTCGCAGCTGAACATAGAACATAGAATAGCGGAGTTGGAAGGGACCCCGGAGGTCTTGTAGTCCAACCCCCCCGCTTGAGAAAACCCAGCATTGCTAAGGAAGAATAAATGTATATATGTTGTGTCTTCGGCTCCCGAGCCCGGACCTTCGGAGGAAAAACCCTCCGAAAGTGAAGAGGAGGAGGAGGCAAGGCCCCCCTCTCCTGGCCCGTCTGGTTTGGCACCACCCCTGGCCCCAGCTGAAAGCCCTGAGGAGGAAAGCTCCTCTGAGTCAGACGTTAATGAGGAGAGGGAGTGGATTAATCCCAGGTGGCGACGATCAGAGAGACGGGCTCAGCAAAGGAGTGGGTGGGGCCGAGCACGAGGTGATGAGTCACAAAGCCAACGCCCCACAAGGTATAAAAGGAGCTGACCTTACCTTGTTGGCTTTTGTGATGAACAAATTATTAACTTGGCTGCTTGTTTCCTGACGTACTGCATCAGATAAGTGTTTGCTAACCTTAACACTGTTTGTTTTTGGACATGCCGGAGAGCCTTATCAGGGACTGGCCGTGGCAACTCAAAATAACAGCTGTCTTTATCTCTCCCGGGCTTGCTGCCAGCTTGTTGTTTATGAATGGTGAATAAACGACTTTCGTACACTTCTGTTTGTGTGTGTGCTTGTCTGGGCTCCTGAAGCAGGGAGGGGACAGAACAATATATTGCCAAGGGAAGGATAAAGAGAACCTTTTCCCGGAACGCCTCCTGTTGCAGCTGCTTCAGCTGTTGCTGGTTTTCCTCTTTCAGGCTCCTGATGATGCCGTCCAGGGCTTCCTTTTCCGCCTCCAAGCCTGAGAGAGTCTCGTGCATCCTTGCGATTTCCAGATCCTTTTTGGACAGCAGAGCCTGCAAACAGTGGTTGGGATTCAAAGAATTTAACAACCGGTTCTCTGCCCTAATGACCGGCTGGGTAGGCATGGCTGGGTGATCATAAAATTGGGTGGGCGTGGCCAACTCAATGTCGCTCACATCGAGGAGCGCCTTGCCTTGCCTGGACTCCTCACCATACCCAGCCTCGCCCCTCCTCTCCCAGCCGCTCCTTTTCACGCCTGGCCGCTCGCCTCGCTGCCCAGCTGCTCACCTCGCCACCCAGCTGGATGAGCAGCCGGTCGGCGAGGTGAGGAGTGGCTGGGAGGAGAGGGGTGAGGTGGGGTCGGGCATGGCAAGACACGCTATTCAGCTGGTTCGCCGAACTGCACAAAAAGTTAGCTACCGTTTCTACCGAACCTCCTGAATCCCACCACTGCCTGCAAAACCAATTGTTGTCAGGTTTATTCCCAGTTCTGGAAAACCTTGGGGAACGATCCGTTCTAAGCTCCTTCGGTAACTGGTTCCAAAGACGGAACCTGATGGGGAAACAAGAAGTAACAGGTGGAAACTCGAAGGGAGATCTGACCTAGAAATAAGGAAGAATTTCCCGACGGGGAGAGCAATTAACCAGTGGAACGGCTTGACTCCAGAAGTTGTTGGTGCTCCAATACTGGAGGTTTTCAAGATGAGACAGGACAGCCGTATATCTGGAATGCTTTAGGGTTTCCTGCTCAAGCAGGGGGTTGGACTAGAAGACCTCCAAGGTCCCTTCCAGCTGTATGACTCTATGAGTCTATGGTTGCAGACAGACGTGGGATTCAATATGTCACTCCTCCGCTTTTATTTCTAATTTTCACATTTATCCTCTAACCGTTGATAAAACAACTCTCATATGCTATAATAGTCAGATTCTTCCTTTCCTTTAATTGCAAGTGTTAATCTATTCATTTCTGCACATTCTAATATTTTCTTAATCACATTTTCATCTGTAGGGATCTCTTCCACTTTTCCAATTTTGTGCAAATACAATTCTAGCCGCCGTTGTTACATGAATATTCAAATATACGTTTTCTTTACTATACGTTTCTGGTAAAATCCCCAACAAGAATAATTCAGGTTTGAGATCAATATGTTGTTGTGTCATAGTCTCTCATTTCTCAAAAAGCAATCGATGTTCCTCCCCGTGTCTGAAATTTATGTTTAGCATCTTGGACGGCTGTTGAGTTTCCAAGTGGTCAACCAGACACGGTATTTGGACTACGAGCATCTCCAGTGGGGTCTCCTTACCTCCTGACTCAGCTTGGTCTTCTCACTGGCCATTTCCTCCACGGAGGACAACCTGGCTCTAGAACTTTTCAGCTGGAGCTTCAGAGAAGACAGCTGGTCTTCTAAGCTGCTCACTTGGTCCCTCAGCTCTTCTCGCTCACTGACCAGACGGGACACCTGATGTGGACAGAAAGATCTGGCGATAGGAAAAGCTTGAAAAAATAATTGGAAATGCTGAGCTTGGAGAGGAGAGAATGTCCGTTTCCCTCTCCAAGTGTTCTGATCTAGGCTTTCCCAAACCACGAAGCAGACTCCTCGTCCCGACAAAACCCCCTTTTTATTCAGTGACCGTGAATTCTTCTCGTTCACATCCAGAAAAGTCTTTCCAAGGAGAATTTACAGTCACAGACCTTATCTGGCTTGGAAAGCTGCCAGGCCGATATCTTCAAAACTTGGCCAGGAGTCTCGGAGAGTCAGGAACCAATTAAAGGAACTAATTGTCTCCTGCAAACTCCACTCCCCTTTCGCTCCTCTTTATTCCTTCTGGGAGGAGCCATTCATTGTCCACCTGTGGCCTTACTCCTGAGTCGACCCTTGTTCTTTAGCTGTTCCCTTTGACTGACAACTCTGCACATGCGTACACTGGGAACAGGCTCCAGCTGTTCTTCTGCCCCACTGACATCCGACTCCGAAGGCAGCTGACAACTGTTAGACGGCCCTGGCTCCCTCTCTGCCTCTGATGCAGAGCCCTCATCCGAGCCTTCCCCAGACTCCAGGACTGGCCCATGTTCCTTCCCAACCTCCTCACTGTCCCAATTTGCTGCCAGCTTTGCTGGCCACTGGCGGGCCACAACACCAACAAACATTTTTGTTTACAGAAAAGTAGATGTCAAAA
>WNWU01000293.1:244580-260358 GCA_012654045.1 Ptyas mucosa
AGGAGGAGGAGGAAGAGAAGGAGAAGGAGAAGGAGAAGGAGAAGGAGAAGGAGAAGGAGAAGGAGAAGGAGAAGGAGAAGGAGAAGGAGAAGGAGAAGACAACCAGTTAGCTCCACATTGCGTCTACCTCTGGGATTCTCGAAGTACCCCTTCCTCCCACTGCCAGGGTGTCCTGAATAGACCTGGTTTAGCTTGTAGTTTCCTGCTGTGGCTTCCTTCCAGTTGGGAGCCCACCTCCTGAAGTTGCCAGAAGTCCTCCCGCTTTGGCTGATCAGCTGTGCAAACCCCTCTTCATCTGCATCGGAGACGCTGGAACTCGAAGACCTAAAAAAAAGCGTCACACATTGGTACGGCATGATGACATTGTCTCAGTTAAGACAGACAAAGCTATTCTCCAAAGCGCCTGAGGGGCAGGACAAGAAGCGACGGATAGGAACTAATCAAGGAGAGAAGCAACCTAGAACTAAGGAGGAATCCAACTATGCCTATTTTGGGGGCCGTTTTCAGGCTGTTTTCCAGAGCTCCAGCACCCACAAAGACCAGCTGGGTGGCGCCATGGGCGCACTGGAAACCAGAAAAGCAGCTGGCGTTGGTGCCATAGGTTCGCCATCACAGAGCTAGTGGGTCTCCAGGTCTTTCTCCTAGACCTCTGCTACTTCCATGATCTCTGCTTTTTCCTTTGCCCAGGGACACTCACCTCCATGGATCCCTTGGTGGCAGCCGGGACTTCTTCTTCACATTGTGGCCATCAGCTGTTGGGGAAAAGAGACCTGATTTAATCCAGATTTCCAGAAAGATAGAAACGTTCCCACCAGTTCCCAACCCAAGAACCTCCAAGGCAGAGAGAGAAATCCAAAATGATTTCAGAACACATCTTCTCCAGAAGCCAACACCCAGATAAGCAGGGATTAACACCAGACAAACGATCAAGCAGAAAGCAATCCGAATCAATGAACTAGCAAGGAGAAAACCCACACCAACACAAGGAAGGCAAGCTACCGTATATAAATAGAGGGCAAACCCCACACGGACTCACACTGATGACGTTACCTGGCTGGGTAATGAAACGTCTGTAAACAAACCACTCAGCGAGCCCCAAGGAGTCCACCGTCCAACCCTCAGCTACAGAAATTCTCTTCTATTGGTATGATATCTTGACCAACTCACTTTCTCCCCTCTCTGGAACTTCACCATGGACTTCAGGGCTCAAAGCAACAGCCCAGGCCTCCCTGAGTCTTCTGGCCAACCCTGGAGTCTTCCGAGCATCTCTTGAACCACAAATGATTCCAGGATCCGTTCCCAGTTCAGACGGAGACAGCCGCTCCTTTCCGCCAAAGAATTTGGCTTTTGGAGGATAGAGAGAGTGAAGCAGGAGGATCCCTTCATCATCGAGAGGTAGCAAGTGATTTCTGCAGCATCCTCCAAGAGGCTCTCCTCCTCCTGGATGGTCCGATGAGGTCTTCTCAGGGTGGCTGACCTCTGCTCTCCTCGGCGGGACTCTAATTTTTGACGCGGTTCTTCTGGCCCTTTGCCAGGATGACAGAGCATCTCCAACGACCAACCGGTGCTTTGAGCTTCTAGTGATGTTCTGTCTCGGTTCAGAAGATCGCTCTAGTGCTTTTCCTCCTAATTCCAGGAATCCACTTTTCCTGGAGAACTCCTCTTCTTCTCTTGAGCTCTGGAGCCTGGTGTGATGGTTCCTCTTCCACAGCTGGTCTCCCCTTCCTACATCGGTTCCACTGGAGCTCTTGACAGAACAGTTTTGCCTAAGGACAGATCTTTTTTCTCCTAGAGACGCAATGTTCTTGATTCCGTGTTGACTAAGACTCTGGAGTGGACTTTCTCTGGAACGAGGAGACAATTCTTGGCTCCGTTTCTTCTTGGACGCTTCTGCTGACATTTGCTTGCTTGTCGAATCCAATCTGTGAGGATCCGAAGCAGGGTGCAAAGATCTGAAAGTTGGACCAGGAACAGCCATCTCGGACAAGACGGTGACATTGGATGTGGGTGGCCTCACGTCTCTGGGACCTGACGCGAGACCAGAAGGTGCCTCATCCTCATTGGAGCTCAGCAGCAAATCCACCAGACCTTTGTGGAACTCGGCGGCCAAGTCTTCGGTGCAAATGGACTCTGATCTGCTCGGGGCCTCGTTGGAGTCAGGAAGGTGCAGAAGTCCATCTCCTCTGCAGTCCATCTCCTGAGAGGACTCGCCTCTGTCCCCACCTACGTTGGTCCTGCCTGGATCTGCAAGGAGAAGGAAGCAAATTGAGAAACCTCTGTCTGCTGTCAGAATTCATTCCCGTGAAATCTGATCATGTGACGTGCTGATACCACCTTGGTAAGGCCTTGGTAAGGCCACCCTTGGAATACTGCATCCAGTTTTGGCCGCCAATACAGCTTGTCTGCCTGGAATCCACACTATTCGGACATTAGTACAATTGAGCAGGTCCGGAGGTACTTCACGAGTAGAGTCCTCCACTCCTTTACTCACAATAGAATCCCTTATGCCACCAGGCTCGAAATTTTGAGTTTGGACAACCTGGAATTACGCCGCCTACGGTCTGATCTAAGCATAGTACATAAAATTGTCTGCTACAACATCTTACCCATCAATGACTACTTCAGCTTTAACCTCAACAATACACGGGCAAACAATTGGTACAAACTCAAGGTAAACCTCTCCAAACTCGATTGCAGGAAATACGACTTCAGCAACAGAGTGTTCAATGCCTGGAATGTTCTACCTGACTCCATTGTTACTTCCTCAAACCCCCACAGCTTCAACCTTAAACTGTCTACCGTGGACCTCACCCCATTCCTAAGAGGTCCGTAAAGGAGGGATGCATAAGCGCACCAGCGTGCCTTCCGTCCCTGTCCTACTCTCCTCATTTATCTGTACTTCCTTCCTTTATGTTTATATCTATACCTGCTATCTTGTATATGTCTGACAAATAAATAAAATAAATAGAGTAGAGTAGAGTAGAGTAGAGTAGAATAGAATAGACTACAGATAGTAGAGTAGAGTAGAGTAGAATAGAATAGAATAGAATAGACTACAGATAGTAGAGTAGAGTAGAATAGAATAGAATAGAATAGAATAGAGACAGTAGAGTAGAGTAGAGAGGAATAGAATAGAGTAGAATAGAGTAGAGTAGAGTAGAGTAGAGTAGAGTAGAGTAGAGTAGAGTAGATTAGAGTAGAGTAGAGTAGAGTAGGGTAGAGTAGAGAAGAACGGAATAGAACAGAACAGAACAGAACAGAATGGAATAACAGAGTTGGAAGGGGCCTTGAAGGCCTTCTAGTCCAACCCCCTGCCCAGGCAGGAAACCCTACACTACTTCAGACTAGTTAGTAGAACACGAATGCTCGGCTCATTCAAGGTGACAGGCAAGAACTCAATTCCCCTTGGCCCAGAAACCCCAATAGAAATGAAGCCAAAGATCTGACCTGCTGTTCTAGAAGCGACCTCGATCTCACCGAGGCCGTGAAGACCATCCCAACTGCTTCCCTTGATCCATGGTCCAGATGATCCCTGTGGGGCAAGAGTAGCAAGTGATGGGGAGGAGAATTTCACAAGGAGGACAGGATAGAACAGTGACGGCTAACCTTTTTACTATCGCTAAGCACCATCCTAGATGTCAGATGCCAGGGCGGAGGCGTCAAGGTGTGGCTGACTTACCTGTAAGGAGCTGAGCTGAGTGTCGATGCGATCTAGCAAGACGTTACAGTGATCGTTGGCCCAGGGGCTCGACTTCTTCGGCAGAGGGACAGCCGTCTGTTTCATCACTTCGGAGGGATGCAGAAAAGTGGTTCTATTAGGGGTACCACCAATTCTGGGCTGCCAAAATCCAGAATGTCACTAGATGTCCGATAGAGTGAACATTTGCTGCTCTTCGATGGTCGGTCATGCAGCCCAGGCTAATAGGCCCCCAAAAATCCCAAAGCAGGGGTGAAATCCAGCAGGTTCTGACAGGTTCTGGAGAACCGGTCGCGGAAATTTTGAGCAGTTCGGAGAACCGGCAAATACCACCTCTGGGTGGTGTGAGAATGGAGATTTTGCAATATCCTTCCCCCAGGAGTGGGGAGGGAATGGGGATTTTGCAGTATCTTTCCCCTGCCACACACAGCAAAGCCACGCCCACAGAACCGGTAGTAAAAACATGTGGATTTTACCACTGTCCCAAAGGTGCTTTTTTTTTTTTTTCAAGAGACCACTGGACTTTCTGGTTTTTTCTCCTGAAGACGTTTCGCTTAACGCATTGTAAGCCGCCCTGAGTCTCCGGAGAAAGGGCGGCATATAAATCGAACCAATAAATCGAACCTACTAAAGGCAGCATTTAACATCCAGCTGTCTGCTATTACTGTAAGTTCGAATCTCACCAGGCTCAAGGTTGACTCAGCCTTCCATCCTTTCTAAGGTAGGTGAAATGAAGACCCAGATTGTGGGGGCAATAAGCTGACTGTGTATAAAATATACAAAAGTATGAAGGCTATTGCTTAACGCATTGTAAGCCGCCCTGAGTCTCCGGAGAAGGGCGGCATATAAATTAAATTAAATTAAATTAAATTAAAAAATAAATAAATAAATAAATAAATAAATAAATAAATAAATAAATAAATAAAATTGCCCTTCAATTGAGGCTAGAGCAAGGACCCAACTTCCTTCAAATATCCTGCCCGACCTTTTTTTTTCTCTCTCTCTCCCCCCCATCCCTCCATCCCTAGAACTGCGCGTGGGTATTAGCAGCGCACGTGCGAATGGCTCCCCATTCTCTAAGTTGGGCAACTTTTCTTTTAAGATGGAAGGGACAGAAACGCAAGTGGGGAAAATGACTCGCAACATGTATTTCCAAGAAACACCCAGCAAAGAATCCAGACGACTCACCCGCTGGATTGCAAGACCCGCGCAGCGCATCTCTTTGCCTGGACGAGGAAAAAAAAAACTCAAAAACTTCGTTTACAACCGTGGAACGTCCCGGACCGGGGTTGCCTAGTTACCTTGGAACGCGGAGCAGCTCCGGCTTTCCCATTGGCGGAGAAGCTCGTCCGTTGCCTAGGAACGCCACACGACGGACTCTTGGAAGAAGAGCCGCGGGAAGCAACGTGGGACTGCTGGGGGGGAGCGGTCCTTGCAGCCCCCCACACCCTCTCCAAGGCTGGACGCTCGAAGAAACAGCCCGGAAAGTTGGAAGGATGAGAGAGCAAATATTCTCTTGAGGTATTCTTGAAGGAAGCCAAAATCGTGGAGCGAGGAATTTTTGCATTCAGGAAACATGAATTCATTATCTATCTATCTATCTATCTATCTATCTATCTATCTCTATCTATCTATCTATCTATCTATCTATCTATCTATCTATCTATCTATCTATATCTTTATCATCTATCATCTGTCTCTTTATTTCTCTCTTTATCTCTATCATTTATCATCTACCACAGAGGTCTTCAAACTTGGCAGCTTTAAGACTTGTGGACTTCAACTCCCAGAATTCTCCAGCCAGCTATGCTGGGAGTTCAACTCCCAGGAAGAATTCTGGGAGTTGAAGTCCACAAGTCTTAAAGCTGCCAAGTTTGGGAACCCCTGATCTACCATGTCTCTCTCTCTCATCTCTCTAATCAATCTATCTATCTATCTATCTATCTATCTATCTATCTATCTATCTATCTATCTATCATCTCTTTTTCTCTATCATTTATCATCTATCATATGTCTCTCTCTCATCTATCATCTCTCTCCTCTCTCTAATCTATCTATCCATCGATCCATCATCCATCCATCCATCCATATCTATCATCTCTTATCTATTTATCTATCCTCTGTCATTTGTATCTCTATCATTTATCATTTATCATCTATCACCTATTTATCTATCTTTCTATCATCTTTCTCTATCATCTATCTTATCTATCATCTTTATCTATCATATCTATCATCATTATCATCTATCTTATCAATCTTATCTATCATCTATCATCTGTCTCTCTATCTCTATCATTTATCATCTATCATCTGTCTCTTTATCTTTCTATCATCTTTCTCTATCATCTATCTTATCTATCGATCATATTTATCTATCGTATCCATTATCATCTTTATCATCTATCAATCAATCAATCTATCTATCTATCTACCTACCTACCTACCTACCTATCTTCTGTATCCATCCATCCATCCTTTAGATGTTAAAAACAACTTGAAGGCACACAATCAAGATAAATGTTTGATATTGACTTAATCCAATCAGTTATTAGGATAGGAAAACTAAGCAGCTCTAATTTGACCCGATTAGTCCTCTGATGAGAGACCACCAGGAAATCTGAAAACCGAAGGATAGCTTCAGAAGTTGGAAAAACTTTAGAGTTAGGAGTAGTTTGTGGTCAAGCCTCATTTTAATACATGAGTCATGAACAGAACATCGTCAAGAGTTGGACGGTATCTTCGAGGTAGTCTAGTCCAAACTCCTGCTCAAGCAGAAGATCCAATACCATTTGAGACAAATGGTTATCCAGTTGTCTTCTTAAAACCCTCTAGGGATGAAACACCCACAACTTCTGAAGGCAAGCTGTTCCATTGGTTGTTTTCACTGTCAGGAAATTTCTCCTTAGTTCTAAGTTGCTTCTCTCCTTGGTTAGTTTCCACCCTTTGCTTCTTCTCCTGCCCTCAGGTGCTTTGGAGAATAGCTTGACTCCCTCTTCTTTGGGGCAGCCCCTGAGATATTGGAAGACTGCTATCATGTCTCCCTTGGTCCTTCTTTTCATTAAATTAGACATCCCCAATTCTAGCAACCGTTCTTCAGATGTTTTAGCCTCCTAATCCTCTTGGTTGCTCTTCTCGGCACCCTTTCTAGAGTCTCCACATCTTTTTTACATCATGGCGACCAAAACTGAACGCAATATTCCATGTGTGGCCTTATTACTAAGGCATTATAAAGTGGTATTAACCCTTCACGTGTTCTTGATTCTCTGTTGATGCAGCCTAGAACTGTGTTGGCTGTTTTGGCAGCTGCCGCACACGGCTGGCTCCTATTTAAATGGTTGTTCATTGGGACTCCAAGATCCCTCTCACAGTTACTACTACTAAGCCAGGTTTCACCTAATCTGTAACTCTACATTTGAAGTTGTTTCCCCCCCCTTTTTTTTTTGCCTAAGTGTAAAACCTTTTCTTTACACTGAATTTCATTTTGTTAGATCTGGCCCATTGTTCTGGCCCCGAGATCTTGAGACTCATCTTCTGGAGTGTTGGCTATTCTATAGGAGTTTGGGTGCATCTCTCAAATGTGTCCTTAAACCTGGTTTTTGTGTATGGTGTGAACTTGGAATGCTGATGGGAGAATTGCAGGCCTTAAATTAGATTTTTTTTTAAAAAACCTTACAATACTTGAGACTGGTTGAGCAAAATTTCACCCATGACATTCCAGTGTTAAAGAAGGCACAGTTGCAGTGCAGTGATGACTTGCCTCCGGTTTGCACCGGTTCTATAGAGCTGGTAGTAAAACTGGCGGGAGGCTCCGTCCACTGACCTCGATGTCATCAAAATGCTTCTGCGCATGCGCAGAAGAGAGCGCGCACGCACGAGTGAAGCAAGCACGCGTGCGTGGCCCCGTTGCAAACCGGTAGTAACGGTAAGTAGAACCCACCCGTGGTGCAGTGGCCTAGAGGTGGAGCTCTCACCTCACAATCAGGAGGCTGTGAGTTCGATCCTAGGTAGAGGCAGATATTTCTCTCTCTGGGCACAATGAGAATATATCTGCCGAACAAAACTCCGTACTAGCAACAGGAAGAGCATCCGGCCAGTAAACACTCTGCTAGCTCCATTCAGTTGTCCAGATTCCACCCCGCAAGGAATTATGGGGTCGTTAAAAGACGAGGATTGCAGTGTTAAAAGAAGCTAAGAAGTGAGTGAGTAATACCTGTCATCCAATAAGGCATCAAAGCTATTTCTTGCTCCCTTTCTCACATACCCCACTTCCACGGAAACAGGCCTCGAAAAAGACAAGACAAGCAAGAGAGCCCTGTATCTTTTATTGTTAACACAATTAAAGCTGAACTGAGAGAAAAGAGACAGGAAAACATTACATCAGCTCAGATTTTTACAATATAAGATCAGGAAGGGGGAAAAAAAAATATATGCTACAGTTTGTGGCTCCGATTTTTGGAAGATTTGTGGAGGGGATGGCTGGAGATACACAGGTGAACCTGCGGAAGAGTAGATCCTTGCAACGTGGCTTGAATTGCTTTGAATGTCCAATGCATATCCCTGCTCCTGGATATGCTGCATTGTCTATTGAGAGCCGTTGCAAAAAAATATATATATATATATCCCTCGCTGGACACAGAACAGACACCTGAAGACAACAATGACCAAATCCATGTTTCTGCAATGTGCGGTTTCCTATCCCATAATAATCTCTGGACAAATGGGTTAACCCCGTAGTTTCTCAACGTCGACAACTTTATGATTTTGGGGGGCGGGGCTTCAACTCCCAGAATTCCCTAGCCAATGTCGGGCGCTGAAATCCAAACATCTTAAAAAGTTACCAAGGTTGAAAAAAACAGTACTGGGTTTAAAAAAAGGTTGGGTGTTTTCGTTTTTACGGAATACAGAATAAAAACCGAGAGACGAGCGGAACAACAGAGTTAACAGAACAGCAGAGTTGTAAAGGGATCTTGGAGGTCTTCTAGTCCAACCCCCTGCCCAAGCAGGAAACCCTAGACCAGGGATGGGCCACCTTTTGGCCATCGCGTGCCGGGGGGGGGGCGCGCACGTGTGTTCCCACACCCATAATTCTATGTGCCCCAACCCGCACATGTGCTTGTGACCCCCCCCCCATGCTCCCCATGCTCCTGGCACACGATGGCCCGGGAGGCCCATTTTTCTCTCTCCCCAGGCTCCAGAGCCTTTCTAGGAGTATGGGGAGGGCAAAAACAGAATCTGTCTTTTTGATTCCGGGTCAAACGAGACCCAACAAATCTACAATCGGTCACCCTTTGGCCACAATCCATCAGACAATTTTTGTTCGTGGATCCTGAATTCTGTAGGAGGCAGCACTTCCAATCCGGCTATTTAATTTTACTTTTTTTTTTTTAAAAAAAAAACCAAATAAAAACAGGGGATGGGGTGGGGTAGACGGAGGCCGTTGTAGTACCCTGAAAGGATCAAAACGTGTCGAAACATATTTGTACTATAAAAAGATTCAGACGGAGGACTCCATCTTCATTTCTCCGTTTCTTCTAGTTACACACCCATACAAATTTAAACAAAATAATTTTTATATATATATATATATATATTTGTGTACATATATTATAGATATCATACATATAAATTAGAAACAAATAAATAAAGGTTAAAGGTAGGCTGCCATCAGCGGCGAGAGGACGCCGATGTTCACTCGCTATCGTTATTTCATATACAAGGGGTGTATTTGTGTGTACAGGTCTACATTTGTATTGTACCGGGTGTGTGAGCGTGTAATGGGTCTTCCGGGGTAGGGAGGGGTGTGTGGAGACTTGGCCAGTGGATCCTGCCATGTCTTTAGCACTCTGGAAGCCAGGTGGGGCAAGACCCCTTTAAAAAAAAACCCCATTATTGCTTGTAATGGACCAGGGGTGAAATTCAACCGGATCGGGCCGGATTGGGCGAACCGGTAGGGACGATTTGAATCAGTTCGCCGAACCGGTATAAATCACCCTTTATTGGCCCTGCCCATGCCCGCCTGGTTGCCCGCTCAACGTTAAATGTTGCAGCACAGAATCCGAACTTTTCTCCCTCCATTCACAGCCTGTCCTTTTAAGGTACTTCGACCCTCGGGAAGGCCGGGGAGAGGACCATAAAGGGAGCAGCAGCTCCGCCGTGAATGGAGGGAGAAAAATTCAGATTCTCTCTGCCACATCATTCACTATGAGATCTTCTTGTGCTCATACAGACATTTTTTCCCTACCTACCGGGTGCTGTGGGCGTGGCTTGGTGGGGGGGGGGTTATCATGTGACTGAGTGGGTGTGAATGACATCGAGTTGGCCACACTCACTAAGTTACAGGACCACCACCACCAAGCCCCACCCATGGAACCTGTAGGGGAAAAAAATTGAATGTCACCACTGAAATGGACCACTTCTCAAGAGAGCGGTGATGGGATGCCACTTTCAGTGGGGAGGGGTCTGTTTCCGCACTCAGGGGCCCTTTAGTTGCCTGTCCTGTTGGGCTCAAAGGGAGGGGGCTTCTCCAAGCACCAGATGTTTCAGGGAGCCCCTAAGCAGGCCGGACCTGGGGAAGGATCAGCTGGGAACAACCGGGAAATAAGAACCCGTAGAGCAGGAATCCACAACTTTAAGATGGGAAGACTTCAACTCCCAGAATTCCCTGGCTAGCCACGCTGAGGTTGAGAAACGCTGGATATGGTGCCCTGGGTTGGGCTATGTGCCAAGAATCCCAATGCAAGCAGCCAATGCCCCCCGGATTAACTGGGACGGCAGCCCCCAGAATCCCCTTGCCAGCAGGGATTCCGGCAAGACTTCTCCACGGGGCCAACTCTGAGCAAACAGAGGATGGAGCAAAAGTCTGCGGCGGAGAAAGACAAGAGGAAACGCATCTCAATTCATCCGGCTGCATATGGGATGTTTACTACGGGAGGTAGCTAGGCTGGTGACCCCAGGATGCCCTGACCGGACCTGACCGGAGCCAGGAGGGCATTTTGCTAGATCTTTTGCCCTTGCCAGTTTTCTCTTCTTCACCCGAGGAAGAAGATCTTAAAACGGCAAGAGGATTCTTGGTGCGCTCACACGAGAGAGAGAGTGCGTGCACCAATGTGCTTTCTACATACAAGGCGGCCGAGGTTGCAAAGGCAGCTTATGCCCAAGGCCATCCCAGAGCTGGCTGGGCATTAACCCAGGCTGCAACTCTCCAGGGTGCCCACTCTAAATTCAAATTTTCCATGCGAATGATGGGACTTGGCCAGTGCACGCGGGTGCACCAATGTGCTTTCTACATACACGGTGTTTGCGTTTGCAAATTGCCCAGAGCTTTCCAAATCTCTAAGTGCCCGCTCTAAATCCAAATATTCCATGTTAGTGATGTGAGTCTGGCCCCGCAGGACAGGGCAAACCAGCCAGCAAGAGTTTTACAAAATGCCGGAAAGGCGAAAATGGGCCCCAGATTCAACCGATTGGGAATCCTAAGCGATTGGATCCTCGCCTGCGCTCCCTGGGCTGAGATCTCTGAAGCAAATAAGAGGAAAAAGCCGCCGGAAGGAAGGCCTGAGGAAAGCCAGGTTCTGCTGTGGCTGCCTTCCCTGTTTTCTCCAAATGTTGAAAAACGAGAGGGGAAAAAAAAAAACCTTTAAAACCCTTCCTTGAAACACAGCCAGCCTGGGAATGTAAATAATATTCCTCCACCGTGGGTTTAATACGTCTCCTTCCGAGTCTGCAAAGGTAAGTAGAACAGCGAGAGGAAGGGGAATCCGCTGTGCCACGTGATTTAGATTACGTAGAAAGCAGAAAACCCGACGATTCTAGCTAATATCAATCGTGCGTCACAGCTGATCGTCGCTCAGCTGATCATCGGAAATACCAGTTTGCCCGAACCGGTAGCATTTTTTTTTTACTACCGGTAGCATTCACCCCTGAACCGGTAGCATTCACCCCTGATACATTTCCAGGGTGGTGTCTTCAAAGAAAGCTCAGCTGTGGACAAAGCCAGGGTTTGAATCCCTCCCTACCTGGAGAAGAACAGACTTCAAAAGGGATAAGCTGTTTCCAAAGACCCCCGGCCTCCAGCATTTCATCGCCCCCAGAGAATTTTGAGGGTCCCCTCTCCCCTCAAGAAGGTATATGGAGCTGCCTGCAACTTGGGGGAGGATGGGGATTATCTGCAGATTAAAACTAGGGTTAATTCCCACATGGAAACGAGAAATCAGAGGGGAAGGGGGGAAGAGAAAGAAGTCCTGAAACGCTCACCGTTTCCGATACAAGAGGCGCATCTTTGGAACTCAAAGCCCTGGGCTAGCGAAACCGAGGCCTCAAAAGAGAAGTTGGCTGGCCACCCCAGAGACAGCATTTATTTTTTTTAATTTATTTTTTTTTTAAGGAGAAAAAACAACAAACCTGGCTAACGAGAAAAAAAAACCCTCCATCCTAATTGGTAAGCTTAAAAAAGTCACTTAAAAAAATCATACGCCATTTTATTAGTGCATAAAAATAGCTTTTTTCTTTTTCTTTCTTTCTTTTTTTTTTTTTTTTTTCCCTGTTTGGTTTTTCCTCGTCTTTTTCTCTCTTTTTTTTTTTTTTTTTTTTTCTTTGCTTTTGTGTTTGTTTGTTTGTTTTCAATTCGGGATTTATTTGAATCTCTGCGCGATTCTCCGACAGGTGGCTGGGGAGGGGGACGCAGGGAGGGAGCTACCCCAAGGGGCACTTCATCAGCGACCGGCCCTTCCATCCCGCCGCTGACTGCGGAGGCTTCGCCCGGCACCCAACGAGCCCAGCTCAGAAGATGCTGGGACACTGGCTCCAGTCCTGCTTCTCCTTGCTTTCCCAGTAGCCGCCCTTGTACACGCACATCAGCTCCCCCGTCACCGGGTCGACCTTCCTCTCAAACCACAGCGGGATGTAGCCTCTGTAGTCCTTGCCTGCAAAGGAAGCAGGGGGGCACAGCCCCACAGGTTTCGGTCAGGGGCGGGCTTCAAAAATTCTAGCAAGGGGTTCTCTGCCCGGTTGCTGGGCGGGCGTGGCCATGGTGGGTGTGGCCTAGTCAGCCTCCTGCACAATAGCCCTCTGCGGGCTTTGGAGCCTTTCCTTGAGCCTCCGGGAGGGCAAAAATAACTTCTCCAGGCTCCAGAGGCTGGAAATGGGCCCGTTTCCGGCCTTCCCAAACTTCCGGTAGGCCTGTTTTTCATCCTCCCTGAGCCTCCGTGTGTGCCCTGCACTTAACTGCATCCAAAATGGGCCGTGTGGGGACTCTTGAGAGGGGAGGGATGGGCGGGGCCAGCCAGGAGTGGGATTTGGGGGTTCTCCGAACTGCACAGAATCTTAGAATGTTACCCGAACCCCCAGCAGCCCACCCCCACTTTTGGTGTTGACATGGCAAAGCCCAGAGAGCCACATCAACTACCTGGGATAATTCATGCTATACCCTGAGCCTGCTTCTCCCCAGCCTCGTATTTCCTCGTGTGAAGACATTCCCCCTGTAGATTTTGGAATTCAACTCCCATCTGCCCCAGCCAGCGTGGCTATAACGAGGGACGGATGGGATGTGTAGTCCGCAAACATCCCAGGGGCGCCTCCTTGCAACCTGCTGATCTCAAGGGTGGCTTTCCGGTACCTTCTGCCAGCGCTCCAGCTGCTTCGACTTCCCGGTGCCGGCGTACGGCCCGTTGCTTTTCTTCCAGCCGCTGCTTCTCCATGTTGGCTTCGTCCCATTTGCCGTTCTCCATTAGCCTCTGGTCGGGCCTCAGGCGGCTGTCCGTGGGAGCGACGCCGTCTTCCGGCTCGTTGAGGGTGAGCGCCAGTTTGGAGAAGAAGTACATGTTTTCGGCGTTCTCTCTGGAGAAGGAAGAGCCAGGAGAGGCCTTAGCGAGAGAGTTGGGTGGCACCAACAGGCGCTCCCCAGCGTCGGGGTTTAAGCTGCGCATGGGCGACGTTTGGTCATCGACATTCATTGAGCCACCATAATAACGTCTATGGAGATTCTCCATCATTCCGGTCGTGGTTGTCCCAAAGGTGTTTTTTTAAGAGGCAACTGGACTTTCTGGTTCTCCTTTGAAGACTTTTCGCTTCTCATCCAAGAAGCTTCCTCAGCTCTGACTGGATGGTGGGGAATGGAACAGTGGTGGGTTTCACTTACCTTTGCTACTGGTTCGCTGGTGCATGCGCAAAGCATATTTGATGACTTCCGGGTGCGTGGGCAGAGCCTCCTGCCGCCTCTACTACCGGTTCTTCCAAACCGATACGAACCGAGAGCAACCCACCACTGGAATGAAAGGATTTGTACCAGGGGTGAAATGCTACCGGTTCAGACCGGTTCGGGAAAACCGGAAATAAAAAATATTACCTGTTCGGCCAAATGGGTATTTCCAACAATCAGCTGGGTGACGATCAGCTGTGACGTGCGATTTATATTAGCTAGAATCGTCAGATTTCCTGCTTTCTAGCTAATCTAAATCACGTGGCATAGCGGATTCCCTCCCCCCTTGCTGTTTTTAGCGCTGCGCAGGCGCACCTCAGCCATGCCTGCGCGTGCAAAGCACACACTCAGTAGCAGACTCACAGAACCAGTAAGCAGTCTTCAGAGGATTTCACCGCTGATTTGTACTCCTTGCAGACAGCTGGTCGTCTGCATCCTTTTAGAGAGTCATTGAGGCCACCAGAGGACGGCTGGTTTGAAAGAGGGCTCAAAGAGGCCATCTATGCCCTCCCTCAACAGAGGGGTACGACCTCATCTATCTTCAGTCTACAACACGGTCCTTTCAGCCGTTCCAAGAAGGCTCCGCACTCATTGGCACCACTCAGGTGACCCCGAGGATATAGATAAAAGCTCCAAGTGGCCTCAACGACTCTCTAAAAGGATACAAATGACCATCTGTCTGCAAGGAGTTTAAATCCTTCCCTTCCCCACCATCCAGTCAGAGCTGAAGATGCTTCTTAGATGAGAAGCGAAAGGTCTTCAAAAGAAAAAACCAGAAAGTCCAGTTGCCTGCTGAAAAATCCCCTTTGGGACACCATAACAATCCGAGAATCTTTTCTGCAGCCCCAGAAAGCCTGACCCCACAACTGGTCAACCCTTAAGCCCCAAGCCTGTTGGGAGGACTCACGGGAGGGGGTATTTCTTCCATAGGACCTTGGGGGACAAGGTCTGGTAGACCGTTTTCGGAAGCTTGCCTTCCGAAATGGAGTTTCCCTGGCTGGTTTCTATGATCTTGGAACACTCCATCTTCTCGTCCCATGTGCCGGACATGACGTATCGCTCGTTGCCATCGGCGTCCATCACCACCCCCGTCACCTGGGAAAGAAGACCAGAGAAAGGAGGATTTGGGGGGGGGGCTGTCAGAGTGCAGAGGGAATGGGGATTTTACAGTATCCTTCCCCAGGAGTGGGGAGGGAATGGGGATTTTGCAGTATCCTTCCCCTGGAGTGAGGAAGGAATAGGGATTTTACAGTATCCGTCCTCTGGAGTGTGGAGGGAATGGGGATTTTGCAGTATCCGTCCTCTGGAGTGGGGAGGGAATGGAGATTTTACAGTATCCTTTCCCTGCCACGCCCACCAAGTCACACCCACCAAGCCATGCCCAAAAAACCAGTAATAAAAAACTTTGGATTTCACCACTGAGCTTTGCTTGTTTGCACGGCCCGGTTTCTGACATGCCATGGGCCACGGCCAGTCCACGGACCAGGAATTGGCGACCCTTGGCTTAACTGACCCATACAAAGTCCAATCCAAGAGAAAAGTCACAAGACGTTTCGTTCGAGGTGCATTTTCAAGCAAACGTGACTTTGTGCATCCGAAGGTTACCTTCCGGGGGATGTCTCTGGAGAAGTAACTGTAGGGAGTGAATTTCAGCTGGCATTTGTCTTTTGATTTGTGGTTGAGGATTTCTATGTCACCGGACTGGAGAAAAAATAAAAATAAAAAAAGAAGAGAGAGAATTTGCCCAAAGGGTTAATTATCCATATTGACAGAAAACCAGAATCAAGAATCAGGAAAAACGGTTTTGTTTTCTTTCTTTCTCTCTCTCTCTCTCTCTCTTTCTCTCTTTCTCTCTCTCTCTCTTTCTTTCTTTCTTTCTTTCT